>CM042163.1:5870366-6282866 GCA_023376005.1 Doryteuthis pealeii
GGAGAATTTAATAATATGTCGACAGAAGTGTAGATATTTAGTAGGCGTGGCATAAGGCTACAATAGCAGGGCGCACAATAAGGGTCGATCTCACTACACGGCTCCGAAAAATTGCTATGGTCTGCAATTTCGGAATGGATACCGATAGTCAAATAAGAGAGTCTATCCTGTGGAATTGTCGCTCGCAAAAACCCATAAAACTGTTCACATGATCGGAACAGATAGAGTCATAAATGAGTGCTCTATGCAGTCAAACTGAAAGTGTGAACTGCATACACATAAAGCAGAAGAAGGAACAAGCAAAGAAAAAGATATCAAAACACATAAACATGTTGCCAATGTTGTGCAACAGGACTCTTAAGAAAAGACATTAAATGTTCCACCCGAGGAAGGGGGGGGTCACCAAATGCGACAAGGCAGACCACTTTGCTAACTCGAGCGAAACCAGACAGGTAAGCACATTAGCGAGAGAGTCTAAAGACTCTACACTGGGTCCAAGCGTATCTTATGCCTTTACAAATTAGCGATGTGGAGATTGGCAAAAACGGAGGCATACCACTAAAAATGCTGCATGAACGTCGTTGACGGAAGCACGTGGGCCAAATTAGGGGTAAAAAAAAGATAAAAATGTACGAGCAGCAAAACAGGACAAACGAAGCCACCGTTCACGTATGACAATCTCAAACCACTAAAAACACCGGGAACCTTCGTGGCAAAAGTTAAAATTAACCAAAAAAGATTTCAAAATACCGGAAAATACAGTTGAGGAACTGAAAATGAGTTTGGATATGAATTTGAAAAATTCATTGTTTGAAATTGGAAAGAATGGTCACTAAATGAAACCAAAATCAGACGCATTGGTAAAACCAATTGCCTAACTGTGCTCCAAGTCCAATTCAGACTCAGAAAAAGAGGGGCAAAAACGAAAGGGACTTGTAGAGACAGACATAATTAAACGTGTTGAAGAAACCGATTGTTAAATTAAAACTTCCATTCCTTTTAGTTGGCACTAAATCGTCGGTAAGTCGGTTACACTTATCTAAGAATTCTGAAATACTGACTGCTCTGAGAGCAAAACCGTATACCAAACAGATGGCGCTGCTGACAAATATTGCCGAAGAAGAAGGTACTGGCAGCGTAACTACTACTACTACTACTACTACTACTTGCGGTGAGCTAAGTTGTAGCATCATTAACATCATGAAAACCAGTGCATACGGGAAGAAACTAACTTCCAAGTTGATGAGGGCGTCCGAGCTACTTTTCATAGCAAACAAGATGCCATGAATTGAATGGATAACTTACAGTTGTTGTGAGAAATCACAAAAGCCACAGGAGAAACCAACCGGAGATAAAGAATAATTAGGTGTGTGTGTGTGTGTGTGTGTGTGTGTGTGTGTGTGTGTGTGTGTGTTATAAAGATGAAGAATAGATTCACACATTACTTGATCTGTCAGATGATGAAGGCCAACACATTATTAAACCAAAGGAGGGAGGGGGGGGAGATAAATGCGGGAATCCCAAAAGCTCGAGTTTCATTACCTGGAAAGAAACGGGAACAAATTGCAAGCGAGAATCTGTAGATTGTACGACGGATGTTATTATTATTATTACAAAATATGATAACTTATCAACAAAACCAAAGAAGACAAAATGGAAACGATTAAAACCTGATGATATCACTGAAGAAACAGAAACAAGTATTTCAGGTGAAGGACAGGCAGCATTATCTCAATATTTATAATATTTAATACCAATAGCATCAACTAGCAGCTCTGCAACGAATGGAGTAGATCAGATTAGAAATAGCCCAGGCTCAGGGGAAAATGACATTAGTCATTGATACATCTGTTGCTGGGGACATCAACAAGAAAGACATTAACAATTACTTCTGAGAAGGAAAACCAGTCAAACATAGGAAATAAAATTATAAACAAAACAAAAGAGACATTTATACCATCGTGATATGATACTTTAATTATAAGAAAAGAACGAATGTAGTATCCTGAAATGATATTCCAAATTGACATTTACCCCAAAGACACCGGCGGAAGTGAACACTACTTATTGTATGATTGTTAGGATAGATATTAATATTAGAATCGCCATCTTGCGGCTTACACGTGTTGTTATTGGGTGAGCTTTAAGAGTTCATTTTTAACCCTCCTTCGTACGAATAGAAAATATTGCACCAACTTTCAAGTTTTGCCATGTCAAACACACGTTGGAAATGAACGAAATGAAAGAATTATATCAGGATTTTTAGAAGCAGAATTACTTATTTTTGCTGTGACTTAAAGTGTGATACTTTTGGGTATTGTATTTTGCTTTTAATTAAAAATTAACGTCTTTATTGTTTTTGATAACACCAATCATTGACATGAGAATAGTAAGGATAGGAATACCATATTTGGGTAATTCCATGTCAAATCAACCAGGCCTTGTCACCCACCCCCTTCAATTTTTCTGATTTTTTCCCATGTGTAGATTATGTTAAAATTAGACAATCCCCAAAATTTGAGCTTCCAATTCCAAAAATTGGTGGGGTTATATCAATTTTTAGCTTTCCAAATTTGATGGGGTCGTAAAAATGGCGACACTTTGTAAACTATTTTTGTTTGTAAAATAAGTTCTAGATCTTCCCTACTCCTAAAAATTGGTTTATAAAAGTAATAATATTATCAAAAAAGTCTTAAAGTCAACCAATTTTAAGTTATTGATGATTTCTGATTTTTTCCTAGCAAGATCAATATCCCGATGTGGCACTTCATCTATGACAAAAACATTTTCTATTATTATTTCACATATATTAAACATTATTTGTACCAAAAAGATAGTTTGATTTTTGCTCAGAAATTAGAAATTGAAGGGGGGGGGTGACAATTTTACTTTTTTCCAGATAATTTGACATGGAATTACTCATTTGATAAGACAAAAGAAATCATTGTTTGATGGACTTTCAATTCATTTGGTTAGTGAATGGTGACATTGGACATTATTTGGTTTGTAAAGTGAAAGAATTTATATAAAGAAATCATAATTACAAAACAAATGATGTTATTAAGCAACATTCAATGAACGTTATCGTTGCTCTGTACATTGTGCTTGAATAATTTCAAGAACTGAAGGGAAAACATTTCGCCAGAATCTCACAGATTAAAGATGTCAATGTTGAGATTTCTGTTATAAGTTGTGTTTGCCTGAAGCCCACTACTACTTATAGACTGGGCGATAATCATGTGACCATTCTTGGCCAATCACTGGCAGTACTTGCTGCTGATATTGTTATTTATACCGGCTGTTCTGGTCATACCTACGCACAACTTTGAACCACGTGGACGACGAAACATAGGAGTATATCACTGGACGTTTGACACTACGTAGGATTCCATAACTCAGGACTTATTCACTTACCAAAGGATTCTATAGCTCAGGACTTACTTACTTTAAGTCCTTTTCAACTGGCCAAGGATGGCGATCAGAAACTTAACAGTCAAATTCAAGTGAAATCTGATGAAGAAGAGCGGCAGTGAAGGTTTAAAGATTTACTTCCTGTTTGATTGACTATCTTGTTTCGCCTCATTCTTCAATCTTCATCAAAAGTGCTCAGCTTAGAACAATGGCTAGTAATCTAGTCTGGAAGACCTGTAATGGTTCATAAGCTGTATATTTCTGTTAGGAAAGGTTTGAGAAACAAAGAAAATAATCGTATTCTAAAAATAGACAAAACCAGACTGACCGACGCCAAACGCCTAATTCAAAACCCGCTCAGTAACGGACATTCTGAGAACGAGGGAGAGAAGGGTTTGATAGTATCAGAGGCAAGCAGAGGGCCATTGGCAAGCGAAGGGATCAGTCGCAGAGTACGATCTTCTTAGAACCGGGGAACTAAAATACAAGTAAGCTTTAAACACTAATAAGGCTTTATGAAAAAGGAAAATTCATTAACTACACCACATCTTTGTAACTTGTTGTTTATTTGATACAATTCATAATACACATATAAAGGACAATTTTGTTACGACTCAAACTTCTTTGTTTATTATTTGTACTGTTTTTTTTATGTACATTTCGCTAAAAAAGGTACCTCCAACCAACCTACAACAGACCATTAGTTCATATAGTGAATTTGATCTTCACGAATTACCTATTATAGTGACCTTGTGTCAGACTAAACTGAACATAGTAATTACCAATCTGTATCTTATGCCATCGACGACTGCATACATTTTTATGTTTGTGAGAAAAAAGTATAATTTGACAAATCGAAAGAACCACTTCTGCACCCCTGGGGTGATGCTCCATTGAAATCAAGAAAACCAAAACAAAACAGAACAATGTCGATTATTCGAAAAGTTTCAAACAAATCGTTCAGGTTCTTTTGTCAGTGCTGTCTGAAGGTTTGCCAGAAATTCTAAAATTGTTGCAAATTGTTTTCAACGGTCACCACATTCTCATCGACCAAAATAACAATGATGCAAGCGGATATCCTTTTCTATACACAGAACAATCAGCTTCATCATCGTGATTAAAACTGCGTTTTAACCGAATTCAGTGTCAATTTCTTTTTACTGGTATTTATTCAGCTTTTTATTCGGTAAGTGACCTTTTCGGTTTTCCAGTCTAACCGTTAAATTAAACAACAAAATACAAACAAAAATACATCAATATGTAGAGAATTTATTTTTTATGATGACAAAAGTCAAAATCTTTGCAGAACGACAGAAAGAATTGATTGTAGCTCGAAAGTTGTAATTGTCTATATTTTAAGAAATTCGATTCATTGTTGTTTACTTATATGCATTCAATAAAATGTATGTACAGGGGATTCGTAATCGGAGAAAGCTTTTTGCTCTAGTTTGATGAATTTTGGTAAGAGTAAGACACCAGCATTTTCTTTGGCTAGAAATATCCTAGTCAATCGACCATACGTACTATAAAATTTTAACGAAGAATGGTTTAATGGGGTAGCAGTGTGAAAATACGGGTTATGAATTCAAGGAACGAGAGATACAACGATATGAAATGCAACAGGTTTTAATACAAATATGCACATTTAAAGGGTACAACAAAGAGAAGAAAGTTCATAGTTTTGGTCGGACAAGCGACCCGAAGTTTAGTAAGAGTTTATTTAAAGTCAACAGCACCAAAGTAGGTTATAGCCGTAATATTAGTTTAGTTCACAGCTCCGTAAGGTCTTAGCCGTAGTTATTGGATTGGTTGAGTGGGGGTAGTTTTTTGTTACAGCACCGTTCGAGGTAAGCCGTAATTAATTAGTTGTGGGTGTTTTGGGTTGCAAAAAGTTTATTCCTGCTAACAGCCTTTCGGCTGTAATGGTATCAATGGGAGAAGCTTGTCCGAGGTTGCATTTATCTCGTCGGCTCCCTTAGTTGTTATCCTGGTGATTAAAGGTAATTACTATCAGCCTTCAAGGGTCAAAAGATAGTAGTCTCTCAAAGTCCAGAAGCAGGTTATAGATGAAGTCCGTCTTGGGTTTTATTCTATCCGTAGTCCTAGTTCATAGAAAAAGAGGTGCATAAGCACCTACCTTGTGGATGTGTGGTGGGCCGAAAGCCAGCAGTCAGCCCTCAGAAGGGTTACAAAAAGAGGAAGAATAGCCAATGTCATGGCTTTTTATAAGTTCACCACGTGGCTATAATGTTAGGGATAGCTGCTGCTGATATGTGTTGGTGACATTCGACCACTGTCCCCTAGGGGCTCAGGTACCGGTGAAGACCGAAGATAATAATATAATAAAATTTCAATAGTACATCAGAAGACGTATGAAATAAATACAAGAACAATCAGCCTCGATTAATAACAACGTATTTTATTGCATGAGCAAACTTAATAGAATGAATACGAAAATAAAATGAAATACAAAAAGAATACATAAAGAGTAACTCTACCATACGAACATCTGAAGGCAGCGAACATTAAGAGAGTATGTGGTCTATACAACATAGAGGCATTATTCAAACGTACTTTCAGTCTACATTTTTTTTAATGATCGTGACGCTTCTCGTGACACAGGGTCATCTAAAATATTCCTATGCTGATCAAGATACTCTCATGTTAAAAAATGTCATCAACAGCAGATATGACGTCATTATATGAACTTTTCAGGCGCATGGTCTAATGGTTAAAGTCATAGGAAATGGACTCGTCGACCCGAGTTCAATTCCTGGACAAAACTGTTTGAATTTCACATAACGCTAATACCCCTGGGAAAGGTATGAATCCAATTCTCCCTCCAGCTATGGATAAATAGCAGGACAGACTGCACTCTTTAACCCTGGCTAGGTAACCAGTCTAGGAGAAGGAAAACTCTGAATTCAAACTCCGCTTAAGAAATTGACCTTGTGTCGCATCCTGCTCGCGCGGAGGGGTTGGTAAATACATATGTGAACTTTTCAGCCTATGAAACTTTCAGCCTACCGTCGTACATCACCAAAGTAAAAATATTACAGAAAGAAAACATGGCTGAAAACTGTACATTTCAAGTCTATTGAGGTCAGTTAGTCTTCTGTTGGTTTGAATAACAACAGCTTACTAAGTAGAACTCAAGACAGCTGGTATAAATAGGAATCAAGAATGATCCATTCATGAATCTGGGTGATTTGGGTGATTCCATTCCTTGAGTTCTGATTGGCTGCTTGATTTGAATGACATTGTGGAGTCTTATATATACTTTGTCATTTTGCAGTGGACTTTGTAGCATTCGAGTTTGTATTTGAGTTACAATCGTTTGTTGCCTTGTCTTCCCAGTTCGACGGTAATTGGAACCTTAATTATTCTTCAAAGTAATTGTGAAAGACAATAAAAAAGACCACAGCATCCAATACGCCATCAAGATTTGAAGAACAATGAAAAGCTATAATAGACGGCGATAATGTAGTGAAGATCTTAAGGTGTTGATCAAATAGCCACATAGATAAAGCAAAACTTGAGGATTTAAAAAAATATAAAACTCATCTAAATAAGAAGTGAATTTGATAAAATGAAAAAAGAAACGCAAATTTTTAGGTAGTAGAGGAATTGTGGTTGATTTAATATTATTTCTGCGTATAGAATAAATACAAAAAACAAAAAACGTTGGATTAACAACAACATATTTTATTGCATGTGCAAACTTAACAGAGTTAATACAAAATTAAATGAGTTACAAAAAGTTACAAGGTGAGGATGTAAGTCGGCCGCCTGTGATGTGCTCCGCTGCTGTCGCTAGTGATGTCTCTTGTCGGTTCTTCAAAGTCGATTTATATAGGCCTGTGTGATCCGGAGTCGGATCACACAAGCCTTTTTTATTTTTAGGGGGAGTGTTTTCGATTGGACGAAAATGTGAGTTTATTTACAAAATTATTTTCTTTAATGTTTAGGAATTCTAGTTTTCCAAGCGGAAGTCTAATCTCGAGCCTATGCGTAAAAACGTGTTAATTTGGTCACTCCGTTTTTGGCTACCATGGAGTAAACTTCCGGTTGGCGTCACAACTTATGTTTTGTTTTGTTGGCAAGTGTGTGTATCTTTATTATTGCGGTGTGTGCACGAATTGAATTGATAATTAGTGAATCGGGAGATATCTATATTTGCTTATGTAACAACACGAATATATTTTTAATAAATGATAACAACAACATATCTTATTGCATGTGCAAACTTAACAGAATTAATATAAAATTAAATGAGTTGAATAGAAAATTGTATGAAGAAATGTCCTCAGTATAAATTGAAGTTTTTGGGAAATACTTACATATTAAGAAGTGTATTATTCTATGGTGTCGTGTCCAATGCGACACGAGGTTATTGGGGGACAAAATGTGATCTTGGGTCAATAAATGCTACAAGTAAGAGAGACTAAGACTTTCGCGTGGCACACAAGGGGTTGGGAATCCCACAGAGTTTTCAAATTTAGAAGTAAAAGAGATTTTAAGCCATGTGCTTACAAATATGTTTAGGTGTGCAATATATAAAGATCTCAACACAAGGTAATTACATTCTATTTGTAGCTTTTCAGTTAAAAGTGTCACCTCTTTGTGTTTTACAGAGATAAAATCAACCAGGTATCTTGATATCGCAATGTCTGTCATGTCGGATTTAATGGTTTCAATATTAACTATTGTTTATTCTTGTATATTAATCTGAAAAAGTTTTCAGATTTTGCTATGAATATCTTTTCATTATTAAAATGATATTTGAATGTAACTTATGCCGGAATTTTGAATCAACTATTTTCATTCTACATTTTGTAATGTAATGACGCCCTCAAAATTCAGCAAATGTATTTTATCACTTTAACTTGAAGTGTATGAATAAAAGTATTTTATTATATAAAAGACACTGTAATAAACAGGGTTAGTATGAAGCGTATGGTGACGAGGAAAAAACAAACACGGATTTTAAGTTTCAAAATTGTATTGGAAAAAGGAACATGGAAAGCGACGAAAAGCTGAAAGTGAATTTAAGAGAGAAAGTCTGACTTTGGTGATAGTTGTAAAGTGAATAATAAAGTCAGTAAATGTCCGGTGGTCGTGGTAATGTTGTAGTGGGGTGGTGATGTAGGCAGAATTTTGTGTTTTGGTATTCTGAATTCGATAGCGGGTTGTATTGTGTATGATAGTTGGCGTAGTCTTGTTGTAGGAAATTCGCCCCTTTAATTTGCCGGTCGGTCAGAGTAGGGATAGAGGTAGGTGGGGATGTAAGTCGGCCGCCTGTGATGTGCTCCGCTGCTGTCGCTGGTGATGTCTCTTGTCGGTTCTTCAAAGTCGATTTATATAGGCCTGTGTGATCCGGAGTCGGATCACACAAGCCTTTTTTATTTTTAGGGGGAGCGTTTTCGATTGGACGAAAATGTGAGTTTATTTACAAAATTATTTCTTTAATGTTTAGGAATTCTAGTTTTCCAAGCGGAAGTCTAATCTCGAGCCTATGCGTAAAAACGTGTTAATTTGGTCACTCCGTTTTTGGCTACCATGGAGTAAACTTCCGGTTGGCGTCACAACTTATGTTTTGTTTTGTTGGCAAGTGTGTGTATCTTTATTGCGGTGTGTGCACGAATTGAATTGATAATTAGTGAATCGGGGATATCTATATTTGCTTATGTAACAACACGAATATATTTTTAATAAATGATAACTACGACATTCAGAAAAGTATACCTTTTACAAAATGGCGACCATCAATGTTTGAGTACGAAAATGAGAGCGAATAACATCGACAACTGTAAAAAGAAAACATTTCAAATAATTTGAAAAATTTGTTACAAAACTGACGAAGTGGAATGAAACTTTGAAACAATGTTTGACTAAAAACAAATCCTCAAATACATTTGAAGAAAACAAACCTTGTACCATTAGTACAATATTTTAAAATCTGATATAATTGAGTATGCGTTGGGAGAGAGGGGGGCATACCGAGTTTTATGAAATGATAGATTGCAGCATTGAAGAATGAAATGGTTGAGATAATCCGTAGATTCTATGTTCAGTTTGTGGGAAACAATGAACAAGAAATATCAAGTTGTGAATTTGTAATTTCCATAGGCATGAACACCAACGCAAAGTTCAACGAGTTCATTTCAAAGGCAAGCACCAGATATGACGTGTATGAGAGAGAGAGAGAGAGAGAGAGAGAGAGAGAGAGAGAGAGAGAGGAGAGAGGGGGAGAGAGGGGTAAGTGTGCATATACTCCCAGAATGAGTTTCGACGACATTCTGGAATAAAACACGAGGGCACTTGCTTGAAACAACACACACACACACACACACACACAATCAGAACAATCCCCGACAAACAATTAAAAAAAAATTGAAATAGATCACTAAGTAGGACTGAGCCTATCCTAGTAGTGACCGACACAAATGGAGATTTAAGAGGTTTGAATTAAAAGTTTTCCTTCTCCTAGACTGGTTGCCAAACCAAGGTTAAAGAGCCCAGTCTGCCCTACTATTTACTCATAGCTGAAGGGAGAATAGTTGAATTCATACCTTTCCCAAGGGTATTTGTGCTATGTGAATTGTGACTTCGTCCAGGATTTGAACTCGGGTCGACGAGTCTATTTCCTACGACTCTAACCTGTGCAACACACGCCTACCAAAACCAAGAAGAAAAACAATATGACCCCCCCCCCCAAAAAAAAAAAAAAAAAAACGAGGAAATTAGTCTAAATTAATTATTATCATTTAATGATTAAAACACATCATCTTATAAAATTAAGTTCTGAATTGTTTTATTTTCTTTGGAAATTTACATTAATTCATTCATGAATCCACCTTTTTTTTATTATCTTTTATTGCGATAGGACACTGACATTATTTAATAAAGTTTTACTGTTTTGTTTAATACCCCCTCCTCCTCCTGTTTTTCTATGCCGCCATCTTATTTTATATAATCAAGATTAATTCTTCAACATAATGTCTTCTACATTCTATGGAATCTTTCCTTTTTTTTTCAAACTTATCCAACAGCCACTGACATTTTGACGTTCTACTTCAGACAAACGCCGTTACATTCATGCATCGCATCACATTACTTCATTTTCACTTACTACTAAATTTCGGCATACATCTTTATATATATATATATAGGCATGTGCAAACCAGACGGCATTTTGAAAGTTTGTTTACTTGTAAAAAATATCTTAAAACGTCAATAAAAATTGGAAAATTAACTTTTTACTGTTTTCTTTTACGTTTAATATAAAGAACAATTCCAAGTTTATGGGTTATAAAAAAGAAAAAACAAATTTCTCTCACATAAAACCTAAATTTTTGCATTTTAAAGTAAATCGGCTCAAGTCCGCGCAAGAACGCGCAAGAACGCGCATTTGTTGACAAGTTATCCGATCTTGACGTGTGCACTTTTTCTTCATATGGATGGGCAGACGAATAAAAAAAATTTTCTGAAGCAAAAACAAATTACTAATTATTGATGATTGAGTCTACTTCTTCGGCGAAACTACAATACACAAATAAAGAAACTTACCTTCAGAATTTTGACTGAACAGTAATATTTCTGTATATGAATTATTCAAACACTGTTTGGTTTCTCTTTCACGTCACAATGTGTACGCGTCGGGTATTTGACTTGATCAGTGAAAATTACGTTTTTTTCCATTACAGGCTTCCGTTCATAAAAATAAGAATAGACTTAGCGAGATATGTTTTATACAATATTTTCTTTGATTAATGAATACGTTATGCATTAAACTTACAAATCTCTGAAAATCTCTGAAAAATAAAATAAAAATGTACACAATACGACTTTTAATATAAAATTCTTTTGAAAATAATCTAACAATTAAAAAAAAAAAAAAAAAGATACATATTTTTCTTATTTACGAGATTTAAGTTTCAATGTTTAAGATGCCCTATTTCCAAAACCGATTTATTAGCGTCTTTTTTATATATGTTATGTCATGCTTATCAATACTAACGAAAAAAATTATTAGTCTTTTCAATTTAGTAAAAATTTATTTACAATAAAGTTCATCTTTTATTACTTCATAAACAGAAAGTTTTATTAGAATCGGATCGTTAGTTTATTTTTATATGATTTTTAGAAGAATTCCTGTGATCATATATAGTATTTGCACATATATATATATATATATATATATATATATATATATAAGCTCAACTGATGATGATTAAAACTGATGATGTACTGAAAGTGGAGTTTTTATGCATTGATGTTTTTCAAGGTACCGAAATAGCTCTTATTAAATTCACCCTAAAGTCGATTATTGTTGGTATTAAAAGCAGAGGATGTTTCTTAGATGCTTTCTCAGAAGATCTGTAAAATTTGCCCTTCGCTCTAGAAGATCTTTGCTTCCTTCCCCAAGAATTTTTGGTAAAGGGAGTTGGAATTAATAGTAAAAGAATACCACGGCTGTCATTTTCTTTGACTTGGTCACGGTTCGATACATTTGGGTGAACTCTAGTTTCATAAAGATTCCGTTTTGACACACAAGCAATTGCTTCCCAACAAAAGTTGAAGAGGAAAGAAAGTTCTAAAAAAAATGTCTACGGACCGCCATTAGAAATAAATGACATTACTCTTTTGAAAACATTAATCTTTGATTTAGTTGGACTTTTTTTTCTTTTATGACACATGTACCCAGTTTGATAGGGCGGCATTTCTTATTATTTTCTGGGACGCCGGATTAGAAAGAGTTCTGGTCAATTATACTAACAAGTTTATAATTATATCCATTGGTTAATATTATTAACTAATGATTATCAGTACCCGAAAGTGAAGTTTGCAAACATTTTTATTTTACACACAATTGTTGACTTTTATAAAAAAAAAGATTCATATCAATGAATTTATTTTTCCAATTATTTAAAGTTTAATTACAAAAAAAAAATGAAAAAAAAATCTTTGGAATGTATCGAATTCATCAATAATGATATTTTAAGTAGAAAAGTAAAGTCGTCGCAGTGGCCTAAAGTTGATATCAGCCAAACAGCGAGGGAGTCTATCCCCTTTTTACTAGCGCTAGACCAAGGAGATTGTTTGGGTGTCTGAGGTGCAGCACCACACCTACCTTCAGCTCCTCAAAAGCGCATTACACGAGTCTCCAGATTCGTTACAGTTACCTTTAAGCCAAAGCCACACCTTTTCTTTTATAGAAAAATAATCTTATTTGATAAGACAGCGAAATCAACTTTACATTTAAAGTCTAGTTCTTGGTTGCGAAATGCCAGGGTCTTGGGGGATACATTCTGGGGGGTGGGGGTTAACAAACTAGTCTAGCATGTTAGTGTGTTCGATCCTCATTTGGCACTCTCTCGTGTGGATTTGTGCCATATTATTCGTAGCTTATCTCCCGCCAGTACAAGTAGATCTTCATCTGACATCTCATCCTTTCTATCCAGAAGAAATATTGGGTCCAAATCAGCGATTTGCTCTTTTGATTCATTTTCTTTGTTGGTGTGTAAGTAGGCATCACATAAATCTCATTGTTTCACTCGATTCAAGAAATCTTGATAAATTACGAGTTTCTCGTTTTGTTTGCACAGAAAAGAAAATTTAGCCATACGAAAATGGCGTCTAAAGACGCTGAGATACAAAATGATACATCTTATTTACGAAAGACTCACAAGATTCAATATACACTCTAAATAATTTTAAAAATAAACTGAATTCAGTTCGACACTAAAATTTGACATCTTATTATAATGGAGATTGTGTGTTTGTTTATAACCGAAACTATATCACTACTCAAGTCAAAATTCCCTTAGTTATTTACGTCACATTCTCCATGATATTATATTTAATCCTTAATTATTAATAAAATTGCTTTATATTATTAATACTGTTGGTCATATCTACATACTAATAATACGAAATTGTATTTATATATACAACAAAATAGCGGTTTACAGTGTGAACGGGAAGGCTAATTTGCATATTGATATTAAAATGTTTAAATATGTTCTTAGTATTATTGATTTCTAATTGTTTGGTTTTATTCTAATAAATATGAGCCAAAATCTCTTCAATAAATCTTAGAATAAATCTATTAACAAAAATATCATTTTATTCTTTACTTCCTATTTTAACTAAATAGTTAAATCATGAAAAATTAGAAATTAAATACGGGAGTGATGGAAGAGTAAGTTTCAGTTGTTCTATTTTTCGATTATACCCACTCTTTGTTTTAAATCTTTTTATCTGCATTCTTATTTAGTTTCATTAGTCTTTCTAATTTAATATATTTCATTGCATGAAAACTTAAATACTTGCACCCTACGGAGGGTGCATATATTTGCTAGTTATCATGATAAAGATTGGCAACTGATATATATCTGTGTGTCTGATAGATAGATAGATAGATAGAGGGGGGCAGAGAGGCAGAGAGGGAGAGGAGAGAGAGAGAGAGAGAGAGAGAGGGGGGAAGGGACTGATGTATATATAGATATATAGAGTAAGAGGGGGGGAGATATATATATATAGAGAGAGAGATAAGAGAGGGTGGAGAGGAAGAGAGAGAGAGGGGGAGAAGGACTGATATATATATAGATATATATATATAGAGAGAGAGAGAAAGAGATAGAGAGAGAGGGGTGGAGAGGGAGATAGAGAGAGATATAGAGATAGAGAGAGGTGGAGAGGAAAAGAGAGAGGGGGAGAGAGAGAGGGAGAGGGACTGATATATATATAGATATATAGAGAGTAAGAGAGAGATAGAGAGAGAGGGGTGGAAGGGAGATAGAGAGAGAGAGAGAGAAAGAGGGGAAGATAGAGAGAGAGGGGGGAGAGGGGGGAGTGTATTTGATATTATTGCGCTCTTTTTTAACACACCTTGAAATGGTTTATCCCATTTCTGGCAAAGATCAGTTTTTCTTCTTTTATATTTAAAAGAAATGCGTCAATTTTGATTTTCCATATGAGATTCACTTACGAATAAAAGTAAATTTAACTGTTTAGCTAAAAATTGACAAAATCAAATTATGGAATTCTCGGTAATGAGAATTGCATTTATTTTGCGATATCAGCAAATTGATGAATACAACTGTTTGGGTTATTTGTCGGAATTCTTTAGATGAGGCTTGATGTGTATAATTTTGATTTTTTTTCGGACTGTTGCCCTCATCTTTATTATGGTATGTAAAAACACGGCGTTTCGGCTACTGTATCCTCTGACCTTCTTCTGTCTATGCGAGCATAGCAATGATCCAACCTTTGAATAGTTTGATCAAACAAGGCGTCGAAGAAATGTTGAAGATCTCATTCAAAGACGTCATTGTTTTTTAATACCTATCAACCCGAGATACGCCACGAGAAGCGTCACGATCATTTTTTTTTTTAAAAGTTCTTCGAGGCCTTGTTTGATCAACAGTCAAACTATTGGAAATGATTTCCCAAGTTGAGTCATTGCTAAGTTCGGATAGACTGGGAACACCTGAAGAAGGCCGGGGGATAAAACGGCCAAAACGTTGTTTTTATATACCACAATAGAAATGTGGACAACAGTTCGAATAATCAAAATCATTCATCTTGTTGGGAGTTTTGATTTGTTTTAATTCTTAATTTAAGGAAGATATTTATGAATTTTTGCTTAGTATGGTATAAGGCCATCGTAGAAGAGCGCCTATTGAAGATCAAATTCACCAAGAATTTTTTTTTCGAAATTAGCTTAAACTTGCTATTTGACAGTCACAATAATTCTCATAGGTAATATTCTTAAACTTCTTATCAGAGTATAATACATATTGGTATAATATACAATTTTGGTATAACAAGGTTAAATTCATAGAACTATTTTGTTAGTATAGAATTTATTCTAAGATTAACAGCAACAAATAAATGAATTAAAGACTTAATTGAATTCTCACAGTTTATTTAAGAACAAAATAATGACTAACAATATAAACGTCCTTCCTATGTATAGAGTCAAGTTTGGGAGGTTTACCAGATGGATGGAGAGGAAATCGGAGAATATCTGGTATCTTCTTTTTCAGTCAATTCACGGAGATAATTTCTGGTCGACTGACCCGTGTAACTGGTCCGAAATCTTTATCCGATCTTGGCAGCTAAAACTTCTAGGAATATCACGTGATTGCTATGTCCAATCACAAAAAAGATTCTCCCTTACTTAACTCCACATATAGAAATAAACGTATTTTACTAACCAAACAGAACCTTAACGACGAAAATAAACTTATAGACAAAAGTTAGCAAAATTAGTTCGACTAATCCTGACATACGGAGTCTAGGAGTGGGACGTCTAATCGTGGGTCTTCCATGTCCATTACTACTTCATCATCGCTGGATGCTCAATACTTGTGACCTTGTGTCACATTTTACCCGTGACGAATGGGTCGGGTAAACACCAACGAGTCTGGGAGAAATAATTCTAGACATTACAATGCATTTTTATGAATTTAAAAAAAGAAAATTTTAAATGGTTTTAACAAATTCATGTAAACAGGGTGTGGTATCAAGATTTTAATGGGTGTCTATTTTCGAGAATTTGTGGGGTGACAATTATTTTAATGTTTTGGTTTAAAGGTCGCTGTGGTTATTTCTGGTGCGTGTTCACAAGGTTTCTTTTTATTCCCATCTGATTTTGTGGTCGCGCTGAAAAGGAATTAAAGGAAGGAAAAGGAAGAGACAAAGACAAAAAGTAGTTTTAGGATTCAGGCTTTATTCACGAGTCATAGCCACCACGTAGAGTGGAAATTTCTTCCTGTCCAGTAATAGTGTCTGGTCCCAGTTAAGGTCTAAGTCCAAATGGCTGAGAAATTATCTTGGTGGTAGGAAGTGGGTCCTTTTTTTCTGTACATGCTCGGAGGGTTCTTTCGGTTTGAAGGCTGATGGGAGATTGTTATTTTTTTATTTCAATTTTTATTTTAATCCCCACAAACTTATATATCGGAAATACCAAAACTAAAAGATTGTATTTGATGGATAATATAGTTATACATTTTGCAAATTTTAGCACATATATGCTAAAATCTCTTCTGGATTATCTACCAAGGAAAAGAGTCAAAGTTACGGAAGTATTGAGTAGTGATGCCTACAAAAGGGAATGAATATTGAGAGGGGGGGGGAAAGAAAGAGGAGAGAGCTTTTCAAATGATATCCACTGGAGAAAAAGATGTAGGAAGTGGATATGTCAAACATAGTTTCGCCTTTTCTGTCTCTCATCCACTGTTCTAAAATAGTGAGCTGAGGCCCGGGAAACAAACAACTGAGTTTAATCTTGCATAAAGCTACAGTGGTAGACACCCAGTGGGGATTGAACTCCCTACACTAGCAGTGATTTATGAGATTAGCTTGCAAAATGTCTCTCCATCGCAGGTGCTCGACGAAGCTTCATGAAATATGTAAAGTGAGAACATTTTCCATTCGCTTTTTCTGTGTCAAATAAAGTTAGAAAAATTCTCCATTTACTTATTCTGGGAATGACGTTAAACTCTATCTGATGGTGAGGTTCCAGTTTTGGAGGTTTGGGGAATGTGGAGCACCCCTTCATCACCATTGCTCCTTGGTCCACTCTGACCCGGAGTGGTAGTACCTGTTAGGGTCCCATCTATGGGTTAAATAGAAAAATGTATTTATAAAAAAATTGTATTATCCATTAAGAATTGATTTATTTCAAAACTTTATCGGCATTAAATAACCCACTGAGGTTGATATGCCGTAAAACCAAACCAAACCAAACCAAATCCATTTACTTAATTGGTACAGGGGAACTTTAAAAAATGCAACTCTGTTATAACCAAATTCACAATAAGACATTTCCAGCCATCATCATTATCATCATCATCATCATGTCGTAGCACGGATATCCATGACAATCTCTCACCAACAATCCCTATCATTCATTCCGCCCCCCCCCCCACCGGCAGGTCCTCTGCACAGCATCCAGTATCCGCGCAGAGCTGGTCAATGTTAGTCTTTGCTGGACGGCCCACACTGGTGTGACCATGTGCTGGCTTCCACGGGAGAACATCGTTTCTGAGTTTGTCCTTGCTTGCTTGCAGTGTCCAGCATGTCTTGTTCGTCTCACTCGTATGGTTTGTGAGATAGGGGGCAAGTGGTCGTACAGCTGCTTCCTTGTCGGGTGCTGTTTCCACGACTTGTTCAAGATCGCACGAAGCATTCTTGTGTAGCTCCCATCTAGCTTATTCTCTAGGCGTCTCGTTAGGGTCCAAGTGGTGCAGCCATACAGTAGCACTGATACAACTACGGCTTGAAAGAATTGTTGCTTTAACTTGTCAGTGAGATCGGATTTCCATATGACTGATCATCTGTTTATAGCAGACCATGCCTTCCCTATGCGTACATTAACATCGCTTTCTGTGGATGAGATATTACTACCTAGGTATGTGAATTGTTCTAACGGCTTTAGAGGCTTACCGTCAAGTGTGGAAATGCCTTCTTTTTTAAAACACATGAACTCGGTTTTATCGTTCACACAGAGGCCGATGTTCCATGCAGGCTTCTCCAAGCCATGTAGCAGGAATTCGGTCAGTGCAGGCGTATTTGCAAGAAGTGCCAGATCATCTGTGTAGTCCGCGTCCATAATAGTCTCTGCAGGGTATCGCCTGCTTCTTGCCTTTTTTAGTGTGAAGCCTTTTTCTTTTATGGGATCTGATAATGTTCGAAGTACATAGACTAGGCATATTGTAAATGTATACGGTGCTAACGTATCTCCTTGTAGGACTCCAGCGACTACATCAAAGAAATTTGCGTCGCCATCAGGTGAGTGTACCATTGCTTTAGTGTCTTTGAGTTTAGTAAATAAGCCATAAAATTGAAATTTGATATGAATCAAGTCATTAAAACTTGAAAAAGCTCTGTCTATAAACATGAAGAAAATATTCAGAAAACTTTGAATTTGCATAATCTTAAGTTTGATGAAATTTTCGACAAAATATGTTTGAAGCAATTTTTAAAAGTTTTCTTGTTCATTTCTGCTACAAATTTGTTTTGGCTTTACAATTGATCAAGATTAATGATAACTATGTTCCATTAGGATTGTTGCAAATTAACATGGGTTTATTTTTTTCTAATCATAATTTGTATGTTTATTTCAAGAAAGAGTTTTTGATACATCTATCTACGTGAATTCAAATAGAAATTTAAGTGATTATTGTCAAGCCAAAAAGAAAATGTCTTGCTTGTTAAATTCTTCATCGCCAATATAAAATCATTTCTCAATATCAAAGGTTGTATCTGGTGATTTTGAAATGAAAGATCCGTCCACATTTCAAGTGACTCAGGCTTTTAAACTTTAGTAATTTAACATATTTTTTTTTTATAATTCTTTATAAGAGTTTTTTATTATTATTATAAGAAATGAGTTTTATCTTTAAAACAAATAAATAATTATAAATAAATAAATCATGTGATGTTTTCGAAAATTGACGTTTTGTTTTGTTTTGTTTTGAGAGAATAAAATAAAAAAAATAAACAAATATCACAAGTCCTTTTGTCGCCTTATTAGCATTATGAAACTATCTTTGATTGTACAGTACACAGACATTTTCAGGGGCATTATTACTTCCTTCAATCAATAAGTGCTTGTGAATTTTATGCATACTTTCCCAGTTCCGTAACCCATTATTCGATTTGGGATTTAATTTGACAATTAACAGCAATATATTGTGTTTAATTCTCTTCTTGTCCATTAGTCCGAAGAGAATGTAACTTTCTTTTTGTATATATTGGGTCCATTTAAAATCGTCATTTGGCTATTATTAGCATTATGATTTTAAAAGATCCTTTTTTTTTCTCTCAAGTAAATCTGTAATCGTTTATGTGTTGGTTTCCCCAAACAAGAAAGCAATTCCAAGGTGAGGTGAGCTTAGTGTCTAGTCCTGCCCACTTGCTGTCATTCCCATGTCACATTCAGCCAACCCACCCCTCCAGTGTCAGCTCCGCCCATCCCAAGACATTCACCGTGTGGCACATTCGCATTTTCTCTCCTACTACAGCACAGTAGTAAACATTTGGATATAGCTGCATTTCTTCAAGCCCAGATGAATCTGGGAACAAGCAAGGCATGAAAGCTATTCTAACTATTATTATAGCATTTGGATATTTTTACGGTAAGACTATTACTTTAACTGTCACATTTATGTGTCGATATTCGTCTTAACTTTAAATTAAAAAAAGGATTAAAAAAAAACAAACCGCAGATGCGAGGTCGAGTTAATATTATCTTCCGTATTCTTATTCACCCCCTCCTTTCTTCCGGTTCTAAATAGATAAAACTGGAAAGAAATATTCAATGATTGTTTTTATCCGCACTTTTTTATAGGTCTATTCAACGATTCATTAGATTTATTTTCATTTATGCTGATCGTTTGTAAACTAGAAGTAGCAGTAAGCTAACTTTCTCGTAATAAGAACTCATAGATTTGTTTTAATAGAGTAACATGCTGCAAAGAATAAATGTGATAGTCGCCTGCTTTGCTTTGATCTTTACATCTTTGGCTCGATTAAATACGTATAATCATTAAATTTTAAATTCTGATTACTTTTTAACTTTTGTTAGGAGTCAACATTGTTTTAAGTTAACTTTTAATGCATCCAGGTTCAATTAAAAGGGAAGAGATTTAGCGTGGGTCATCCATAAACTAGTCTAATAATAATTATTTCTCTTCCTCCACTTAGTAGCACAACTACGGCGATCCAACTTGACTGGCCTGTCTTCTTTTTCCAGCACAACTGCCACTACCTCAAAAGGAGGAGAGTAAGAAGAAAGAAGCTACCTTTTCCTTAGGATGATATGGCGATTTTTACTTTACCCTCATCATTACATAGCCCCACTGTCTTCTCTGCGTTTTTTTTATAGTCAGTAGCTGATGAGGGAAGTAACTGCCGCCTTTACGATTCACTTTTCTTTTTTTTAATTACAGATCTAATTAATCTTTCCTTCTCCCTTCTCCCTTTTTTTTTTTAAACATCATTTCTTACGGCTTTATTCAAGCATTAGTCAGTGACAATTAAGTGGACGTTGTCTTTAATATAAGACACCGAGCGAAACAAGTGGTTGACGAATAGTAAATATTTAGATGGTTCAATTCTATTCAAATTAAAATTTAGAAAAAAAATGATTGGCGGGGAAGTTTGTCTATTTAAATTTAATCATTCATCACAATGAATAGAACTAATTTCACTTCTTAACTCTCTTCGTTCCGGTGGTTTCTTGATGGCCCTTGACGTTTTTAATCAATACAACAACAAAAATCACCAGGAAAACGTTTTAATTTGTTACGTTGATTTTTAAAGAAAAAAGAAATAAACAATGCTTATCAAATTGTTTTGATGTAAAATTATTAATCAATAAAAATTTCCTATAAATCCAATTCAGCTGTTTAAATGCAATCATTTAAGCGACTACCTAGCAATTATCATTTTTGTGTTATACGCATCGTCGCATACTACTAGTCATAAGAAGTAGACCGAATTGGCTTCTTACCACTTTTCTTTAAATAAACTTTCTCTTCTTTTTACTGTTTCTTTTTTCCCCCTTTCTAGCCTACTTGCTTGTAACTTGCAAAAATTATTTTGTTTATCAATTAGATGTTTCACTTTATATTCATAGTAGTTGCATCGATAGGTCATCATTTTTGTGGTGATTAAATTTCTGTGGGTGGTGTTTTAAAGGCACTTGAACAACGTGTGTTTCTGTTTTTCTTTTAAAGGAAGAAATGATTTTTATACTTGATTCTTCTTTCCTTCGAATTCTTTCTTTCTTTAAATAAAGTCATTTTTTTAAAAAGACATTCGTTCCATTCTTCATCTCCAACATTCCAACTTGAAACACATTTCCCCCCTTCTTACACCATTAAATAAATCGTTTTTCATTTAATGATTTTTATCATATTTTCAAAATTTCTATTATTTTGAAATTGAAAACTAAGGAATGTTTACATCGTCACTTTGGTAAAAAGTTGATCCTTCGCGATTCCTTTGTTTCAAAATGCAAAAGAATTACCCCAAGTTTTCTGAATTTCTGCAGTTACGTATTTTAGCTAAAATATTTCATTTGATTCTCATTATTAATGTTTTCAACCCATCAATCGGCACATATCAACAATAAATTATTTTCGATTAAATCAGGAAATCTGAATTTTTTAAAACCCGCTGTAAGACTGGAATTTTTTAGATAAAAATAAATATCCAGTAATTGTTTTGTTTTTTTTTTGTGTGTGGGTTTTTTAAAAAAATCTTATTTTAGATGGTCAGGCTCACAAGTGTAGAATATTACAATAGAAAAATAAAAAACACAAAAAACGAAAAAACAAACATTACGAATTTAATTTTAAAAAATAAATAAATATAAAAACAAATTATAATTGCAGTTTTAACAAAAAGGAACATTTTCATGGGAAACATTTAATTTTCTAAATAACCGGATTTAGTATTTACTGATTTTATATTTATTTATTTTAAGCTACAATAAATATTAATAATGCAATCAAATTCTTTTTAAATATTACATTGGTGTACTGTACTTAAAAAAAACCCCGGATAGTTCCCCCCCCCCCGAAAAAACAAACAAATAAAACAAACAAAGATTATGTGAACAAATTAAATAAAGAAGAAGAAAAAAAAACAAAAAGCAAATATGGTCAAATATCATAACTCTCTTAGAGGATTAGTTTTATTCAATTGAAATTCTGTTATTTCAAATTCTGACATCATCTTTATGAATTTATTTATCAATGTAAAGAAGTTTATTAACTTTGGTAATCACCCATACCATATGGAAGTGTCAATTTACCTGAAGCAATATTTAAAATAGATTTTGTTTTATAGAGTTTTTTTGTTTGTTTGTTTATTTATTAGTTGATAATTTGTACCTGTCAATCAAAACTGTACTTAGAATTTCCTTAATCCTTTGTGCTTAAGTATTTTAATCCGTTCCCTAATCTGATTTGAGATAACAAACATATAACAATGTTTATAAGTTCATCTTAAACCCCGTGAAGAAAGTAAGAGAAAAGAAAAGGCAATCCAATCGAATAAATAATGAATAATACAAAAATGATTCTTATCATTTCATCCATTCAACATTTATGGAGTTTTAATGAGAATTTTGGTTAAGAAATTTAAAATGAAAACCAAACATCTGATTTACAATTCAATTTTGTCATTTCAATTGTGAATGAATATTTTTGTGTTTTGTGATGCCATTCAAAATTAAGAAACTCTATTTCATGGGAAAACAAATTAAATTTGATGAGTTCAATTTTTGTTTTACCCTTTTTAAATTTTTATTTATTTTACCTGTGACTGAAATCAATCTTTGACTTGAGACATTTGTTGAAGATATCAAGATTATGGTTTTGATTTGCTTTGTGATGTGTGTGTGTGTGTGTGTGTGTGTGTGTGTTTATAGGTATTGTGTTTATAGGTATGTGTATGTATAGGTAGGTATGTGTGTGTGTTTATAGGTGTGTGTGTGTGTATAGGTAGGTGTGTGTGTGTGTGTGTATAGGTATGTGTGTGTGTTTATCCAAATACCTATACAAAGTAGAGTTTATAATAGGTTTCAGATATCTCCAACATATATATGTTTGAGATACCTGAAACCTATTATAAACTCTACCTTTTATTTGAAAAATGATTTATGTCTAATATAAATAATAATGTCTGTTATTTATTTCTAAGACTTTTATATATTCTCTTTGTCTTTAATGATTTCGATTGATTAGGATTTGTGGGAATTACATGGAAACTCTGTGTGTGTGTGTGTGTGTGTGTGTGTGTGTGTGTGTGTTAATGTAAACTTTAAACAAGCAACTATTGATCCCAGTTTGAATTTTAGAAAAGGAATTTCTGAACACATTCAATTGATTTAGATTATAAAGAAAGGTATATATATATATATATATATATATATATTTACCTATGTACTCTGTTATTTTATAGAAAGATGAGTATTTTTTCCAAATAAAATATCAAGCAATGTTTCTTTTCCTTGAAATGACAAAACTCTTGATAAATGTTAATATAAATGCAAATAGTGTTTAATATTCAATGCTGTTTTCTTTTTAGATTTTTTTTTATTTCACTAATGCAGGTTGAATTCAGGTAATGGAAAAATGTAAACAAA
Organism: Doryteuthis pealeii; assembly: GCA_023376005.1. Lineage (NCBI taxonomy): Eukaryota > Metazoa > Mollusca > Cephalopoda > Myopsida > Loliginidae > Doryteuthis > Doryteuthis pealeii. The sequence continues at coordinate 5,893,948 of CM042163.1, forward strand.
TTCTTCAATGAGCTCAGATGAAAATTACATAATTATATTAAATTCTTTCAACAACAAGGAAAGCTTTTATACAAGGTCATCAAGTTTAGCATCTTGTGGAGATCAACAATGCACAACAACAACAACAACAACAACAACAGAATAATGTTAGGGAGAGAGAGAGAGAGAGAGAGAGAGAGAGAGAGAGAGAGAGAGAGAGAGAGAGAGAGAGAGAGAGAGAGAGAGAGAGAGAGAGATATCATCTTTACCTCTGTTCGAAGCAAACTGCTTCTGACCCATTTTGTAAGTCCCATAAAACTACTTACGGGTGTTGGCACACTGGGGAAGAAGACAACTCTATTAAAAGCTGTAAATTTGCACTCAACTAAAAATAAATAGTAAAAAGAAGAAAAAATATAAATTTGAATTTTTATCAGTTTTATGAAATCTTAATGAAGGTGCTTTTATTTTTGTCATTTTTAATTGCATTCATTTCAAATTAGAATTAAAAATTTCATGAAAAATTAACCCTCTGATGTTTGATTTGACTATTTATTTATTATTTATTTTAAAATTATTGATAACTTTTGAGATTGACTTTTTTCAGATTTTTATTAAATTAATTTTGATTAGATTAAAATTTTCCATTTGTTTTAATTAAAATGTGAAGGTCAATATTAAATATGAATTTAAAAAATCCATTCTTCAATTAATTTGGAGGAAATAAACATTTAAATAAAAAAAAATAACATTAATAAACTGATCCAGTAAACAATCCATTTTCTCTATGGATTATTTGGATGATGAATGCTAATTAAAATCTTGATAAAATGTTAAATCTTGAAGAAATATATATATATATATATATATATATATATATATTAATATTTTTGATGCTAAGTATTCAAGTTGAAAATGTCCTCTATGTTAAACTAGCAAGAGAAAAGCCAAGTTGACTAAAACCATCTTATCTAATAAAAAAGATTTTTAACTGTATATAAACCAAAAATGTACACGTCTCTCTCTCTCTCTCTCTCTCTCTCTCTCTCTCTCTCTCTCTCTATTCCACCTGTAAATTATCTTGATAAAGTATCTTTTGTATTAAGGCAAAATAATAATTTGTGCTGAATTTGTAATAATTTAATCAAATTAGCTCAGTCGGTAGAGCATCTGTCTAGAAACCCCAAGGTTCTGGGTTCGATACAGGCCCTCGTCAACTCAGTGCATGAGTAGCACAACTTGGATCTGTGCGGCAAAGTGGGGAGTTGATGATAGGTGTGGTCCTCCACCTCAGTCACAAAAACATACTCCCTGGTCAAGCACTAGTGAAAAGGGGATATACTCCCTTGCCATGCAGCTGATACCACTCCACTGACTTGAGTTTAACCTATTACAAATTCAGTAATACTAATGAACATCTCTCAAATAAAATGTGATCAGTTGAATGAATAAAAATCTCTTGAGTATTAATAAACAGTTTTTATCCAATTAAACTCATTATATTTACCTGCCAGAATGAGAATTTAAATACCTGTGCATATTTTTTGCATCTAAAATGACATCTTGTTTTTGTTTTTTTACATTTTAATGAGTCTTGAAGTTTTTCTAAAAACTTGGCAAATGCAGATGAATTAATTTCTAATTAGTTTCTCATTAAAATTTCTTTATAAGTTTTTTTAAGCAATTGAGAAAAACTTGATGTTTATCCTAAAATAAATGTTGTCAATTAATCGGTACCATTATAGTATATGGCCTACCTTTTGAATGTGGCCTATCAAATCATGTCTCTCTTATAGTATGTGGCCCACCATAAAAAGCATATTATAAGGTTATAATAATAACCCCTAACCCTAACCCTATATCAGAATTTTAGAATATTTTCGAATTAAATAGATCTCTGATTCATGTAAATTATGGATAAATTCTTTTTTAATCATTCTTAATTACTATATACAGCTTATGACTGAATTGCATTTCTTGAAATTGAATATATGTGAAAAATAATTAGTTTTAATAAATTGCCTACTACTTATATCTATAAATATACTCTTACTGAGGTAGGTCACATTCAAACCGGGTAGGCCACATACTATAACAGAATCAAAAAGGTAGGCTACATACTATAACAGCACCAATTAATCTTTTTTGATTTGTGAAAAGAAAAAAAAAAAACAACTTATCTTAAGAAACATCTTTCAAAATGTGAAGACCAATTCTTGAAATCTGAAAAAAAATCAGTAAAATTTCAACTTGATCAAATATTTCTATTCATTAAAGAAATCGATTTTTGTTTTGGTATTTCTTTATTTTTAGTTGTTAGTTAACATTATTAATTAACTTTGAAGTTTATTCCATTATTAAGAGGATAATAATATTCTGTATCATGCAATATCTCTTTATTATACTGAAATTGTTAAATCCAATTTTCTATTCTTTACTCATAATTATCTTTAATGTTATAAGTTTAACAGAACTTATTGTAATATAATTTATTTTTAATGACTTTTTAATTATCTTTAACTCATTTTTGGATTTATTATATTTTATTATTTATAAGTATTGTAAATGTCATGTCATAATATTAGTTTAGACATCAAATTCTAATTTGTTTGTCTGTTTTATTTGTGGCTGGTAATAAAGTGACAAGAAAAAAGTCCAAATTAATTTATGGTGGTTGGTTGGGGTTCAATTTTGTAGAGAGACTAACAAGAATACGCCCTCCACCCCACCGGGTATAAGTATTTAAGTTTTAATGTAATCAAATATATTAAATTAGAAAGATTAACAAAATTAAATGAGTACTGATAAAAAGATTACTCTTATCTTAATCATTTTCTATATAAAATCATTCATAGGATTGATTTTAATACGTTGGAGAATAAAACAATAATATTAGAAATCAATAACACCAGGTAATTATTTATTAAACCCGTTTTTTTTTTAAACAAATATGCAAATTAACCACGCCTTATATTATGTAAACCTATATTTCTTAGAGATATATAAGACACATTGCAGGATTTTAAATGCACTAATTATATGGGATGTTTTGAGGCAAATCTAACTCAGATTTTCATAGAGACATCTTTAATAAAAATTTATTGTATGTATTTTGATTATAAATTAAATACTCATTGATAAACTTATGCAATTCCTGAGGGTATTGTGATGTAAGCAGTGACATAGTTTCAGTTGCAGACAGACACCAGGTCTCCATTATAATAAGATTTTTGATTCAATTGATATGCAACAGATTTATCAAGTCAAGTAAATTTTTTATTCAAGATTTGTTTTTTCTGTGACTTTTTTTTTACCTGGATTCATTTTATCTTCACTGATTTTGAAAGTCAACAGAAAAACTTTCTTTGATCACAGAAATATATCAAATCATTTAAATATTTAAACAATTTCCTAAATTTCTCTTCAGATGACCTGCTGAATTTGCATTTTCTTTTGTTGAATCCTTAACTTTGAACTTTCTCCTTATTTGAACTCTGTTCACCTTTGGGTCATCTACCTCTCCCTTCATTTGAACTCTGAACTCCTCTTTCAATTTCTATATATATTTAACTTTTTTTTTCTCCCTACAATATCACAAAAATTGAAGTTTTGAATCTGGTTTACATAAACTTTAAAATGTTCACAAAATCAATTATTTTTGTTGTTAATTAGATATCTGCATATTTTTTTTTTCTTTTAAATTATTTTCATCTTTTGGATTCAATTCTGATTATGTAGGTAGGTAGAAACATATTTTCCTACCCCCCCCCCTAAAAATAAAATTGTTTTAGTCACTTTTTACCTCTGGAATTTTATTGCTGCCCTGTCGGTGAGGCATTAGAATACACCAACTGCACCTCTGCAGAGGGGTAAGACTCCCCCAAATGGGGCCACCTGTTGGCCGTGGGTGGCGACTCGTGATGCTTAAGGACAGAGTCTTGATGGATGAGCAGTCCATGACCTGCAACACTCCACTTAGAACCATACTTAGGCTAGACGGGTGGTAGGAGAGGCTCCCTCCAATCAATCGGCTGGTCACATCAAGCCCTAGCACCTGCATGATTACCCCAACCCTTTTGCCCTTATGGCAAGCCCCAACCCCTTTTTATCATATGGGTGCTAGAAGGCGGTGGCTGAGGGTCTACATGTCCTGGGAATTACGTTAAACTCTATCTGATGGTGAGGTTCCAGTTTTGGAGGTTTGGGGAATGTGCAGCACCCCTTCATCACCATTGCTCCCAGGTCCACTCTGACCCGGAGTGGTAGTACCTGTTAGGGTCCCATCTATAGGTTAAATAGAAAAATGTGTTTATAAGAAAAAATTGAGTATCCATTTAAGAATAAATTCATTTCAAAACTTTGTCAGCATTAAATGACCCACTGAGGTTGATATGCCATAAACCAAATGAAACCAATTATTTGAAATGACCCCCCCCCCTCCAAAAAATGGGTTGTCCAGAGTATGACACAAAATTGCATCTGGTGGTGAGGCTCCAGTTCAAGAGTTTTGGGGAGTGTGCAGTACTCTGAACTGGAGTGGTAGTACCTGTTAGGGTCCCATCTATAGGTTAAATAGATCTAATTACAAGTTATTCCTATTGAAAGGAATATTTGATATCATATGACTGTGTGCAAAGAAACTTTTAAGAAATTACACAAAGCTGGGTTAGCTCAGTTGGTAGAGCGTTCGGCTAGAAACCACAAGGTTCCTAGTTCGATACCGGCCCTCGCCAACTCAGCATATGAGTAGCACTGGGATCTGTGCAGTAAAGTAAGGAGCCTATAGTAGGTGTGGCACTCCACCTTAGATGCAAAAACAATCTCCTTGGTCTAGCACTAGTGAAAAGGGGATAGATTCCCTCGCTGATTGGTTGATACCGACTTTAGGCCACCCCGATGACTAAATGGTGCAGGGTCCATGAGAACAATTTTCACTAGAATATTTCAAAAGGAACATTATTTCTATTATAAACAAGAACTCTTGCATTCTAAGATAAATTAAGGTTTTCGGGTGGGCCTAATGTCGGTATCAGCCAAACAGTGAGGGAGTCTTTTCCCCATCACTAGCACTAGACCAAAGAGATTGTTTTGCATCTGAGGTGGAGTGCCACACCTATCAGCAGCTCTTCCCTTTACTGCACAGATCCCTATGTTACTCATGCACCGAGTTGGTGAGGGCTGGTATCAAACCAGGAACCTTGTGGTTTTCTAGGCGGATGCTTTGGGATAGATCTTAGTTAACCTTTCTATCCTGATTATCCTATCTTACCAAAAATTATATTATTGGAATTTTCCAGCAAATAAACTTCATAATTGGTATTTATATCCATGATAAGTTGAAACAAAATCTAGCAAGAATATTAATACAAGGGTCATTCAATAAATAAGGGGAATATTACCTAAGAAATTGGCAATAGAAAGCACTGTTTACATTTGCACCTTTTTTTAAGGAAATCAATAGTGATGGGTCTGTTCATGTCCCAGAAGATTGTCAGCATGATCTTCTTTACTGACTGCTGCACCCAGAACTTTTTCTTTACCAGGGAGTCAGTGTGTTTCCACTCCATGGACTATCTTTTTTTTTTTTTTACTTAGGCTTGTAGTGGCAAATCCCTGTTTGACCCATTTGAAAACATTTTTTTGCATTCGTCTGTAAATTTCACATGGTTTGCACTTTTCAGCCAGCAGAAATTTGAAAGCAGACCTCTGTTCAAGCCTGGAACATTTGGTTTGATTTGTTGCCATTTTGGGTAGCCTCAAGACAAATATTTTTTTAAGATTAAAATAATTTTTGTTCTAAACCAATTCATAACAAAGCAGAGTTTACATTTATAAAAATAAATTCTGAAAATTTTAATTATTTTTTCAAAAAAATTCCCCATATTTATTGAATCATCATCTTTTGTGGAAAAAAGAAAATTGGTGATTTATATCAAAATCAATATTTTCATTTATAAAATTCCAGAATTTAGATTTTCAAGAAAAATCTATATATCAATACTCGTATTCATTAATTGTACAACCGTTATCATCTTGCAACACGGTTTGGTTAAAAATGAGACCATCCAAATCGTCCAGATGAAATGCAAAAATGTAAATTCTGATTATCTGGTGTTGCTTATCTGCCAAATTCTTATTTTTACGAGTGTCGTCATCTCAACTAAATAATGGACCATTCCGTTTTTATTATAAAGAAAGAAAGGGAAGAAAAAGGACATGCTACACAGAAAAAATGTACAAGAGTGAGTAAAAAAGTATTGCTATTTTGTTTAGGAAAGGTATAATTACCCACATGTATCATCCATCAAAATGAAGCTGGTCCTCTGTGGATCACTTCTGTACTCCTCCACATAGTCACCGTTTCTCTCAATAGCAATGTTCCATCTTCGAATGAGAGCATGTATCCCTGCCCCGTAAAATTCTGTTGACTGTCTTTGAGCCACTACTTCACTACAGATTTCACTTCCTCGTCACTGGAATAATATTTGCCTCTGAAACCCTCTTTCATTCGGCCGAAATCAAGATTATTATACTTTTTACATATTGAACTATTTAGCAATAGCTCTTAAGTAGACATCAAATGTTGTAATAATTACATTATCATACTGTGATATATCCACAGGTCCTGCTAGTATTGAACTATCTAGCAATAGCTCTTAAGTAAACATATCAATAATGGAATTTATTGTGTACAGTGCTCAGATGCACCACAATTCATCAAAGTCTCATGTCTAGTACACAGAATAATGTATTAGTGCCAGGAAGATGAATAGCGTACAGTAATAATATATATGTATGTGTACAGTGCTCATGTGCACCACAACTCATCAAAGTCTCATGTCTAGTACATAGAATAATGTATTAGTGTCAGGAAGATGAATAGCATACAGTAATAATATACATGTATGTGTACAGTGCTCATGTGCACCACAACTCATCAAAGTCTCATGTCTAGTACATAGAATAATGTATTAGTGTCAGGAAGATGAATAGCATACAGTAATAATATACATGTATGTGTACAGTGCTCAGGTACACCACAACTCATCAAAGTCTCATGTCTAGTACATAGAATAATGTATTAGTGTCAGGAAGATGAATAGCGTACAGTAATAATATACATGTATGTGTACAGTGCTCAGGTGCACCACAACTCATCAAAGTCTCATGTCTAGTACATAGAATAATGTATTAGTGTCAGGAACATGAATAGCATACAGTAATAATATACATGTATGTGTATAGTGCTCAGGTGCACCACAACTCATCAAAGTCTCATGTCTAGTACATAGAATAATGTATTAGTGTCAGGAACATGAATAGCATACAGTAATAATATACATGTATGTGTAGTGCTCAGGTGCACCACAACTCATCAAAGTCTCATGTCTAGTACATATGTATGAATAGATTATCATGAGCGTACATAATGAATAGTACATGTGCATTAAAAATCATCATCATGTGTATAGTATATAGGTAAAGATATCAAATGTTGAAATACAACATATGCTCTCATATTGATAAGTAATTTTGTATTACTTTTACTAATCAATTTATAATAGTACTTATTGCTAAATGATCATAAATTAAAGATTTCTTGAATTTTTTTAATTTTGCTGTTATCTTTTGTTTTATTATTTTCATTTCAATTTAAGTTTTAAAAATAAATTTTTATTATTACTAAGTATAATAATATTTAATGAATTTTAAGAGTTTTTGATTTTGTTTTGATTTCATTTAGTTTTTCTTAAAAAGAATCTGGAATTCTTTGTTTGACAGAATTTTTTATTTTTTTTTTTTTTTTGATTTTTTTTTGTTCTACCATAAACCATTGTTGAGATAATCTTTAATTCTTCCAAGCTTGGAATTTCTAGGTTGCATTTAACTGCTGCTGCTGCTGCTGCCTCTTTAGTAAACGTAAATCTTGCTTTCATCTTCGTTCCATCAATTCTTCATCTCTTCTCTTCTCATCTCCATTAAAAGCTTGAAACCAATTTTCAATTGGATCTCAACAATCTTTTCTCTTCACTCTCTAATTTGTCTTGCCTATCAATTTTATAAATGTAAAATTTAATTGGAAATGCTGGGGTGGCGTAATGGTTATTAACGTGGAAATCAAAATTTATGAATTGAGTTCAAGTTTGATTTTGATTCACTTAATGCCATTGGAAAGGCATGAATCCTCTTCTCCCTAGGTATGGATAAATAGCAAGACGGATTCATTCAGCCAGGGAAAATGCCAACTTAGCTAAGAGAAGCTTACTCTGACAAAAAAAAAGAAAAAAGAAAAAAGAAAAGTGAATTTCCTACCCAAGTAAAAGAGGAAGAATGGGTGGTTACTATAGAAACCATGGATGTGTCCCTTTGCTTTATTGGAAATGTAGCAGGAGACTATAGAGATTGAACTCGCAATCTCCAGGTTGTGAGTGGTGACTTGTGGTAAACCTCTTGTTACCCCCTGTTGGTTGGGGTAGTAAACTCCATCCAAGGGGGAGTGACAGGAGGCTTATCATGAGTCACCACTCATAACCTGGAGGTTGCGAGTTCAATCTCTATAGTCTCCCACTACAGGAAACTTATAAGAATCAATTATGAAAACTTAATTAGTATTTAACAAGAAAACCCTCGGCTTTAGTAAAAATCTTATTTGAGTCTTATAAACCTATGATTTTTATTATTCTTAATATTTTCAGAGAAAATTTATATCCTTTATGAAGTGCAATATTTGAAAATTGAAAAAATATTTTTTCTTTTTCAAATTTTTAAGGATTTTTTGTTTTTGATCTTATAATTAATTTGTTTTTTTCTTATCCTTTTTTTTTTTTTTTTCTTTTTCATGTTCCCTATAATTTCTTTTTTACTTTTTTTTATAATTTACTTTTTATATGGTCACTATTTACATGTGCGCACACAGACAGAGAGACACACACACATATACACACACACAGACACAGACACAGAAATTTTTGGCTCTTTTGGGAATGTCCCTTCAAGGTCAAACAAGATTTACAAATTGTTAATTACTTAGTATCACAGTAAAAAAGTACTTCATGTCAGTATTTAAAAATGTTACGTTTCCTCCCCCCCCTCTCTCTCTCCCTCTCTCTCTCTCTCTCTCTCTCTCTCTCCTCTCTCTCTCTCTCCCTCTCCCTCTCTCTCTTTTCTCTCTCTCTCTTTAATTTTCATATCCTTTAACTCCTTACCTTCTCTTTTTTTGGCCTTGGTTGTCCAGAGTCTGACACAAAATTGCATCTGGTGGTGAGGTTCCAGTCCAAGAGTTTTGGGGAGTGTGCAGTACTCTGACCTGGAGTGGTAGTACCTGTTAGGGTCCCATCTATAGGTCAAATAGATCTAATTACAAGTTATTTAAATTAAAATGAATACTTTATTGAAGTCAGTCAGTATACTGTTGGTTTGGATAAAAGCAACTGGCTAAGCACAACTGAACTAGTGCCCAAGACAGCTGGTACTTATGGGACTCAGGAATAGTCCATTCATGCATTTGGGTGATTCCATTCCTTGAGTCCTGATTGGCTGCTTGTTTTCTATGATGTTATGAGGCTTCATAAATACTCTGGCATTCTGCAGTAGGATTGCAACAAGGTTAGATCTGTATTGAGTTACAGCTCAATAGTTACAAAAAGAAGCTAAATATAAGTTTAAAATGACAATTGTTTTACAGAGTGATATAATAGATAAAGAGGTAGTGTAGCTGTGGTAGCTGTGGGACAAAGTCAAGATTTAATACTATTTGATCAAAGAATGATTGTTTTGGCCAAAAAGATGGACACTATCTCCAATATGGTGTTGGAATATTTTGGAATATAAGGTGTGCTCTAATTCCCCACCTAGATTTATAGACTAGCCAAAGTCACGTGGTTTATTTCTCCGGCCAATCACTTAGCCATACTGCGTGGCTGATACACTACTTAAACCTCCACACTGGCCATAATTCTAATTGCACTCATTGAGGAGGGACTTACAATACTCAAGACTCTTTACCAAGGGATTTGCCAAGGATCCAATTCCACTGGACAAGCGTTCTGGCTTAAGGCCTACAAGGATGGGCCAACAGATTGTAACAGTAATTGCGATATATATTTCTTGGACAATAATAGCAAAAGAATTCTAAGAATCTATCAGATAGTGGCAGCATGTGAAGACTGTTGGCATTTCTAAAAGTATGGTTTACCAAAAAAAATGAAGCTGCTACGACAATCTTGTAAATTTCTACTAATACACAAAACTTTCAGTACACACAAGAAGTAACAACTACCATGTCCTTTGATGTCACGCATGCGAAGCCTGTAGGCGAACTGCTACCCCACGTCCACTCACCTGTTTTTAAATGTCTCACTGTTATCTTATGCAAATAAGTCTGTAGCATAAAAATGGTAGTTTTGCGAACGGCTCTCAGAGAGTAGATTGACACGTGAGACAATGAATGCGTTTGGCTACCAGTAAGTCACTGTCACTTCTATTACAGCACTCGTAGGTGATATAGGAACCAGACCACCTGTAACTGATAAGGATGATAACCAACCAATCAAGGGAAATATTGCATTTGAATTAAAGATTGGAGACACTCAACTCATCAGTGTACTTTGTTATGGAATCCTGGTGGATAAGCAACAACACTTCACTTAGGCCCTTACTTACTGCTAGACGAGCAGTTAGAGAGGCTCACTCCGATCAATCAGCCAGTTACGTCAAGCCCTAGAACCTATATGATTTTCCCAACCTTATTACCATTATGGCAACCTCAACCCTTTTTAAGATATATGTGCTAGAAGGCAGTGGGTAAGGGTCTTCGTGTCCTGGGAATGACATTAAACTCTATCTGATGGTGAGGTTCCAGTTCTGGAAGTTTGGGGAATGTAAATCACCTCTTCATCACCATTGCTCCCAGGTCCACTCTGACCATGAGTGGGAGTACCTGTTAGGGTCTATGGATTAAATGAAAAAGTATATTTATTAAAAAAAATTGAATATCCATCAAGAATTGATTTATTTCAAAATTTTGTCAGCATTAAATGACCCACTGAGGTTGATATGCCGTAAAACAAAAAAAACAAACAGTGTATTCTGTATTTCTTAAGGTTCATCATAGTTGTTGATACGATTAATGACATCACAGTGCCAGTTAATGTGTTGCACGTGGGCCAGAGAAAATTACTTTTGTCCCACAGAAGATTTGCACTATGTCATCTGGTCATACGAGTCGTGTTTCTCGCTCTTTTAAGCTGATTGTCAAGTTCATATGACATGAAGTTATGAATCCAACCCATCAACAAATGGGTTGGGGGAAGTTTACAAGGGACAACAGTTATAAGAGAGTTTCATAATTTGCTTGAAGCAAGGCCATCACAATGCAGTTTGGGGTAACAAGACCATTTTCAACTGAAGCAGTACAGCAATGCCATAGCTGTAAGTTCAACTAAAATTCAAGAATAATAAAAAAATACTACCTATTTATTCCAAACTGCATTGTGATGGCCTTCTAAATCTACCTCCTAACCAATATATATATATATATATATATCTTGACAGCTGTGATATGTAAAGTTGGTGGAGTGGCCTATTGTCAGTATCAGCCAGACAGTGAGGGAGTCTATCTCCTTTTCACTAGTGCTAGACCAGGGAGATTATTTTTTGCTGAGGTGGAGAGCCACACCTATGGTCAGCTCCACATTTTAACACACTGATCAAATTACACAATCTGTGCTACTCATACACTGAGTTGGTGGGGATCAGTATCATACCAGGAACCGTGCAATTCCTAGGTGTGTGCTCTACCAACTGAGCTAAACCTGTCCCATTGCAGACTGTTTATCCCCCCCCCCCCACCCCCTTTAAGTTTGCCAGGTTTTCTGATGTTGATGGTTTGTTCTAATAGAATAATTACCACCCACCCCTCCCCCTCATCATACACAGGTGAGACAAAACTGGTTCCAGATGAAGGAGACAACATAAACTATAGATCCAGACTGTCAGTTGTGGTTATTCCAGTTATTAACGACTCTTTATTGGTGGTGTGTGTGTGTGTGCGTTTTGGTGGATTTTGCAAGAGACAATAGTAATAACAAGAAAGTCTCTTTCTTGACACGTGTCATATACACAGATCTTATTGCAGACCCCATTTATATCCCCCCTCCCCTTATATTTGTCAGATTTTCTGATACTGATGGTTTGTTTTAATAGAATAATAAAACACCCCATCCATACACTGGTGATACAAAATTGGTTCCAGAAACCCTTTGATGATTTCTAGGTACTCCATTGACTTCCATTCTTGCAATATGTAAATTCCATTGAGAATGTATGCGACATATTGCACACCTCACTACATTCTCTGCGGCCACACACAAACACAATTCAGTTATGGACAGTTCTGAAACATATCTGGAGAGATATATCCCCCACAATGATTCCAGCACCTTATAGACTTCACTTTTAGTCATGTAGCTCCCATTATTCAGTTGAAGGGAGGATCTACACATTATTATGTAGCTATTTCTAATTTTTCTGCACTTCCTTTTCTTTACTATAATTTTTAACTTCTCATCAATTTTCATTCAGTTTTAAAATCAATGCATCAATGCATCTGTTATTTTTTGATTTTGGGATTGAAATGCACATTTCTTTTAAAGTTCTACACTTTAACATAAAAAAAATTGTGCTTTATATATTATGAAGTAAAACTAAGGAATTTCTTTTGATTCTGAAGAAGATAATATTGAATTTACAGAAAAGGGAAATGACCAAACACTGTGATTCTTTTGGAATAGCATTCACATTAAAAAATAAATTTTAAAAAAATGTTGTATTATATAACCAGAAGAGATGGTCTCAGTTTTTGCTTTTTATCAAATCTTATTCTTCCAAAATGTTTCAACTTGCTACTTCCAATCGTGACGTCAAATTAATATTTACTCATTAAACTAGACGATTTAAAAGAACAAGATAAACTCACACAGCAAGAAGCAGCATTTTTTTTTTCAAGCTGTTCTTCTCCTTGCTGTCTCGATATTTAGTCTATTTGCAAATCCAAGTTATTCTACACTTATTGTTTTTTGTTATTCTCTCAGCTACAAAATCTAAATCCTTTCAATATAGAGAATCTGGAATTTAGAATACAACACAGGATTCTTTTCTTTTTTTCTTTCTCATTGATTTTGTTTGATGGTTTTACTGATGATAAAGTAGTTTTATGTTGTGCCAGCATTCTGTTAGCATTCATCGTAAAATCCCATTATGTAGTGAATGAAAATGTTAAACAAAAAGGAACTTTTATTACAACTGCCCTGTCTTTTATTGTTGCTAGAATCTTCCGTAGAACAATGGATTACAAACTAAAATTACTAAACCATTTCAGTTAAAGTAGAAAGTTCATTTCTCATTAGATCATGTCTCATTATTTTGACCTTCTGTTAAACAACCAAACTAAAATTTAATCCTGCTCTTATTGCAAATTCTATCTTCTTCATTCACATTTAAACTCAAGACTGATTTGCAATCGCAAAAGTAGGTTTCTTATTTTTGCTAATTCTCAACTGAAAAAAAAAAAAAAACTTGCTTGATTAGAATCTTCTATCAATAAATAAATAAAATTTTTACTATAAATTTAGTTTCCATTGATAATTTCTATTTGAACAAGATTACAAATTGATTTGATAATCTTTTTCCATTTTCTTTTTTATCCAATTCATTGACAAATGACACCATTTCATTATTACTAAATGATGATGATGATGATGCTTTATTTTCTTTCCTCTTTGTATCTTCATGATGAAGATACAAGGAGGAAAGAAAATAAAGTTCATGCCTTTCAACACAAACTTCATGGCATCTTTTATTTTGATGTATATTTTGTTTTTTTTATTTAATTTTTCAAAAGAAAAATCTTTTTCAAGGTTTTTCGTTTTTATTAATTAAATCCACTAAATGAATTGTGGCCAATTTTGGTTAGGAAAAAGTCACAATCAGTTTATAGAGGCTGGCTGGGGTGAAGTTTTTAATTCAAGGGGGGACATTTTTTTTTATCGAATAAACGCTTTTTGTTTAAGATTTGTTGTTTTTGTGACTTTTTTTTTTTTACCTGGATTCAAATGAACACACCTAAGTTTATATCATTAGTAACATTCTCAATTCATCATGTCGATGATTTTTATGGAGATCACAAAACAAATTTAAATCCAACAATTCTGCAGTGGATGACATTTTGACAATGTAAGAAGTCACATTTGCATTACAAAAAAATTGTTTATGCATTTTTATGGATGACAAAAAAAATGTTTTTATTGTTAATCTGGATGAGGAGTGTTTAGTTTTAACTCTCTTCCTACAAAAAGATCACTTGCAAGATGCTATATCAATATTCATTATATTTTTGTTTAATTCTAACAGTGAAGATGAAAGAAATTAACATTTTCAACACGCTATTAAGTTTTGTTGAGAAATATATTTTTAATTTGATTGAAACATAAACATTTTTTGTTTAAGTTTCATTTTATTCCTGTGATTTTTTTTTGTTTCCCTGAATTTTCTTCATTGTAGTTGCAAACGTGAACAAGTTGTTGGTCTCCTGAATAATTTTTACTGAACTAATTTCAGTTTTCATTATACGCCCTACAATCCGACGCCCTACAATCCGACGCCCCACAATCTGACACACTAATCAGAAAAAAAATCTTCCCTGTTCAATTAAAAATTTCCAATAAATAATTTTGTCTGAATTTTTTAGATGAATCTTGATAATTCGTATTATTTACATTTTTCAAACTTTTGTCCTCATCTTTATTGTTATATACACGTTTTTTGTCCGATGTGCTCTCCAGCCTTCTTCAGGTGTTTCTTGTCAAACTTGGAAGTCTTCATGTTGTAATCAGAAGCCTTCACAGAATATAGCACAGTAAATATAATCGTTGAGTTAATACAGTTTCAAGTACATCTGTAGGTTGCAGGTTCAATCCTAACTACAAGTGATTATAACATAGAATACTTAACATACATAGCTTAACAATTGTAGCTGGTCATGGTTAAGAGATGGGAATAATCTACCCGAATAGATTGAATAAATGTTCGATTTGAAGTTCCATGAATTCCCAAGTTCAACAAGAAGATTCCCATGTTCGACTAGAAATACAATGGGTTTTCCCTCACAGGTTCAAATCCTGTTTGCAGCGCCATGTAGAGATTCATGGAGTGATCAGTTTCCAGCTGTGTCACAAGCGCTTAGTCTGTTCTGAGAATCCATACTTGGTAGGTGGTTTAAACAGCGAGTTGGGCTATTCCACTTGTGTATTTGGGCCAAGTTCACTTCTAGCATTCTTATTGGCTGCTGGTTTTTAAGGTAGACACTTCCATCCATATATACTGAACATGTGACTGTGTTCAGGCAGTTGGTTTAGAGCATATTTGGTTACGCTCTTTTTTTTTGTCTGGTGACTGGACGCTAATCACAGTCTTCCTTTTATTCTACAACACCTGAAGAAGGCTGGAAGACATTGGCTGAAATGAAACAATAAAGTTGGACACAACAGTCTGAAAAATCTAAATAATAAAAAGTCTTTTTTTGTAATGATATAAATGTAATCATTAAAAGCAAAAAACTTTAATAAAATAAAATGAAATAAATTTCAGTTTTCAGACTTTTATAGAATGATCAAATTAAGAAATGATTAAAAATTTGTTTCATCAAACTGGCTAATTGGGATTTTTCAAATTTTCATAAAATTTATTTCAACACAAAAAAAAAAGAAGATTTTTAGATGTTCAGTACAAAATGAAGTTGAATGGTTTGTTGTTTTTTTTTTTTAAAAAAAAATATATTTCCAGTTTCTTGTTTGATATTTCAATTTCTTTGAAGATTCTGACCTTTTCAAATAATTTAAACTTGAAATATTCATTGTCGATAAATTTGAGAAGAATCATTAGCAATCCAAATGTTTTTTTTTTTTTCGTTTCTTCAGACAATTAAATCTTTCTGTATCTTTGATGTTGTCAAATAACGTTTTGGTTAATCTATTTTTTGGCCTTTCTCAAGTTGAACTGTCTGTATAGAAAGAAAAAAAGAATCTCTCTCTCTCTCTCTTTTCTCAGCAGTGTATAAGTAATAAAAAAATGATAGCAAAAAGAATTTAAAAAAAAAAAACAAAAACCCAAAAGAATCTAATCTAAGCCACAACGCACGTGATATCAGTTATTCTATCATTTTTCAGTTCTACCTGCAGCTTATTCTAATCCTTTACGTGGGGAGATGTTAAATCTTTTTTCTTTCTTAAAATTCTCCAACCAAGTAGCACCAACTATGGTAACTACAGCAAAGATTCTTTATGTAAGAATTGTAGAAGAACGGATTTTGTTGACATTAAAATATCAGTGAAGTGTTTGATAGTTGAACTACTATTCACATATTCTTTACAATAGTTGGTCCCTTATGTGAGAAAGATCTGATGATGAAAGTTTTTGTGTTTATAACATCCCATGCACATGTGAAAAAAGATATCAGAAGGAAAATAGTGATCCCCTTAATGTCTGACTCAAAGAACATCTGAAAACTATAGTGAAAGAAGTGGAAAAATCTGGTATAGCAGATCATATATCATGTGTGAATAATATACAGAATCTAGGGGGAAAAAAAGATCACAGGAAAAACGAATCTTGAACCAAAATGTTTATTTGATAAATCCCTTATATCTCACTTGAATTAAAAATATTTTTAAGACTAATCAGCCAGCATAAATTGTGTTTTTTTTTCCTCTGACTTTATTAACGGCCACAGGTATACATTAACCCTTCTGAAATAAGAGGCAAATAATTGTAGATGGAAAATGAGGAATATAAAAGAGGAAATATACATTGGTTTATATCTACCAATTGAATAAGACAAGACAGTAAAGATTTCAACATCTTATTGAAGTCAGTCAGTCAGTATACTGTTGGTTTGAACAACAGCAACTGGCTAAGCACAACTGAACTAGTGCCCAAGACAGCTGGTACTTATGGGACTCAAGAATAGTCCATTCATGTATTTGGGTGATTCCATTCCTTGAATCCTGATTGGTTGCTTGTTTTCTATGATGTTATGAGTCTTCATAAATACCTGGCATTTTGAAGTAGGATTACAACAAGGATAGATCTGTATTGAGTTACAGCTACTTGCTGCCTTGTTTTACCAATTCAATGGTAATTGGAACTTATTATGATTATTCTACACATCTGATTTTCTTTTTTGCTCAACAAAAAGTGTCATAGACTTCAATAACTCCCTCGTCTATAATTCAATCATTGCTCTTGATAATTAGCAACTAATGCTACATACTTAGTAGGTAATTAGTATGTAATGCTACATGTTTGGTAAGTAATTAGCAACTAATGCTACATGCTTAATAGGTAATTAGTAAGTAAAGCTACATGCGTCTTACATTCATAATATTTAAACTTTTAACTAAAAAAATAAAGTAGCTTTTCTTGAAACAATTTCTATATATTATTTTTTTGTTAATTATTTCACTTCATTTCCATGTAACTCAAAAACATGTAAACACTGAAATTAAAACTAAATATAAAATGAATTTCTAGTGCAGAAAATCTTAATTATTCTGCTTTCTAACATAACTAAATATAGGAATATACTAAGGGGAGTAAAAAGTTTTGCAATATTTCTGTTAAGATAAGGCAAAATTTGGCAATTCTAGATGCTTTTGCAATGAAGATGATGAACCACTGCATGAGTTGAGAACCCAGTTTTAGGCCGACTTAACCTTTGCTGTAGAGATTTGTGGAGGGATTAATATCCAGCTGTGTTGCAAACTGAGTATGTTGCTTTAGAGGGTTTAGGCAAAACACTAGGAATAAGGGCAACAGTTGCTGGTGCTTCAAGTTTCCTGAGGAATCGTCAATTCTGCAATGTGATTCTACTTGATACATCAGTCCTAATTAGGTTTGGGGCCGTAATTCTTTGCTACCTGCCTGCTAAAGGGTTTGGAAAATTTTCATGCAATATTCCCACATCAATGCAGGTTGCCTTGCTGAAATAAAGCCACTGCATTGTTTTTGCATATATATAGGTTGTCCTTTATGAACCACAGGTTGATGTTTATTCTACACTTGCCTGATCAGTGAGGTTCTTCCAACCCATGTGAAATTTGTTGAACCACATTGTTACTGTTATGTAATCGACTGCATCTTCACCTTTTACATAACAAAAGTTTTTGAATGTTTTCATGGTGGACTTATGGCCCATTTTGAACTCGTAAAGTATAAGTTCCCAAATTAGACCATGTTGCACATTCATCTAAATGTCTTTTAAATCGCACACAATGATGAAATACATAATGCATCAGCACACTGTAGAATAATCAAACTAAGTTCCAATTACTGTCGAATTGGTAAGACAAGGCAACAAGTCGCAGTAACCCAATACAGATCTAACCTTGTTGCAATTCTACTGCAGAATGCCAGAGTATTTATGAAACCTCATAGCATCATAGAAACCAAGCAGCCAATCAGGATTCAGTGAATGGAATCACCCAAATGCATGAATGGACTATTATTGAGTTCCATAAGTACCAGTTGTTTTGAGCACTCGTTTGTGCTTAGCAGTTGCTGTTGTCCAAACGAACAGTATACTGACTGACTGACTTCAATACACACCAACTTCCATATTACTACCAACCAGTTCAGTCATGTGATAGATGCACTGTAAACTAGTAAGTACTAAAATATTGCAAAACTTTTGACTCACCTGAGTAAAAATTGTTAAAAAGAAAAAAAAGAAAAAAAGAAGCATTTTTAAAAACTTAAGAAACTTTACTAAAAATCAAAATAAATAAATATAAAATTCATTATCAACAGTAAATTGTTACCGAGATTAATCTAATACCATCATTCATAATGACAGACGGCTCTCTGACAAATGGTTGACAAACATTTCACCCAATGGATATTACATAGACGACATTTGGCTGAATGGACATTTCACTGAAAAATAAACAAATGTTAAGTTGATTTTTGTTATTTTATCAAAATTATTCTAAAATTTTTGATAGTTTTATATTTATTATTCTAGAAATTAGAATATTTTCTGATAATTATTAAAAAATGTTTTTAAATAAAAAAAATTTAAAGAAATAATAAATTAAAAGACTAATCTTTAATTTTTTTAAAAATGAAGTTAATTTCTTCATTAAAACTCTGAACATCCTGTTGAGAATTTTGTAAGTCCAGAGTCCCATTCCTATAAGGATCTACCAAAATGCTAAAAATGGCCTTTTCATTTAAAGTTAGCTGTTATTTTTTTTTATGATAAAGACATTTAAATATGTTTAATATTATATTTAAACAAAGGCTATCATTTGGGTCGGATTAGGAAAATGAATGTGACTTCCAGCCGGGTGGAATGAGGTGGTATAGGATGTTAAGAGTTATAAATTTTGTTTTTTGTTCAATGGCATATCAACCTTTGTGGGTTATCTAATGGCAAATCCACCCTCCTTAAAGATCAGTAGTGGTACTATTTAACCCATAACTGGGCGGGGGGGGGGAGGATTCATACGTTTCCCAAAGTGAAGTCTGAAAGTGATGACCAGAGTTTGAACTCACTTACAACAATGTCACAGTCCAACACATTAACCACTACGCTACACTGACTCTCCAAAATTGTTTTAAAAATACTTAGAATGTATTCTCTTTTCCCTTCAAATATTTATGTATATATATATATATATATATACAATGTTGAGTGGGCCGGGTTAGCTCAGTCAGTAGAGCGTTCGGCTAGAAACCACAAGGTTCCTAGTTCGATACCGGTCCTCGCTAACTCAGCGTATGAGTAGCACAGGGATCTGTGCGGTAAAGTAAGGAGTTGATGGAAGGTGTGGTGCCCCACCTCAGATGCTAAAACAATCTGCTTGGTTTAGCGCTTGTGAAAAGGGGATAGATTCCCTCGCTGACTGGCTGATACCGACTTTAGGCCGCCCTGTCGACTTGACTTACTTATATATGTTGAAAAAATGAATAAATGAAAGAAAGTATAGAATGGATAATATAGGATATTTTAATCAATTTTACTTACACGTGTTTCGGTCAGGAGTTTATCCATGTGTACATTATTCAAACTATTATTGTTTTTAAATAATCAAATGAAATGAAATAATAATAATAGAGAAAATGTAGAAATGTTCCGCACACAAAGAAAATTGGATTTACTCTGATGAAGGTCGAATTTTCTTTGTGTGCGGAACATTTCTACATTTTCTCTATTATTATTATTATTTCATTTCATTTGGTTATTTAAAAATAATAATAGTTTGAATAATGTACACATGGATAAACTCCTGACCGAAACACGTGTAAGTAAAATTGATTAAAATATCCTATTTTATCCATTTTATACTTTCTTTCCTTTATTCATTCTTTCAACATACCGTCGGATTCACTTCCACTTTCATTTTACATATATATATATATATATATATATATATATATATATATATTGTATTGGTATTTCAGTCTCAGAAGACTATAATACAATTTTTATGTGCCTCTGAAGTTACAGCGCCTCCTGGTTAAAATATGAATGAATATGTCAAAGGTCAAATATTTAATGAAATATCTGTCAGCCATGTTTGTTTTGGTGAAATGCCTGTCAGCCATTTGTCTAACCATGTGACAGAATGACTCACATAAAATACCTTCACTGTAAAAATGGAAAATGAAATATATATACAAGTCATTTTTAAATAAATTTATACATTATCTAAAAGAAAAAAAAAAACTCTGCTTATATTTTTTCTAATTATTTATCGCTAGAATAAATGACAAAGCTCTTTATAAAATAAAATGGGGAAAATATTAACTGATTTCCCTAATTTCAAAGATTTTTCAAATATTATCTAAGATTTAGCCATCTACAATCTTTTATGAAATGGTAACTGTAGAATAATACTAAGTCCAATTACCGTCGAATTGGCAAGATAAGACAGCATGCAGTCGTAACTGAAATACGATTCTGGTTTGCTGCAAAGACTACTGCAAAATGGCAGGATTTATGAAGCCTCAAAGGATCATACAAACCAGGCAGCCAATCAGGACTCAAGGAATGGAATCACCCAAATGCATGAGTGGACTGTTCTGAATTCCCATAGGTACCAGTTGTCTTGACACTGGTTCAGTTGTGCTTGGCCAGTTGCTGTTGTTCAAACCAATAGTAGACTGACTGACTGACTGACTTCAATAGTAACAGAAAATTATTTTACAGATTTGTATTTAAAATATTTCAAAATGAAAATGACTAAAATAATAAACCCCTAGCTACGAGTTACCCTGTCGGTTGAGGCTGTTGAATAAAATCTCCTACAATGTGGCCATTTGTTGGCCGTGGGTTGTGACCTGTAATGCTTAAGAATGGAATCCTGGTGGCTGAGCAGTCCATAACATGAACACTCCACTTTAGCCCTTACTTAGTCTAAATGGTTGGTTGGAGAAGCTGCGTCTGATCAATCGGCTGGTCACGCCAAGCCCTATCACCTATATGATTGTCCCAACCCTATTGCCCTTATGGTAACCCCCCCCAATCCTTTTTATCATATATATGCTAGATGATGGTGGCTGAGGATCTTAGTGTCCAGGGTATGATGTTGAATTGCATCTAATGGTGAAGTTCAAATTCTGGAGCTCTGGGGAGTGTGGAGTACCCCTTTATCGCCATTACTCCTAGGTCCACTCTGACCCTAGTACCTGTTAGGGTCCCATATATGGGTTAAATAGAAAAAATGTGTTAAAAAAATTCAGTTCCCATCAAGAATGAATAAAACAAAATGTCTTTGGCATAAAATAACCCAACAAGGGTTGATATGCTGTAAAACTCTGGGTTAAATAGTACCACTACTCTTCTTCTACAAGGATGGCTTTTGTATTAAATAACCCACAAAGGTTGATATACAATTAAACAAAGAAACGAAACCAAATAAAAATAATAAAGTGCTGTTGATAGAGAGAGAGGGGAGAGAGAGAGAGAGGGGGGAGAGAGAGGAGAGAGGGGAGGGAAAGAGAGAGAGAGGGGGAGGGAGAGAGAGAGAGAGAGAAAAAGGTGAAACATCTTAAAAGCAATTTTTACCTTATTGTTAAAAAATCTAAAAGAAATTCTTTTATGAATTGAACTGCCAAAAAATGAGAGATTTGTTTCCTAATATTGTTTAGTTACTCTTTTCACTAAATAACAACAGTTATGTGATGAAGTATGGAGTTTACAAAGTACTGGAGCCATTTCATGGATCTATCTCCCTGGGCACATTCCAGGGCTGTCTATAATAGTTGTGTATGTTGGGTGGGGGTGGTGTAGAGAATTTAGTGGGGTCTTCAACATGCCACATACATTCTCAATGGGGTTTAAATCTGGCAAAGCCTGGGGGCTAATGGAATATTTGGGAAATCAGTTAAGTGTTCCTGGAATGAGTTTCATGTCACCTGTGCACAATGGAGCGAAGGGAATTTGTATTATCTTTGTCTTATCTTGTTCGTACAAACCATTACGATAAAAACAAAAACCTGGAAGAATAACAGATCTGCTGAGAAACAAAAAACAAAAACTCTTTTGGTTAATAAACCTTGTGGCCTTTTTTATTACAATTATAATAAATGATATTTGTCTTCCCTTTAGAGAAAGTATTATAGTTTTTTTTTTACTACTGTAGTGAGGTTTATCATAATTATTCTAGTTGTTATAATTTGTTGATTTACAATCTGATATATATATATATATATATATATATATATATGTGAAAATAAAATGGAAATTAATCCGACAGTGTGAATATGATATGATGAAAAAACAAATGTTTACAATGCATGGGCTCATCAGGAGAGAATGTGCAAACCGTTTCGGGGCCTTCCTCTCGACGGTTTAAAAAGCAACACCGGCCCTACCTCACTGATGTGAGGACCCTCGCAATATCATGCATCGACCGCACGTGGGTCGGTCATCAACAATATATATAATATTCTTGAAGTTGGTAGTTGGTATATTATCGCAGTAGTAATGGGTACATTGAATAGTAATCCGTCTCCGAGCAGTCGTGGTGTCGTCTAGCGAGTAAAGTTAGCTTGTAAGGCATTAGGTAGAGTCTATCGAGTAAGTATAGGTCCAACACAGTGTCGACTATTTATATATGACACTGTCCAATCAGATTATAGTGAGGGGGTACCAAGGTATTTACATATTCATTATATCACAATCATAAACATGAATGGTTATTCATCCCTTTTGTTTTATTCCAGTCTTTGGGGTTTTTTAATGCAGTTTTCATTTCTCTGAATTTTTGAGATGAGGCTTGATAATTTGGATTATTTGGAATAATCTGAATAATACAAATAGTTTTTATTTGTTGTTAGATTCATTTGATACACCAACAAAGAGTACACTATTTTTTTTTAAAATGAGTATGCTACTCCAAAAGAATTGCAGTGTTTGGTCATTTCCCTTTTCGGTAAACTCGATATTATCTTCTTCAGAAAAAACAAGACAAACTAACTCAAAAGAAATTCTCTTAGTTTTACTTATAATATAAAAAGCACAATTATTCATATATGTTAAAGTGTAGAACTTTTAAAATCCCAAAATAACAGATGCATTGATTTTAAAACTGAATGAAAATTGGATGAGAAGTTAAAAATTATAGTAAAGAAAATAAAGTGCAGAAAAATTAGAAATAGCTACATAATAATGTGTAGATCCTCCCTTCAACTGAATAATGGGAGCTACATGACTAAAAGTGAAATCTATAAGGTGCTGGAATCATTGTGGGAATATATCTATCCAGGTTTCAGAATTGTCCATAACTGAATTGAGTTTGTGTGGCCGCAGAGAATGTAGTGAGGTCTGCAATATGTCCCATACATTCTCAATGGAATTTACATATTGCAAGAATGGAAGTCAATGGAGTACCTAGAAATCATCAAAGAGTTTCTGGAACCAATTTTGTATCACCAGTGTATGGATGGGGTGTTTTATTATTCTATTAAAACAAACCATCAGTATCAGAAAATCTGACAAATATAAGGGGAGGGGAGGCATAAATGGGGTCTGCAATAAGATCTGTGTATATGACACGTGTCAAGAAAGAGACTTTCTTGTTTTACTATTGTCTCTTGCAAAATCCACCAGAATACACACACACACACACACACACACACACACCCACCACCAAATAAAGAGTCATTAATAACTTGAATAACCCACAACTGACAGTCTGGATCTATAGTCTTATGTTGTCTCCTTCATCTGGAAGCAGTTTTGTGTCTCCTGTGTATGATGAGGACGGGGGTAATTATTCTATTAGAACAAACCAATAAAGAGTCATTAATAACCTGAACAACGCACAACTGACAGTCTCGTGTTGTCTTCTTCATACATGAACAGTTTATTCAAAAGAGCCCTAAATACAACATGTCTGACCAGGCGAAATATCAGAAGTTTTCTGCCCCAAATGATGTACAGTAACTGATGTTAAGGGTGACAATAATTTTTACCTTTTTGGTTGACAACTTTGAAATTCTTTCTTTGCTTTACAATGTGTTGACTGATGAGTTGAGCAACACTAACATTAAATTGGGATCTGGTTTGATACAAAGTTTTCCTTTATTAGGTGGTTTCCATATTTGATAGTCGTGGGTGGTTCCATTCTTGCATCAAACGTGGTGCCTGCAGTTTCCATCTGCTGCTCATGTCTTTCCAGAATTCGTATATTCCTGTTTATACGTTTGTTACACTTGCCTCACAAAAAACCTGAAGTAGTTACCATCTTGGCGATTGTACTCTCTCCTTCTGGCTCCAATAACTATTTTGCTGTCAGATTGTCCCATGAAAGACTGCCATAGCTACACTACCTCTTTACATATCTTATCACTCACAGAGGTTTTTTTTTACAGAGTTCATTTCTACAAGTTGGATACAGGGGGAACAATATCCAGATATTGATGTCTCTAATTCGTTTATCTGTTAGATTATTGAAGATTGGTTTTTCACGAGGAAGAATATATTTGACTCTAGCAAACATGGGGGGGGGGTTTAAAATGACTCCAATGACTTATTCGGATTGTGAATAAAATTTTTTTTAAAACCCATCTTTATAAAAATAGTAGCATATGACTATTAGGAATTTCTTAGCAATGATTTTAAGACTGAAATTTCTTTTACTTTTTATCTTTCTGGGTGTTTTTTTTTTAAATCTATGTACTGAACTGATGAAGCAAATTCCTGAGTTTCTTCTGAATTAAAACTCTTCTTGAGTACTTGGTTTAAATTTGATACAAATAGATAACTGTTCAATTAGAATATTTTCTTTTGTGTCACAGTTTGTTATCTAGTAATAAGTAGTTAAGTACTAAGTAGTTAAGTAATAAAAAAAAGTAACTTATTCTGTTTATTATTTTCTTGACTCCTTTTATTTTAATTTTTTCAGATTAAACTATTTCTATTCTTTAACCCTTGTTAATCTGTTAATATCAAAACTGGAAATGTCTTTTCAATAATTCTCCATTAATTCTAATCAGTCTTTTTCAAAACATTCAAATACATTTCAGAAACTTTTAAGTCAAATTCTTCTATTCAATAAAATCCTGTTTTTGTGTCAACCTGTTTTAAAGTTCATTACCTATTTACCTCAGAACTCATTCTATTTAAATAAAGTCCTATTATTATTGTAATCTGAATCATTCTGCTCAATTATAATGAACTAAGCACCGATTTCTTTACTTTGCTTGAAGAGCTGCTGTGAGTGGTTTAAAGTAGGCAAAGAGTTAATTACAAT
Organism: Doryteuthis pealeii; assembly: GCA_023376005.1. NCBI lineage: Eukaryota > Metazoa > Mollusca > Cephalopoda > Myopsida > Loliginidae > Doryteuthis > Doryteuthis pealeii. Next base: position 5,919,741 of record CM042163.1, read on the forward strand.
TCTCTTTAGCACTGAAGATAACTATAATTTGTCTTCATTTTTTTGTATTTAACCTCTAAAATGCAGAAACTTTTTTAAATTCTGAACATTGACATTTAAGTTTTTCTGTATTATTTGGATTTTTCAGACTATTGTCCTCATCTTTGTTGTTATATACACAACGTTTCAGCCAATGTGTCCTCCAGCCTTCTTCAGCTGTTTCTTGTCAAACTTGGGAACCTTCACTTTGAATTTGGGAGCCTTCATGGAAATTTGAAGAAAGCCAGAGGACACATCGGCCAAAACATTGTGTATATAACACTAAAGACGAGGACAATAGCCCGAAAAATCCAAATAATACAAATTATCAAGCCTCATCTCCAAAATTTAGATAAATAAGTTTTTCTGGTCTCTTACTAGTTCCAATTCGCTGTAAATGGTATTTCTTGTTCCACCATAAAATGAATTCCTATTTATTACAAAAACCTTTTACTGCTTTTATCCTGTCTACTAAGAAGCATCCGTTTCATTTTAGGAGTTCAAGCTTTTCAACATTTCTTATAATAAAAGTACTTTTTGCTGCTGCGATAATTTATTTTATTTTTATCTTTTAAGGGAATTTACAAATAAGCATTACAGGTTGAAAAATTAGCCATCAAGTTAATGAGTCTTTAAAACCATGTTGTTTTTTTGTTTTTTTTGTGAGTGTGTGTGCTTAATTCATTAGCAGTAAAGTAAATCTAGTTGCATACTCTACGCATTTGGGATGCGGTTAATGTTCTAACCTTGAATAGATTTCAAGTTTCATTTTGATAGAAAATTAGTTTGAATGTGTTGAAGTGAAATGAGGAGAGATTTAAAGTTTAGTTGAAATCAACATCATCGACTGAGTAAAGTTTTAGTTTCACTTTCACTTTGATGAATTGTATTGATATTTTTTTTTGTTGTTTTTTTTATTGAAAAGAGAACAACTGCTGTGATAATGGAAACGAATCCCAACCCATTAGTGTTGAAAAAGAAGCTTTTAATTTAAAATTTCCTCTCACCAAAATTTAATCTTTGACTTTCTCTTCCTTCCGGTTAAAAAAAACAACAACAAAATTTTCTTTGTTTATCTCTTTTGTTCATCTTAAGAAAAATAGTTGACCCAATATTGTATAATATTGTTATAGGGTCAAATTTGATCTCGAAAAAACCAAACCACGGCAACCAATGTTTCAGTTTCACTACATTGTTGTTGTATGATAAATTGAATCTGGTTGAACCCATTATACAACAATTTGGTTAAAACAAAAGTGGGAAAAATGTTTATTAATTCAAACCAGCAATTTGTTTATAATAATCTTTAGAATTACCTCGAAATTATTTAAAGCTGCATCGAGAACACGATTCAATTAATAAAAAAAACAAAAATAAAACAAACTATTGAAAAACTATTGTACAAATGATGATGTAACTGTAGAAACAAAATAGCTTTACTCCATAATATAAAAAGTACAATAATGTTTTTATGTTAAGATGTAGAACTTATAAAAATGTACATCTGACAAAAATCCAAAAAGGATGACCATTAATGCATTGATTTTAAAGATGAATGAAAACTGCCTCTTAGAAGATAGATGTTTAATGCAAAATATTATCTGCTAAAGTTTGAGGTAAGCCTAATAAGATATATATTGGAGCAATTGAGAGTCTATGGAAACAATGGTTTTACAACCACAAAATATCATTATGCAAAATATTATCTACTAAATAAGTTAGAGGTGAGCTTAATAAGATATATAACATATTACTCAATAAGTCCTGGGTCTAACTAATAAACAACTTTTAGGCAAAATTCAACTTTATTCATCAACATAGTCTCCCTCTAGAGTGATACACTGATTCTAATTCCGATGCCTTTTTTTTCTAGAACAATTTGTCTTTAGCCTCAAAATATGCCTCAGTTTCTTATATCACTTCTTCATTGGAGCCAAATCTCATTCTTTTGAGGTCTGCAAATAACCAGTAGACCCTGGGGACCAGATCTGGAGAATAGGGTGGGTGCAGAAGCAATTCGAAGTGCAATTCATGTAGTTTTGTCATTGTTGCGATCAACTTGTAACTTTGTGCATTGTCTTGGTGAAAGAGCACTTTTTTTCTACTTCATTTGTGGCAATTTTTGGCGATTTCTTGCTTCAAACACATCAATAATACTATATAATGTTCACTATTGATGGTTCTTCCTTTCTCAAGGTAATTGATAAACAAAATATCTTGCAGATCCCAAAATACAGAGGCCAAAACCTTGTTGCTGATATTTTTATCTTTGGTCACTTTGGATGGCTTTCACCTGCTGCTGTCCACTCAGCTGACTGCCGATTTGACTCTGGAGTAAAGTGGTGGATCCATGTTTCATCCATTGTCACATATTTATGCAAAAACTCTTTTTTGTTGTGTTGAAACATTTACAAACAATGCACTGAATCGTCGACAAGTTGTTGTTTTTGATCGACTGTGAGCAAACGTGGCACCCACTTTGAACACAGCTTTCTCGTTGACAAATGTTCATGTAAGATGGTGAATACGCTGCCTTCTGATCTCTTTAACTCCTATGCTATCTCAGGTAACTTCAATTTACAATCAGCCAAAATGAGTTTGTGGAGTTTCTGGTGTTTTCCAGGACAACTGCCGAATTTGGGCGACCTGAGTGTTCAGCATCATTTCTCTGTATGACCGCATTTAAAGTCAGCATACCACTTCTTAACCGTTGTTTCCGACAGAGCAGATTGTGAATAACACTTATTAAGCCATTGCTTTGCTTGAACAGTATTTTTTTCCCATCAGAAAGCAATGCTTTATCAACACACGAAATTCAGATTTTTCCATTGTTTTGAAAATTTGCAACGGTAGCTTCATTTAAATAACTGTAATTTGAAAACTAATAATCCAATTGGGCTCAGATTTTGACACATGCCATTTGAAGGTTAGTATTTTATTTAAAAAATCATATGGATTTTTTATTAGTGGTGCCATCTATATGTCAGTCCCGGGATTTATTGAGTGATGTGTTATTGGAGCAATGGAGAATCTATGGAAACAATGGTTTTACAACCACAAAATCTCATTATGCAAATAGCAGAACTCTGTTAAACTGTGTATTGGTGCAGAAAGTTAAAAATGGGGCATCTCCTGAAATTGATAATAACAAAAAGAATGTAAATATGTAATGGTTGGTTCAAAAAATAGGCAGTTATGTTTAGAAGAGAAGTTGTCTATTGTGGTTTTACTTGAGAAGTATAATTATTGAATAAAATCCAAAGTAGTCTCTAAATGTAGGCAATAAAATAAATTCTTATGCCTTCTACTTCCTGACTAATCTTTAGTTGAGTAGGAGAGGTGATTTTTATACTCATATGAAGGAGGAGGAGGAGGAGTTGATAGTATGAGATGTACTCATATTTATCTATTTGCAACTGGTGAATCTTCCCCTTTCATTGCCTGATAATCACTTTTTAGCATAAAAACATCATGAGAATGTTTTGGTTTATACAAACCATCCAAGTAAGACAAACAAGACATGTTGGGCACTGTTTAAGAAGCAGTAACAAACTCAGAAGTGAACTCCTACACATGGACACACCAGTTTTGGCCAATTAGTAAAAACTTATAATCATTAGCTCTGTGCTAACTCTGGATGCCGTGTAGAGGATCTGCCAAGAGCAACAGATGATATGAACGGATGGCAAAAGAGTCAAGGGAATCTGTACTATCAGCCCAACTTGATGATGATGAGTACTTTATAAATAGTTCTTTCATTGAAGATCAACCATTGTTGCTGCTGCTGCTGCTGCTATTGCTGCTGCTGCTACTACTTAACCTAAAGTCGAAGTTGTTACTTTTGCTTAATGGCTTTTCTATTCAATTACTCAATTTACTCATCTTTTAATAATGGAATATTCTGCTGATGTAGAAAAGTGTTACATACTCATAAATATTAAATGTTTCTATTACAGCAAAAAAAAAAAAAATGCTAAAATTTTCAGCCATCAAAAATAAAGAAAAAATGAACCAAAATAAATAAGAAAATGTTATATTTAGATTTAAAAATATAATTAGGGGGGGGTATTTTTTAAAAAACGTTCAATGATTATTATTATTATTTTCACTCCTTTTGAGTTTTTCATATCAGTGTTAGCTGATGGTATTTCACTGGAGTCTGAGCAACAACAAGTCCCTCAGGTCTCCAGGACTCTTCTGAGTATTCTAGCCGATTGCAGCAGTGCAGTAGTCTGGATGGTCTCAATTCTTCCTCTGATTTCTAGATCCTCCAGTCTTTTTTCTGAGTTTATTGGGACCGTTCCAAGTGCACCAACTACAATTGGTATCACTTTCACTCTCATATTCCACAGCTTTTTCAATTCTCTGGCAAGGTCCAGGTATTTATCCATCTTTTCATTTTCCTTCAGCTTCACCCTGTGATCTGCTGGGACCGCAAAGTCCACCAGTTGACACGTTCTCTTTTTTTTTGTTAATCAACACTAGGTCTGGTCTCCTGGCTGGGATCGGGTGATCTGTCTTTATCTCGAAGTCCCAGAGAATTTTATGCATTTCATTCTCAAGAACAGATTCTGGTTTATGCATATACCATTTTGTTGTATGGTCAAAGTTTAATTTTTTTGCATAATTCCCAGTGGATCACCTTCCCAACCCAGTCATGCCTAGCTTTGTATTCCCGTTGTGCTAGTTTGCTACATTCACTTAATACATGGTTTACAGTCTCATCTCTGACACCGCACAGTCTACATTTACTGTTTTGTTGCGTCTTATCAATTTTTATTATTATTGTTGTTGTTGTTATTATTAATTCACTCTTTGTGAGTTTTTCACACCAATTTTAACTCGTGGTCTTTCACTCGTGTAACTAAATGACAACCAAGTCTTCTCAGGACTCTTCTTCTGATTATTCTAGCTGATTTTAATAATGCTGTGGTCTATATGCTCTCTATTCTTCCACTGATTTCCAATTTTTCCTGTCTTTTTTCCAACTCCTAGTAGAGCATTCGAAGTGCACCAACTATAATTGGTATCACCATCAAATGATTCTTCTTATTTTTTATTTAAAGAACTGTTTCCCACTTCTTAAAAATTATAAGAGCAGTTTCTTAAAAAAGACTAAAAAATGTTTTCTCCAACATTTCATATTTTGTATTTGTTAAAGATTTTAAAATAATAGTTAAAAAAATGAAACCAACATCAGTGACAACAATAATAGTAGTAGGGATATTATTATGAGTGAATGCCCCTCATGGCCTTGTGCTTTAACCAACAGTCATCCATTTTTGTATTTCTATTTCCTCTCTTTCTGTTTCATTTGTGTGACACTTTTGGTTGAACAGACAAACGAATTTAGTGACAATGACTTTTATATATTCTATCTTAAAATTATAATTTTTAAGTCTGATTAATTTTCTAATTGTAATAATTAGAAATGCTTTAAAGACTTTTTTCTATGAGTGTGAGATTAAATGACATTAAAATCATTGATATTTTCAAAATTTTGTATCTCGTTTGTATAAAGTCTCCTTGTAATTCTCCTGGTTATTAATTCCATTGTGAAATGACTTGAATATTGGAATTCTTAGATTAATTTACATCTCAAGATATAAAATGTGGAGAGGAGAGTAGCCCCAACAGCAAAGAGAGCCAGAAAGAGGGAGAAAAACAGCAGCCCCAGAAAGTATTACCGTTTGTGTGCAGCCAGTGCACCAAAGATTGTCACTCACGAATTGGCCTACACAGCCACTTGTGCAGATGCAGATCATTTTTTATTTATTCATATATTTTTTTGTTGACATTACACCATCGTCCTTAGTGGACAGAAAAGTGCCAACAATGAAATAATAAAAAAAAACAGTTTGCATTCATCAGATAAGAATAGAGCAAAATAGTCAGTAAAAAAACAAAATTCCTTTTTATTCTTTTTAAAAAAATGTTTTTCAGTCTAACTTTCCTTTGTGATTCTGTTAAAAAGTTTTATTGATATTTTAAAGATTTTCATAAATGAGAAGAATTTCTTAACTCTTAACATCCTGTTGAGAATTTTCTAAGTCCAGAGGAATCCCATTCCTATAAGGATCTATCAAAAATGCTAAAAATTGTCTTTTCATTTAAAGTTACCTGTTATTTCCCTTAAATCAAAGATGTTTAATATTACATTTAAACAAAGTCTATCATTTGGGGTAGATTAGGAAATGTGACTTCTGGCGGCGGAATGAGGTTGTATAGGATGTTAAGGTTAAAGTATTGCTACAACAGATTATTCTATAGCAACAAGATTAACAAAATCCTGTCATTATTTCCTCACCCCCCCCCACACACACACACTTGGTCCTCACTTATTCAAACACACACACACACACACACACACACAGTTGGTTGTCACTTATCAACCATCTCATTTACCAACCACCTGCTGCACCTATCACTGGTATTACATGCCTTCTACCAATAAGAGAAAAAGAGAAACTCTATTCTGTCACTGTACAGAGGAGTATTAAATGCTACCTATTTAATTTCATTATATCCTTTGATAATAGTTGAGATCTGCTTAAATTTGAGGGCATTGAGTGAATTTATCTTCCTATGATGATATATCTAGAATATTTTAGGGTAGATAAAATAATACACCTAAATAAATAGGATATTTTTTAAAAATCCCAAGTTGAAATAAGACAAATTATTACCCTTTTGATTTTTATACTAAGGAAAGGAGATGGGCGCTGTTAACATCAGATTTGCTGATTTTCTGATTTATAAGTTTTAAAAATGAACATAGACCTTATAGTGGTCCAATTAAAGAAACAAACAAAACAATTTGGTTCTTTTCTTTCTCAGAAAATGAATAAGAAGAAATTTTTTGAAAGTTTTATTATCCTATTGAAATAGGGTTTCCAAAATTTCCCAAAAGTCCATGATTCTACCTTTGACTCCATTGGTCATTATTGACATTGGTAGTTCAGTCATAATAAAGTTATAGCCGATAGGACAAGATATCAACTAATTTCCGTTTCTTCTTCCTTCTTATTGGCCCTACCTTGCTTTCAAATGATGATCAGTCAATTTCATTCGATGGGTTGATTTCATATATTTCAATTTTGAAATTTAAATTTAAATGGTATCAGAACGTCTCGCATTCCGTACGTTTTAACAGACAAATTCAAGTACCGTCGATGGGCCTGATATAATGCCTTCGTTTGTCGGATCCGGCCTGCGGGCTGTAGCTTAATGACCCATCGTGGTGTAATGGTTAGTAAAATATCCGACCCATTGCTATTGAATAGCGAGTTCGATACTCGCTGAAGGTCTCAGATTTGCGATTCTTTTTGGTAAAAAATAGAAGTGCATTCCATCATGGCGTAATGGTTAACAAGCAATCTCGCAGATCCATTACGATTGATTAGTGAGTTTGATCCACGCTGGATGCTTCATACTACTTTGTGTCACATCCTACGGATGTCGTACGGCTGATGTAAATACCCCCTACCTGTGGCGAAAGGGTTAAGTAAATAACTACCAACTCAACATGCATTTGAACAATGAATGGTGCAAAGGTGAAAGTATAGTTATCTACTAAGCTTACCTAAGATGTGGCACAAGGCCAGAAATATGGGGTGCCTGATGAGAATTAGAACTCTCTAATAAAGGAGTTGATTTTGTAAAAGTTTAGAATATTTGTATCTAAAAATTTGTCTTATTTGTTTTTATTGTTTATTTACAATAAGTGACTGCATTATTTATGCTGGGTATATGAATGTAAAAATAATTGGTTTCCAAGTCTTTTTTAGGCTGGGAAATTTAGATGAAATGGATTCCTTCTTAATGCTGGGGGGGGGGGGGGCACCTGGCTTTAGCAAAAAGGGTTTCAATGTTTATAAGGAGGGAGATAGCCATCTTGTAACAATTCCCCCAAAAGTGAGTAAGTGCTGTGAGATGGGCACCCTTTTATAGTGTTGGGGAGTGAGGGGGGAACAGTCAGACAGAGGGGCTAAGAGACTGACCCCACTTAAAAAAAAAACAGTCTGATCTGGATCTTCTACTAATATAGTTTAAAAACCTTTCTAGCTATGACTCTTAACAATACCTAAAAGGTTGGTTAAATTTCGACTTATATTATCTATTTTAAAATGACAACCAAATTTTTTTTCTCTAAAGTTCAAAATTGTAGGTTCCAAATTATACTGATGCAAAAAAAAGAAGAAATTCAAACTGTAAAAATGTATTTGCCCACATGAAATTTTTAATGAACTCTTTCAAAAAAAAAAAAAATGATTTACCCTACTCATTCAGCACAGGTAGGATCTGACACAAGGTCACAAGGTATGGGGCATCCAGCAATTATTCAGTAGTAATGGATCTGCAAGACTAACTTACTGACGATTACATCATGACGAAATACCCGATAAAATCTTTCAATAAAAAGATTGGTTTGGTTTCTTTGTTGATGGCATATCAACCTTTGTGGTTATTTAATACCAAATCTATCCTTGTAGAAGAACAGTAGTGGTACTATTTACCCCATAGCTGGGGAGGTGTAGATGAGGGGATTAATACTTTTCATAAGGGGATTAATCATTTGGTGATTTATAAGATTATAGATTAATCTATTGAAGCTAATGTTATCAATTTGGTTGTTATAGTTTCAAGACACGGTTGTTATGGAATCATCTTTATCTCCATTGATGAAAAACATATTCATGGAATATATCAAAGAAATGGTTTTAAGAATGATACCAGTGAGGTCGACGATTGAGTTGAGATTCTTAAATGGCGGCTTTATAATTTGGATTCACCAGGAAGATGTTTAATTTCTTCTGAACTGTGTGAATTTGATAAAATCTTTTTATATACTTTCTGATCTTAAACTGCATCTAATGGTGAAGTTTCAGTTCTGGAGCTGTGGGGAGTATGGAGTACCCCTTCATTGCTATTAGTCTCAGGTCCACTCTGACCCAGAGTGGTAGTACCTGTTAGGATACCATCTATAGGTTAAATAGAACAAAATTGAGTTAAAAAAGAAAAAGAATTTAAAAAGAAAATAATTTTAATACCCAACAAGAATGATTAAAACACTTTTTCGGCATAAAATAAACCAACAAGGGTTGACATGCCATAAAATCCAACCAACCAACAACTGAACTACTGTGATCTTCATACTTATAAATCATTGCTACTGTGGGCAGGGGCGGGGGGGGGGGGGTCGGATAAAGGTACCAACTGTATATTGGTGGGACAGGGTCAAAGGGTTAACATAAGATTTATTTCATACAGATTTCCAATTTGATTCTTATAAAATAAATTCTTCCCATAAAAATCTATAATTTTTTGAAACAAGATATTCTAAAAAATTTACCGAGTAATATTGTTATAATTGCCATTGTGTGCAATCTTGACAAAGATAGCATTATGTCTTACCGTTACTAGTTCTGTAGAGAAGTGATTTCATGAAAAATTAAATATTCATCATACAATTTTTGTATTAAATAAGAATTGCATTTTTACAAATGAAATGGAATTTCAACACAAAAAGCACCTGTTGATTAAATTACTTTAAACTTTATCAGTTGGCCAATTGGAAGTTGAAGAATGAAAATTGCAGGAATTGAATGAATTGCTTTTCCAGATTTTACAATGTTCCCTTTTTTTTTTTTTTTTTTTAATGTTCTGCTTGAATTAAAATGCTTTTCATCTTTTTAACGTAGATATTTTTTAAAATTCAAGATTCCACTGGTTTATCTACACAAATTTCAATTAATTTTTTTTTTATATTATTGATTAAATTTAGAACTAAAGGGAAAATGTTTCTGGCAAAGTCTTTTATTGATTTCACTGAACTAAGTCTTTTTTTTTTTTTTTTGATTCCAGTTCCTCTTGTAATTTTGATGTCAGTTTTTGTTTGTTACAGGAAATGAATGAAAACATTTTGAAAGGAAATCTTTTTCGAGACTAATTAAGTTTTGCTTTTTTTTTTATGCTTTTTTTTTTTTTTTTTTTCATTTTCAAATTCGGATTTGAATGATTATTTTTCAGGAATAATTTTCAAAATGATTCACAAAAACTTTGAGTTCATTTTTTCTTTCAATTTCTTTTTTTTTTTTAGTTATCAATGCAACAAACTGCCAATGTCCCGAAAATATGTTCAATTGTGGAGATAGTAAGTGTACGTGCATTCAACAAAATTGGGTTTGTGATGAAGATCAAGATTGTGTGAACAGAAATGATGAAAAGTATTGCAGTAAGTTTGTTTTTTAATCATTTCATTTGATATTGTTATGTTTTAATGTTTTAACCCGTTATACCTCATCAACGTTTGTGTCCATTTGCTTTACATTGTGTCTGGAGGCTTTGGCCTCTAGACTGTAAGATATAAAATAAATTGCGTAATCCCAGAGTACCGTATTCCTAAGCAGTACCTGCCCCCTTCTCTAAAAGAGGAAGGGCTACGTTTATTTCTGGTGTCTGAAGCACCCCCAAAAGGGAAATACCAAAGGAATATTGCACTTTTTGCACTGGCCACTGTATGAGCTTCGGTTTGTGCATGGTTCCCCATGTTAAAAAATCCTTGTGTAAATCCGGCCTGGTGGGAGGTCAGGAAAATACTTGTCAAAATTTGAAAATGATCTTTTCATTTCTTTTTAAGATGAATTCTAAAAAAATAATCAGTTAATTTTAATCTTCTAATTTGATTTTTTTCCTAAAGAAATTTTCGATTTGATTGCGATTTAAATTTGGTAGTGTCAGAGCCATGTTGCCAGGAGCTTAAGTTTCTGGTAGGTCAGCCAAGACGGACAGGTCTAGCACCCAGTGGTATTAGGGCCACAACCTGGCCAAAGGGTCTCTGGCAAAATCCTAAGGGCTTCTCCATCATTGTCAGGAATCAATGGCTTTTGGGATATGCATGCAAGTTTGCAGATCACTTGTGAATTTCCTATTCCCTTGTTACTCGTTCCATCAATTCACCACAAGTGAATTTGTTGGATTGGAGCCAGCTCAACTGACTCGGGGTGAATTCCATCACTGAAAAACAGAAAAGATGTGATTGAATCTTTTTTTTTTAACAGCTACATTGATATTTTCAAATTTTCTTTAGAGATTTGTAATGACCAAATCTTTTTCTAATATTTGTGTTCAAATTTGATTTCAAATCAATAAGAAGCTTTTAAATTAGTACACAAACTAATTCAAACAGAAATGACTAATCTGCAGAGAACATCCTACCTCATTGATGATAACTTGCTATTACCATTGAGCTTGCTGAATCTTCTCATCAGTGGTGGTGGTTGATGGGTATCCTTCTCCCTCTTCATGTGTCATGCTTGTCTGGCTACTTTTAGACTTTTCTATCCACTCATACATACTTCTACATGGTAGTGCACTGTGCCTGTATTGTGCTAAAAGCCTCTGATGAATTTCAGCCCATGACACTCCTTCCAACCAGAGAAATCGGGTCACTTCCTCGCTGCATACTGCTAGTGAGGCAGATATGTTTACACTGTAAAGACTGCAGGCAAAATGGCACAATTAGGATAAAACTTTGATCACATGATCACAACCGTGCCAACTATAAGCATGCATGCGCACAACACAGTGTGACAATAATAAAGATATGTTAGGATGAAAGTGCAGATAATTTTTGACTCTCCCTCATATAGTTGAACAAAAATCAAATAATGAAGAAACACAGATTTCCATTAATTTTATAAAATTTTTGACTTGATAATTTCCCATTGGATGTCTATAAACTATATTTGCAAAGGACGGCCAGAAAGAATTAAGAGACACCAACCCTTGCTTAATTTACATATTGCAACACATGGATTAACTCTCTCTCTCTCTGTATTATGAGGGGAAACTTTCAATTTTTGTAAATATGTGAACATTTATTATTTTGTGAATACATTTACATTCACTTAATAACACATTTAGAAATTACATTTGTAAAAAACCAACAATTACTTCACCTCAGATGCAAAAACAACCTCCCTGGTCTAGTGCTAGTGAAAAGAGGATAGACTCCCTCCCTGTCTGGCTGATACCAACAATAGGCCAATCTGACGACTTGTCATCTTTCAAGAACTATGAGAATAAGTAATGAATACAACTGAAACATATATATATATATATATATATATGTGTTTATGTGTGTGTGTGTGTGTATTTGGACAGCATTTTTTCATTTATACATGTAGAATTAAACAAAAGACACATCTCCTGTTTAACAATTTTATTTTTGATCTTTTTGAGTTTTCTGGCCAACTTTTTAATATTTGGGTGAAATTCGTGGATAGTCCACCAAAGTTCAAATCCCGAGTACTTTCGGCACTTCAAAGTCCCATCATCAGGGGTGATGTGTTCCAGTTTTTTTTATAGCTGTAATACTTTGACAAGTGATTATAAATAAAATCTTGTAAATTTGTTGAAAGATAAATTTGTGTTTATGAATGAAATTCTTTTTACATTTGTTTATATCAATAGAATCTCCAATTCGCTTTTGAAAAAAACTCTAATGACATGTGATAGGCCGAAATAATTTGACTGATATTTCCCCTGGCTCGTACGGGGTGTGGGGTAGAAATACCTCCCATATTTTAAACGGTCATCTACGTGGTGCAAATAAAGTTGGGCAAGTTGTAATGGTAGATTGTGCTAGCTAATGTCTTACCATTTTTCTTCAGATATGATCATCGGTTGGACTGGTGAATATGTTGCATTTGCTGTTGAAATCATTGGGGAATCTGTAATTGCTACATCAACAGTTTTTCATGCTCATTTCATGTTGTCTCGGAAATGATGCTGTTGTGGATAGAAAGTTGATACTGCTATGGCTTGAAAATTTCAGAACCACACGTTCATCTATTAAAAGAAAACCACCCGGAAGAATTCAAGAATGCTATTTGCTCCACCTCAGATGCTAAAACAATCTCCTTGGTCTAGCGCTATTGAAAAGGGGATAGACTCCTTCGCTGACTGGCTGATACCGACTTTAGGCCGCCACCGATGACTTTACTTTACTTATTTGCCAAAAAGTGGTCAGAAATACCACCAGACATGACTCTTCTTGGTCTTTTTGTCAAATTTAAAAAACATGGTCATTCCAAGCCATGATTGTAATTTATTGGGTGAGTAATGGTAAAATATTAGCTAGATGGAGCTACCATTACCACTTGCCTAAATTCATTTGCATCAAACAGGTGACAGTTAAAAATGTAGGAGGTATTTCTGTCACAACTTGTATATAAGACTTATTGTTTTTTTATTATTTCAAAATAAGTACCCCCACCCCAAAAAAAAACTTTGATCAGAAGTTATGTCATTTTAACTGCAACCAAATGATATAGAATTTTTTTTAAAGACATACAAAATTTTGAGGCTTAATCTAAGATATAAAGCATTTTTATAAAACATAATTGATCTCCATTTTTTACAAAAGTAAAATGGCCTTCAAACTTGAATTTCAAGGAAAAATGTTGTAGAATGAATTGGAGCAGCAATATGTATTTGTGCCATTTTTTTTTCTACCAATCAGTTTTAAAGAAAGACGAAAACTAAAATAAAGAAATCTAAAAAGTCATTTCTTCTTTTCATATAAATTTTTATGCACAGAAGGAAATCTATAAATAGAATAAATCAACTTTATTCATACTTAACAAAAATTTATTTCCTTCTTTGAAAGAATTAAGAGAAATAGTTTTCTTATTCATAACATTTAAATCATTCTGATTATTCACCATACGGTTTAATCAAACTTAACGGATCTAAATTCCACCATCGTATGTCACCCCACCGAAAGAAAAAAATACCAAAAATCAGGGAATTAACCGAATTTAATTAATTTTTTTTTAGTGTTGATATATTAATGAATAAAAGATATAACGCACCAGTTATTTTATTTAAAAACTTTAACATTTTTTCAGGTCAGTTAACTTTGAACCACATATCTTTGAGGTGTAACACAGATTCTCAAGTTCAATTTAACCCACAATACACAGTGTTGCATGTGAATGTCATCTGTTTTTACAGTTCCATTAAAAAGTTTAATGTCAAATCCACGGATTTCAATTCCTAAAATGAATTGAGCATTGCTAAGCATTTAGAAAAGGAAAAGAAAACCCATGTTATTATAAAACTGAGATTTGCTTTAGTTGTTGTCATAATGTAAATACAACATTCAACTATTTCTCTCTTCTCAGCTGAAACAGCATCTTTTTTTTTTTTTCAACCAACTTATCTATATTTCTTTTATAAGGAGTGGACATAGGAAAGGGGGGGGGGGGGATTTTGAACTTAACATCCTATACAGCCTCATTCTGCCTGGCCAGTCACATTTGTTTTCCTAATCCATCCCAAATAATAGCCTTTGTTTAAATATAATATTAAACATATTTAGCAGTCTTTGATTTATAGGAAATAACAGTTAACTTTAAATGAAAGGTCATTTTTAGCCATTTTTTTATAAATCCTTAGAGGATCCTTGGACTCTGGACTTGGAAAATTCTCAACAGGATGTTAAGAGTTAAAATATCTTAGATGGATTTAGCAAAGAACAAAAAAAAAAAAGAAGCTCTACAGTGTATTTTACATCATCTTTTAATTATGTCAATTTTACAACCAGTTATCATCATCATCATCATCATCATCATCAAAGTATTTAGTTCTATTATGTTATCCAATGTGGATATGAAATTAATATTTGCCCCCAATCATCCGGATTATTTTGACAGCTTTCTCATCTGGCACTCAAATCAACAATTTCTTCATCTTTTCCCTTTTTATTTGCTCAGGGCATCTGATAATGATTTTCTCATCGTCTGGATAACACGTTTAGAATCTTGTTTGGTGCAATCGTTACTAAGGTAGTCTAGAGGCTGGCAGATCATTATTAGTGAGTTTCATTCTCACTGGATGCCCTATATCTATCTAGCCTTGTGCCAAACTAAGCTCAGCTTAGTAAATGACAACTGGATAAATGATTTCACTGGTATTATTCAAGATTCCAAAGTTATCGGTGAACTTGACACATCTAACATTTTTACAACCCTGCCCCCCCTCCTATTCCCATCTGGAAAATAAACAAGGTATACCAGGTTACCCCCTGTCATAGGCTACAAAAATACTTTTTCAGCTCCTGGGAGGCAAGTTTCTTTTTATTCTACGCATAACATATTGTGCCAAAAATATGCACTTTATTAATATTTGGTTTTGTACCCGTGAACATTTGAGATGTTGTCTTGGTTGTTCAACGATTAGATTACAAGGATCGTTGAAGGGAAATTTTGTCTAAGGAATCGGCAATAAAAAAAGAAGAACTGTTTATAGTTGGATCTTTTTCAAGGAAATCAATATTAATTGCTTCTTTTTATCTCCTAGAAGACATTATAGCCTTCTGCTAGAAACAGGTTATCAGTCATATGGAAATCTGATCTCACTGAAAAGTTAAAGCGACAGTTCTTCCAAGCTGTAGTCATCTCAGTGCTACTATATGGCTGCACCACCTGGACTATAACAAAACGCTTAGAGAATAAGCTAGATGGTAGCTGAGCAAGAATACTGCGTGCAATCCTAAACAAATCATGGAAGCAGCACCCCACAAGAAAGCAGCTGTATGGCCACTTGCCCTCTATCACACAAACCATCCGAGTGAGACAAACAAGACATGCTGGATGTTAAACTCACTACAAGGGGACAGTTGACAACCAACGCTAATAAACACAAACGCCAATGAATGTATTACGGTTGTTTATTTCACATGTCTGTTCGCTTCACTTCTCAACGTTCAAAGTCCGTTGCTAAGCAACGCCCTTTACATGAAAACGCATGGGCACGTGAAAGTGGTTTCATAAAAGAGAAGAGTTCTCTTAAAGAAAGAGAACCCAAGTTATCTTTCTTTGTTCCATGACATTAACATTAATTAACACTGGATACTGCTGGAGAAGCAACATTCTCCTGTGGAAGCCAGCACATGGGAATGCCAGTGCACGCCACCCAGCAAAGATCTATACTGACCAACTCTGTACAGATACTGGATGCTGCTTAGAGGACCTACTCGGAGTAATGGATATTCATGCTGCTAACATGACATGATGATGATGATGATGATGATGTTTCAGAAGATCTTCTTCTTTCTTTTCCAAAGAGTCAGTGTGTTTCTATTCCATGGATTGTCTAGTCAACTCTGCCTCATAGTGGCAAATCCATGGTTAACCCATTTGTAGACAATTTTTTTTTTTAACTAAAACCTACTACTCTGTACACATCACACATTCTTCTGTAAATTTCACATGGTTTGCTCTTCTCAGCCACCAAAAATTTGATGACAGACCTCTATTTAAGCCTGGAGTACTCTATTTGATTTGCCACCATTTTGAATAACTTCAAAATAAATATTTTTGAGAGATTAAAACAATCTTTGTTATAAACCAATTCCAAACAATTGCTTGGGGGGGGGGCTGTGTAATGTTACGCTCTCCTTTCAGAATGGAGGGATTACGTGTCAACATTTGTTACGTTATGGCACTCGTTTCCAAATGGAATGATGATGTATTGATAGTAGAAATAATAGTTGTATACTTATCTCTCTGGATTGGTACTGCATCGAAGAGACTTGAATCTTGGTGGCTGAGTTGATGCTGGAGTTGGCTAACAATTCCTTGGTGTTTGGAGTCTGCAAACCAACTTGGGATGCTGAGGGACATCTTGCCTTGTGCCATTTAGAGTTTATCTATTCAGAGATGCTGATAAGTACACGTCCTGCGTCACTGACTCAGAAAAATCGGATCCATGCGTTCCAGTGTTTATTTTTCTTCCCCCACCATTTCCAGCTTACTGTAAATACATTTTCTTGGAAATGAATTACATGCTATGAGGTACAAGGTAGTAGTTAGATGGCTTTAGTTGTTCATAGATAAAAACTCTAGAATTTATTAAGAAACTTTAGTTGGGACCCATCAAATTTCCTGGGAACTCATTCAAATCAAATACTTGCATCCCAGGATGCAATAAATTAAAAAGCTATCAGCATCACTATTTATTTATTTATTTAGTTTGTGTTTATTTTGATTTAATGGGAAGACACAAAAATATATTGTGCCATTTTTTTAGTTGTACAAATTTTACAAACCCGTTTTTCAGTCATTTTCGTGGCTTCAGTTTTAATATTTTTTATAATGGCCTAAAATGTCATGCCATTCTATTAAATTGTAACACTTTTTGCAACGAAATTGTATTTTGAGAAAATAAAGATGGCCTCTTCTCTTCATATTAAGTTTTGTACCATCAAGACATATCAACTTGGTAAAATTCTGCCTGATTTTAATAGAAGCATCTCTGTGGTTGCTTACACGGAAAATATATTTTGTTGAAATGATGAGATATAGATAGTATCATTTAGGATCGAATTTCATTTATTTCCTTCTGAATCAAAGCAATAAAACCATTTTCCCTTTTCAAAATGATGTTATTTATTCTGTTGCCATCTGCCAACTCAATAAATTGGTTTTCCATGTTAGAAGTCGGAGGGAAACTTATAAACTATGATTTACCTTTCATCACAGCTGTAACCATATTGCTATAAACGAACTGTTTACTTTACATAGAGAGTATTTAGTCCAACAGAAAAGAAAAAGGAATGTTCATTTTTACACAACTTGTCTACACTTTGAAATCTTTCTTTCCATTTTGTGTCAGCAATTTAGAACTTTTATATCCTGATTGCACAGAAAATATTTTATTCTATTGTTTTGGAATTTTGAATTTTGAATTTATTCAAATTTTCATCACATTATTTTTTTTTTCTCTAATCTTTTTTGTAGCTTTTTCTTGGTTTCTTCAATAAAAATTTTCAGATTAACTCAAATTTGAATATTAGAATTTTTGGACCTTATGACCTTTAGGCACCCCTTTTGCGATCTCAATTCATAAGGACATTTTTTTCATTTACACCATCAAAATCCGGTTGTTTGTTAGGGGTTAGTTTAATAATTTAAAAAAAAAAAAAACCTCTAAAAATTGTCTGTTAAACAACCGGATTTTGACGGTGTAAATGAAAAAAATGTCCTTATGGATCAAGATCATAAAAGGGGTGCCTAAAGGTCATATGGTCGGGTTTTTTTGAGTGATAAGTGGTAAATGATCAAATTCTGATGTTAATCTTAGTAAAAAACCATTCTGCTATTAATAATCTATTATTTCTGAGTTCTCTTAATGGCTTTAAAGAGGAGGTAAGATTTATTTTTTTTTTAATTATTGAAATTAGAAAAAAATTAAAAGTTAGTGAAATAGATCACTAATTAGGACTGAGCCTATTCTAGTAGTGACCACCCCAAGCAGAGTTTTCCTTCTCCTTAACTGGTTAAAGAGCCCGGTCTACCCTACTATTTACCCATAGCTGGAGGGAGAGTAGTTGGATTCATACCTTTCTCAAGGGTATTAGTGATATGTGAACTGTAGCTTCGTCCAGGATTTGAACTCGGGTCGAATAGTCCATTTCCTATGACTCTAACCATTACACAACGTACCTTCAGCTTAATTGAACAATCAGCTTTGATTATATTTTTTCAGGATTTCTAATTCTTTTCCTCTTGTTTTTGGCATTACAATTAATTAACAAAAGATTTCTAATGTAGAAATATTGAACAAGTTCTGTGAATACTTGAGCATTTTTCTTTCTATAATTCTTATTGTTTTGTATCATTTAAGATCTTGTGAATTGTAAGAATTTTACCTTCTTATAAGTTCATAAATCTTTTTGTTACTATTTCTCTGAATGTTTGAAATGAGGCTTGAAGATTAGTATTATCTGTGTTATTTGGACTATTGTCCCCATCTTCATTGTTATTTGTACAACGTTTCGGCCGATATGCCCTCCGGCCTTCTTCAGGTCACATGGCCTAGTGGATAAGGTAGTTAGGTTAAGACAGTTCTAAGTGACAGTTATCTCTGGATCCTGAGTTCAATCCTGAGTGAAGGTAGTTAGAAAAATAATTAACACAGCTCCTACCCCAGCTATGGTTAGCGGAATGAGAACAGGATACCCCCGTGGACTAAATAAAGGGTTAGGTTCAAAATTCCGGGGAGTTCAAATCTTGGACAAAGTTTATCTATTTCTCTGAATGTTTGAGATGAGGCTTGAAGAGGACTATTGTCCCCATCTTCATTGTTATTTGTACAACGTTTCGGCCGATATGCTTTCCGGCCTTCTTCAGGTATTTCATTTAATGCCAACAAAGTTGTGAAATAAATTCATTCTTAATGTATAATACAATTTTGTTTATCAACTCATGTTTTCTATTTAGCCCATAGATGGGACCCTAACAAGTACTACCACTCCGGGTCAGAGTCGACCAGGGAGCAATGGTGATAAAGGGGTGCTCCACATTCCCCAAACCTCCAAAACTGGAACCTCACCTTCAGATAGAGTAACGTCATTCTGAAGACATGTAGACCCTCAGCCACCGCCTTCTAGCACCCATATGATAAAAAGGGGTTGTGGCTTGCCATAAGGGCAATAGGGTTGGGAAAATCATATAGGTGCTAAGGCTTGACGTGATCAGCCGATTGATCGGAGGGGGCCTCTCCGACCGCCCGTCTAGCCCAAGAAAGGGCCAAAGTGGAGTATTGCAAGTCATGGACTGCTCATCCACCTGGGTTCTATCCTTAAGCATAACAGGTCGCCACCCACGGCCAACAGGTGGCCCCATTGCAGAGGTGCAGTCGGTGCATGTCTAACGCCCCAGCCGACAGGGCAGTATAACCTGTTAGAATTGTTGGCCTGATGTTATAGAATTATTAACAGAATAATAATACAACAATTACCAACAATTCTTATCTATTTGTCAGTAAAGACTCGTTTGGTCATGTCTGTGAATTTAGTCGGTTTTTATAGCCAAACACATTTTCCCAGAAGCCGACTTAATTAGCATTATTTATTGGAATTGTTTATGAATTTTCCAACATAAATATGCAATCATCTATGTTTAACATGAACAATTTACGTGCTTACAGCCAAGTCACATTGAAAGGTGCTTTCAATGTGACTTGGCTGTATAAAGGTTTTATCGAGTAAACACTTTTGGTTTAAGATTTTTTTTTTCTTATGAATTTTTTATCTGGATTCATTTTGTATCTATTGTATCAATTCATTCAAAATTGGAAAAAAAAAAGAAAAAGAATGTTATCTCTAAGTTCATTAATTTTCATAAGGAGAAGGGTGTTATTTTAATAACAGATGTGATATATTATTATTTTGCTTTCAAACAAAAAAACAAGGACCTTTTCATAAAATATTTCAATCTGGTTATGATATTAGATAAAAGAAATGTCAAAAAGCAGAACAAGTTTTTCAGTTATTGTCAATAAAAATGAAATGTACATTTGGTGGCAAAATAATAAATTTCTTTCAATTAGTGAAAAGAGTTTTTAACATTTTCTATTATTTTTACTGTTTCTTAAAAGAAAGAAAAATTAGATCAAAAGAATTTTAACTTTGCTATAAATATTGTTTAATTGTTTTGCCACATGGAAAGAAACTGTCAAAACATTCATTAATAATTTGTTGGTTAATTGCTTTGCTAGAATTTCACTTGTGAGAAATTGGACTTTCACATTATTTCTTTATTTTATATTGCTTCATTTTAACTTTCTTGTCTTTTTTTTATCATCACAAAGTTTTCGTTCTGTGACTGTACCCTCCTACATTTGGGTGTCTGTCATATTTGCAATGTTGAGCCTTCATCTAAGTGTGTGTGTGTGTGTGTGTGTGGGTGGGTATTTCTTTTTATACCTATACAAGTCATGTTCTATGTCTATTTATTTATTTAATTTTTTTTTACTGTAAGTCCTTTTTTCAGCTTTTGGATTTATTTCAGCTTTCTCCATTCTTTTTATTTCTCTTCTGTTTTGATAATAATTTTGTTCTTTTTTAAACTTAACAAATCCTTCCTTTTAATCTTTGCTTAGTCATTTCTATTCAACTTAAAAAAGGACATTTCTTATCTAAAACGTATTTTTTTGTCATTTATCAAGTTGGTAAGATTCGGAAATCTCTCGTCCACTTTTAATTATCTTACAAAAAGTAATTAATCATCTTTACCAACAAAGTTGAAAAGAAACATTTTAAGTAAATTTTGTTTGAAGTGAAATTTTTATTTGCAAACATTTTTGCATTCATTTGATAACATTTTTTTTTCTTTTTTCTTTTTCTTTTTTTTTTTTTTTTTTTAATGCTTTGAAAAGAACAAGTTTATGAATGAATTTTAATTATCAGTACAAATTTATTGTCATTGTTATTCTAAAGTAGTTTATAATAAATGCAGTGAAAAAAAAAAAAAAAGAAAGATTTTTTAGGTTAAGTAGAATGAAAGTTATGTCAGATGTTTTTTCTTTAATTCAATTTAAAAAAAAACTAAAATCGGTTATTTCCTAGTTGAGTAACATAATATTACAGGGTGACCCAGAAAAAAACAGAACCCAATTTATTTATTTTCCCATTAAACTAACCCTAACCCTAAATGCCATCCCTAACCCTAACCCTACCCCCTCTAGTTGAGTAACATAATATTACAGGGTGACCCAGAAAAAAACGAACCCACAAATTTTGTAATAAAACTGTTAATTTTAATTTTTTTTTTAAATTTTAAGTCCAACAAGGGTTAGGAGTTAGGGTTGTGATTTAGGGTTAGTTTAATGGGAAAATAAAGAAATAATTTGGGTTCTGTTTTTTTCTGGGTCACTCATGTTACTCAACTAGGAAATAACCCTAAAATCTTATCTGTGATTTCTTGGTTTACTGGATACTTCTAAAAAAAATTTTTTTAAATAAATCTGTAAATAACGAAAAGAATCTGTCAACACCTGCGAATATACTTAATCCAGGTGAGATATAAGCTTTACTTTCTAATAGTAGATAAATACTTTAAAATCCTGTCTTTCCTCTACATTCACAAACACATCCGATTTTAAACTGAAAGAAAATGTCTGATTTCTATCCACAAATTATGCTAATGTAAACATTGCGAATTTTACTTTTTAACAAAACTAAATTTATTCAAATAATCCGTGAACAAAAATACTTTAGTAACAGATTAAAATAAACACAATTTAATCGCCACCCTCACAAAAAATACAAATTGTTAACGTCTTATTTTAAATGATTTTATTCCAGGATTTATACAATTGCTGCAAAATAGAGTTTAAATATTTGTATGAAATTTTCTTAGAACAAAACGTTTTCTTCTTTATTTTACTTTACTTAGTTTTGAAACGTTGGCAAAAATTTTCTTGTCTTGAAAAGAAATCAAAATAAACATTTTATAGTTGAAAATTTCAATCTCCTTTTGATATAGAATTTAATTTTGTTAGCAGGAAAAATGTTTTTATAATGTAGTAAAAAGTCGTCAGGGCGGCCTAATGTCGGTATCAGCCATGAAGCGAGGGAGTCTATCCCCTTTTCACTAGCACTAGACCAAGGAGATTATTTTAGCATCTGAGGTAGAGCGCCACACCTACCATCAGCTCCTTACTTTACCGCAGAGATGCCTGTGCTACTCATATGCTGAGTTGGTGAGGGCGGGTATCGAACAAGGAACCTTGTGGTTTCTAGTCGAACGCTCTACCGACTGAGCTAACCTGGCCCTTGTTTTTTGTATAATATAGGGAGCTGGAATTTAAAAGATTCTTTAGTTAGATCATTCTCTCAATGTTAGAAAGGGATGAAAGTCTGTTAGGGTTTGAATTGTTTTCTGAAACTTTAATAAAATATTTATTATTATTTTATTAT
This sequence comes from Doryteuthis pealeii, assembly GCA_023376005.1. Lineage (NCBI taxonomy): Eukaryota > Metazoa > Mollusca > Cephalopoda > Myopsida > Loliginidae > Doryteuthis > Doryteuthis pealeii. Next base: position 5,942,530 of record CM042163.1, read on the forward strand.
TATTAATAAAACATTATTCTCTGTGTTTTTGGAAAATAGAAGAATTTATTAACGTTGATTGGAAATTGGTTTGTTATCTTATACCCAAAGATTTGCTTATGTTAAAATCTGTGTTGGGATCTATAAAGTTTTGTTGGATTTTTAAGATGTTATCCAGAATAGGAATTGCACAACTCAAATGTTTGTTCATTGTTTTTGGTAAGTTTTGTCTGGATCAAGGAGTTTAGAAAGTTTCCTTAAAGTAAAAAATTCATTAAGGCTTTTGTTTATAAATCTTTTACCATAATTTGGCATTGATAGTCTGTCATATGAGAAGAAGTAATAAAATCTTTTGAGCAAGAAATCTCTATATAATTGCTAACAGGTAGATGGATGCAATTTCTCTGAATTTTAGAGATGAGGCTTGATAATTTGTATCATTTGGTTTAATCAGACTATTGTCCTCATCTTTATTGTTATCTATACAATATTTTTTCCAATGTGCTCTCTGGCCTTCTTCAGATATTTCTTGTTGGACTCGAGAAAACCCTAATCGAACTTGGGAACCTTCTCTTTGAACTCAGAAACTTTCTTGTTGTAATCGGGAACCTTCACAGAACTTTAAACCCAACCCATTATTCAGTCTATGGGGGATATACTGTTCTCATTCCACTAACCATAACTGGGGTACAAGTGTTAAGCTGTGTTAATTATTATTCTATGTTCCTGTTGCCCTTGACCAGGATTGAACCAGCAGCCTAGAGATAACTGTCACTTAGAACTGTATCAACTCAACACCTATATCTACTACGCCGTGTATCCAATTGGACACATGATCTAGTGGATAATATATAATTGCCAAAAAAGCAATATTGAAAAATGTCATTTCTTTTCCATCTCAACTCAAAACTTAATTGACATTAAAACATTTCTTTTCTCACGGAATCAATGAAACAGAATTATGAAACCCTTGACACTTTGTCTGGGGAACAACGGACATTTATAACAAACAAAAATTTATTCATTGAATATCATATTCCAAGAAAGTCAGTTATTTACCTTTTTTTGTCTTGTAGTTTTGTAATCGTCATTCTTTCTCCTCAAAATTGACTGTAATTCTTCAATTGGGGGTAAAGGAATTTATTTTTGGAATCTAAAAGAAGTGTAAAAGTAAAGTTGTCAGGGCAGCCTATTGTCGGTATCAGCCAGACAGCGAGGGAGTCTATCCCCTTTTCACTAGCTCAAGACCAAGGAGATTATTTTAGCGTCTGAGGTGGAGCGCCACACCTACCATCAGCTCCTTACTTTACCGCACAGATCCCAGTGCTACTCATACGGTGAGTTGGCGAGGGCCGGTATCGAACTAGGAACCTTGTGGTTTCTAGCTGAACGCTCTACCGACTGAGCTAACCCAGCCCTTATACCCTATTTTCTTGAAATTTTCTTCACAATAACCCCACATTGTTGGTGGGGCTTAGAATATACTGACACTATTTTTTGCAGAGGGATAAGACCCCCTCCCCCCAAAAAAAAGGGGGGGGGTCCTGGGCATGATGCTAAACTGCAATCTGAGAGACTCAAGTTTTGGAATTCTGGGAAATAGGAAATTGACTCTCTGCAATCTGAATTCAAATCCTGGATGAGGTTGTTTGCATTTCACATTGTGCTAATGCCCTTAGTATCCAACTGTTCTCCCTCCACTTTGGGGTTTTTGTTCTCCCTCCACTTTGTTTTTTATTGTTGTTAAAATTTGAAGAAACTAGGATTAACAAAGTTAATATTCAAGAGAGAATGAAGAATCTGGAATAAAATGTTTGGATTTTTATTATCCTTCGTAAAGGCAAACTTCATTTTCAATTTTTGGCTTTTAAAATTTTAAATTCATATATATATATATATTTTCAATAAATAGTTTCTGATGAGAAATTAATAATTAAAAATCTCTCTAACAAAATATTGCTTCATGTTTCTTAGGTTGTTGTTCTTTTTACTCTTGTGTATTCATTTCCTCCTCACCCCACCCACTTACACACTGGAGTACTTATATATATATATATTGTCTATGGTCCTTAGTTATGCTAATTAGGCAATCTATATATCAGTGCAATTTCCAAGCATTCATTTTTGAGGCAATAGCACATTTCCATGTTCATGTGTATGTTTTATATTGTCTTTGTAAATATCTCTTTTTTCACAATACCTGCCACCCACTTACTTTTTAAATCCAAAATTTCAGGGTCAATGTTTTCTGATGATGACATTCCATTTAGAAAATAATTAAAATGGCAAAAGTATTTGTACCATTTTACAAACTAATTCTATGCGATAATGCAAGGTTACCAAGACTAGTTAAAATAATTTGTAAATTGTCTTGAGTCTTAGTCCTTCCTTTGGGTCGTTTCTCCTTTCTTTATGGGCATGTCTCTCAGTTCCAGACTTTATTTACATCCAATAGCACCAATCCACATTCATGCCAAAGTCACAACTCCTTGTATCTAGTTTTACTGTTGGCTATTGTTAAATACACAAAAAATAGATATCTCTCGATTCACTAATTCAGCAGTTCAATTCGCACACACACCTCAATAAAAAGATACATGCACTCGCCAACAAAACAAAACATAAGTTGCTGACGCCAAACGGAAGTTTACTCAATGGTAGCCTAAAACGAAGTGACAAAATTAACACGATTCTACACATAGGCTCCAGCTGAACTTCCAGTTGGAAAAGAATTCCTAAACAATGAAAAATAATATTATAAATTCACATTTTCGTCCAATCGAAAACTCTCCCGCAAAAACAAATAAAAAAGGCTTGTGTGATCCGATTTCTGATCACACAGGCCTATATAAATCGACTTTGAAGAACCGACAACACAGACACCAGCGGCGACATCACTGAGCACATCACAAGGCGGCCGATCTATATCTTCACCTACCTCTACCCTAAATCTGACCGACTGGCAGTCAACAGATGAACAATTCCACATCATTTAACAACAAGAATATGTCAACTTTCACACACCATACTGAAGTCGATAGCGGGTTTCGCTATCGACTTCAGAATACCAAAACACAAAATTCTGCCCACATCACCACCCCACTACAACTGACTCGGCCACCGGGCCTTACACTGACTTTATCACCATACATCTAGACTCTCTCTCTGAAATTCACTTTCAGCTTTTCGTCGCCTTTCATGTTCCTTTTTTTTAATACAATTTAGAAAACATAAAATCTGTATTTGTTTTCCTTACCACCATACGCTTCATACTAACCCTGTTTATAAGAGTATCATTTGCATAGGTGCTGCCATAATCCTGCCATAAAGGAGACAAAACAAAACTACACCCCATAAATTTGCCTGTTAATGGCAACCAGGTTCTTTTTCTAAAACCTGATATGTGTTTTATGAGAGATAAGTCATCTCATTCACTACCCCAGTTTAATTTTGCACAAAGTTACAATAATGGGGAGCACTCAGTGAGGATTGATATCATTACCCTTACAGTATAAATTTTCACTCTACTTCAGGATCACATTTTAAAGAAACAGTTTATTTTGGTTTCTGTCTTTGAAATCCTTTGAAAGTTCCACCCATTAATTTTAGTTTCTTAAATCAATTTGTCTTTTGTGTCTACATTGTTCTCTTCAAACGTTATTTCAAACAAAATGTTCGGCTGAAATAATTTTGTTAGATGTCATTTTAACTCAGTCAGTAGACAGTTTGCTTTGGACACCACAAGGTTCCGGTTTTGATACCAGCCCCTGCAAAACTCAGCACATGAATAGCACAGCATGGATCTGTGCAGTAAAGTGGAGATCTGATGGTAGGTGTAGCGCTCCACTTCAGACACAAAAACACTCACCCTGGTCTAGTGCTAGTGAAAAGGGGATAGACTTCCTTGCTGTCCAGTTGATACCAACAAGATGCCACTCTGCTTACTATTTTTAAAAAAAATTGTTATACATCTTATTATAATATGTTCAGTCTCTCTGTAACTAGGTCACTACCCATGTCACAATTCCCTGATTTTATTTTTATTCAAATCTCAATTATTAAGAAAATTATTTTATATCATTAATACTGTTGGCCTTAAGTATATAATAATAAAATGAAATTTTATTCATATTACAACCGAATAGCAGTTTACAGTGTGAATGGGTGGGTGGGGGTTGCTAATTTGCATATTGATCTAAAAAATTTGATTTTAATAAATATTTGTTTGGTTTTATGTTAATAAGTATGAGCTACAATCCTGTCGATAAATCTTAAAAGAATTAACTGTAATTTTATTCTTTACTTTCTTTATTTTTACTTTTAGTTAAATTCAGGAACATTTAGCAATGAAAACTGGGAGTGATTGGAATAGCTAGCATCCAAGCTGTTCTATTTTTCGATTATAACCCCTCATTTTCAAATAAATTTAACATAATAATTCAATTTTAAATAATATTAAATGCTGTTTTTTCATTTTCTTTTTTTCTTTATTCAATATTAATATCTTTTAGTATATTTACACACAAAAAAATCTCCAGACTAAATTATGGGAGAAGAGGAATATATTCATATTTTGGGTTGAATATGACTTTTTTTTTTCTTTAAGAATAAAAAGAAGTAAAATTTATGAAGAATATTAAATGAGATTTCAAATATTGTAATTATCTCTTATCTGCTTTAAAATTAATTGTGCATTTTCTATTCCTCTTCATTTAATTAAAAAAAGAAGAAAAGAATCTACAACGATACACCAAGGGAAATCATCTGTGCACAAATGAAACATTCTCATAATTACTTTATCATAATTAGTATTCTAAATTATCTGAGATTAAATATTTTCATTATTTTATATAATTTTTTTTTCTTTTTCAAAAATGAATATTTTTTATCTTTATTTGTTGCCTTTTTTTTTTTTTTTTTTTGCTCATATTTTTGGCCACCATGATTTTTAAGTGTCTCCTCAAAGTTGCAGGAATTCAGAAGGAAATTGAACCTTTCAATGACTAATTTATAACAAGAAATTGTAAATTTGAAAATCTTATGTTTGATATTCTTGCTGATGAAGAATATTGTTTAAACTTAAAAATTTATTTGTGGGGTTGGTTTTAAAGGCTATTACAATGCGAGTGTAAAGAAAGATGAGGTAACGAGGATGTTGTTCATCTACCTGTGATTTAATTTGATTGATGTTTCTTTAATATCCCTTCATCAGAAGATTTCTAAAAGGTCGGAAAAGTATATAAAGTGATGCTTACGACTGTTTGTATTAATCCAGTCTGTTGGTATTTTGTATTTGTAGTTTGTGGTGGTAGTTACGTGTGTGTGTTTGTTTAATGTATTAGTATTCTTCCTAATTCTTTGTGTAAGTGTGTGTGTGTGCGCTTGTAATGTGTGTGTGCCTGTGCCTGTAAGTGTGTGTGTGCGCTTGTAAGTGTGTGTGTGTGTGTGTGTGCTTGTAAGTATGTGTGTGTGTGTGTATTGGTCTTGTCCGTGTGTGTGTTTATATGCTTTATGTTACCTTACCTTTATAGTGATTGAGACAAACTTTACACATTTATAAAATAATTCTTATGTAAAATATAAATTTCCTCCAAGTGTTTTGTATTATTTCTTTTTTGTTTTTGCAGAGCATCCATCCTGTTCGAGTCTGCAATTTACTTGTTCGAATCACAAATGTATAAAGAAAGAATGGCAATGTGATGGAGACAACGATTGTGGCGATGACAGTGATGAACTTGATTGTAGTAAGTTAATTTCTTTCATTTCTTTCATTCTTTTTATTTCTCAGCATTTGGACAACCAAAGAAGAAAACGTGCTGAGACCGCACAATATTGGCACAGCTGGTTTCCCTGCTAAAAGCCACTCTTGTAGGCTTCCATATAGTAGTCAATTTTGTCACAGATGTGGTGCAGTGTCTTCCAGATGCTATTTAACAATATAATGGGTTGCTGGTGGACCTGGGGGTTTGGGTAGTGTGATTAGTGTACCGTGGCCAATTGAATTCAATCAGGTGGTGTTGTTCAAATACAGAGTTGATGATTGAAGCAATTGATGGTGTTATGACATTACTGGTGTTGTATACCCTCTTACTTACTTCTATTCTTCTTCTGTCGTCTTTAAAATCCTACGTCTTCTTCTAACGTCTTGTCTTGGTCTGGAATCTTCTAAGGTCTGGACTTTCTTGGGGACTTTGTGTCTGGTCTTCTATTGAGGATTTCTCTTTATCAGAAACCCTGTGTCATTGTTAGTTTTTAGAGCTAATAACACAAGACTTCGATTTACTTGATCTTATTTTATTTTTAAATCCCCAACCAGACAATCTGCACAGATGAGAACGGCGGCGTGTAATACGCGACTTACAACCTACGAGCTCAGCTCCTACCTTCTAACTGACTGAAACTTACTTACTATCTAAACCGGAAGAGAGGGTCCTCTCTACCGGTTCTCACGGAAGATAGGGTTAGGACTGAGGTCAAACGTTGTCACTCATTCTTCAAGGCCGTCAGCTGCACTTAAAACGCCATCTTGTTTCTACACTATTGCACATAAATATTAGGTATCTAATAATTATGTAACACTGGCAAACTTCAACAATTTGTTACTGGCTGTAAAGAAATGTTCATTTCACAAACCTTCCATACATCTCCCTTTATTGGAACTTCCAGTGGCCAAGGGTCACCTATAAAAGGGTCCAACTGTTCATTGTACGGGTCAGTAAACTGCTTCTTGAACCAGTTGCTAATTTTATCTGCCTTTCCTTTGTCATTTCTGACAAAGTTTCCATCAGCATACACTAAACTGGGTGGAATAAGGCCAGTAACATTGAGAGCCTGGGCAACCCGCAACATTTTCTCACATTTGTCTGTTTAGGTGATTTCATCTGCCTGGCTGTCAAACGTTTACTGATGTTACGCAAGATGCTGTTGCATTCTTTTCATATTTTGTGCAACCCTCTTAATATTAAATGGGGGGGGTGTACTTAGATGACAACAAATATTTTCTTAAAGTCCAATATTTATTGAAGATACTCTTTTATAAAATACAGGGTGAGCACAAAAATACTCTGAGATGTGTGTGTGTGTGTGTGTATATATATATATATATATATATATATATATATATATATATATTGTATAGAGTATAAGAACGATCATTGGAAGCGCACAATATCCAGAGGTTAAGGTTGAGAAAAAACAAATACAAAGTGCTCAATACAATGTAGAGCATAAATTTATTTAAGAATGGAAATGAGTAACCTACTCGAGTTTCATCGATAGATTCTTCAGGGTTACTTTTAAATTAATCGAGTTTACGATTAATCTTTGGTGTTATAAACATGCCCGTTTCCAACGGGCATGTTTATAACACCAAAGATTAATCGTAAACTCGATTAATTTAAAAGTAACCCTGAAGAATCTATCGATGAAACTCGAGTAGGTTACTCATTTCCATTCTTAAATAAATATATATATATATATATATATATATATATATGAAAAAAGTGAATGGAAGTGAATCCGACAGTATGAAATTAATATTTAGAAAAAACAAACACATGATGTTAAAATTCGCTGACAGAAATCTGTTTCGACCCTTTATTGAAGTGGTCTTCATCAAGAGCGATGTGTGTATATGAGTGGACCGTTATAAGACGAAAGTGGTACAGATGAAACGTTTTAGTTCATAGCCGGAATTTTTTGTTTTATTATTTTTTAATTATTTTTTATTATTATTATTTTCAATAAAGGGTCGAAACAGATTTCTGTCAGCGAATTTTAACATCATGTGTTTGTTTTTTCTAAATATTAATTTCATATATATATATACTTTTGTAGGTGGGATACCAGGTAATTTGGTATTAGGATGATTCTAAGCTGGTCCTTTCTTCCAACGGTAAAATGTTAAAGTTCATGTCCGATTTGAGATTTTTATTATGCGGTTATGGTAGCATTTCCACCCATGGGTGGAAATGCTACCATAACCGCATAATACCCGATTTTTAAGCTTTTGTCTTTACTAATATATATATATATATATATATATATATATATATATATATATATATTAAAGAGAGATATGTAGAGGGTGGGAAACACAAAAAGGTTCATATTTTTAGTAACATTTTCATAAAAGTCTTTTTTGTGCTCATTCTTTAAATTGTCTGAAGTGGTGGGGGCGGTGAGTTTTTTCTTTTGAATTGAAAGAATATAGTTTGTGTATAAAACTTTTAGTTGATAAACTTTTAAAACTTTTCAATTGGCTTTTGTATCTGTTTTCTAATTCTCATCATTTAAAAAAAAAAAGAAATTGTAAATTGAATAATTTCCAAATTTTTCAGCAACAAAGAACTGCACTGACGAGGAGTTCAGGTGTGATAATGGCCGTTGTATTTTAGTCCAGTGGAAATGTGATGGAGATGATGATTGTAAAGATGGCTCTGATGAGCACTGTGGTAAGTTGAGCAATTTCACAACAAAATAATAAAATATTTTCTACAATATTTCAGCAGGAATTTTAAGATTTATTTTTAAAATAACAAATAAAATATGTTTTATTCAATATTTGACAACTTCTCGGTTGGGGCGGTGGAATAAGACTCCTCCTCCCAATGGGTCCACCTGTTGGTCGTGGGCGGTGACCTATTATACGTGAGGGCATAATTGTAGTTATTGAGCAGTCTGTGATCTAGTTACTAAGTGGTCTGTGACATGTAACACTCCATTTCAGCCCTTATATGGGGGCGAGACAGGCAGTCAGAGAGACCCCATCTGATCAATTGGATGGTCATGTCAAGCCCTAGCAACTATATAGTTGTCCCAATTGTATTCTTCAAATTGCTCTCCTCATAGCAAACATCCTTTTTATCATATGAGTGTTAGAAGGCAGTGGCTGAGGGAAACCACCAGTATTTATTAATACACATGAATGAATACATAATAAAATTATATAAAAATATACATAATGAAAATTATTTATACCAATTTATTAATACACATGAACTTAATGAAAAACATAAAAATTATTTCTAGCAGTTTATTAATATGATTGAAGTTAATGAAAATTATTTCTACCAGTTTATAAACCAAACAAAAATATTCACCTACAAATTATTCGAAGTTAATGAAAATTATTTCTACTAGTTTATTGATAGATATGAAAAAATCTAACATTATAATTTCTACTAATATATTGATACACATTGAGTTAATGAAAATTATTTCTACTAGTTTATAAAACCAAAATGAAAATATTTGCCTAAAAATCATTTGGCATTGGGTCGCTCACAAGGGTTGATATGTGATTAAACAAAATAACCAACCAACAAAGAAAATTATTTCTACCAATTTATCAACACACACACACACACACGTGTGTGTAGAAAGTTTTGTAGAAAAAACAAGATGTTAAAAGTTTTGCTGACAGAAATCTGTTTCGACATTATGAATATGTCTTTATCAAAGCAACATTGTAAGCGGAAAAATGAAAATTCCGGTACTGATCGAGAGCGTTCTGTGCCTCGTAATTAATGATATATTTATTTCATTTTTCCGCTTACAATGTTGTTTTGATAAAGACATATTCATAATGTCGAAACAGATTTCTGTCAGTAAAACTTTTAACATCTTGTTGTTTTTTCTACAAAACTTCCTACACATATTGTCGGATTCAATATCCATTTTTACCTTTCATATATATATATATATATATATAAAAACTAAGATTTGGCATTAAATAACCCATAAGAGTTAATATGCCATTAAACACCAACCAACAACCAACCAACAATATTTAAGATTTATTTTATCTTTATTATTATTATTTTTATTTTTTTTGTTGCTTTTGTTTAATTTTTTCTTTTACTGACTTGAAAAAAAAGATTATACTGTCTTCAAAATTTTGAAATGTTAATATTGCAATTCATTTTATCAGCAAATTTCATATTTTGACATTTTAAAATTTTTTCACTGAAATTTCAGACCAAGAAGAGTGCAGCCAAACAGATATCCGATGTGGGGATGGCAAATGTATTCCTAAAGCTTGGATATGTGACAAGGAAGTTGATTGTTCAGATCAAATAGATGAGATTAATTGTGGTAAGTTCTCATTTTAGAGAAATTATTATCTTGAAAATTCTTCAATCTACTGATACTTATCTTATGAGATTCATAAAAATTTATAAATGGGTTTGCGACTCAGAGTCTGACTTGAAAAGACATGGTGTGGAAATATACTGACTCTCTGGTAAAGAAAATGTTATGGGTCCAACAAAAGAAAAGAAAATATTCTATAAGAAAGTTTAATTGACCATTCTGCATTTTCTAAATTCTGCTGCTGAATTCATCAGAAGATATCTTTTAGTTTTATATTTCTGTTAATTGCTACAACCTCTTTTCCCTCTATAGATATTGCTTCTTCATCCTATTTGACATTATGTCTCTCATTTCAGAATGGAGTGATGATGTGTCATATAAAAATAATCATTATATACTTATTTCTGGACTGCTATGACTTGGAGAGGCTTGAATCTGGTTGCTGGGCTGATGTTGAGTTGGCTGGCAATTCTTTGAGTCTAGAAACCAGCTTGTTTTATACTTCTGATAGTTGCTACAACCTATTTTCCCTCTACAGGTATTGCTTCTCCATCCTATGTGACATTATGTCTCTCATTTCAGAATGGAGTGATGATGTGTCATATCTATTAATAATGGAGATTCGCTTCAGGTTTTTGTCTGTAACAAAAACTACATCACTGCTTACGTCACTATACCCAAATCGTCATAACGTAGAATAAATACACTCAAAATTTGAGCCTGCAACATTAGACAGTCCTCATTGTTTTTTAAAACAAGTTTTAATAGATACATCCCCAGTATCATATATTTATATATAGTTTTTTTTTTTTTTTTAATAAATATTCAAAGTTAATAGAACTTAGTTTCGATTTCAAATTGTTTCATTTTTTTTACTCCTTTTAATAAATTTGATGATTTCATGATTTATGGTTCAAACTCTCCGACATTTCATTTTTAACTTCCACCTCTTCAAGCAATATCTTTCAAAAATGTATTTTTACATCGCCCGGAGTGCGTTTTTTTATTTTGCTAGTAAAAATAATCGTTATATACTTATCTCTGGACTGCTATGACTTTGAGAGGCTGGAATCTGGTTGCTGGGCTGATGTTGAGTTGGCTGACAATTCTTTGATGTTTTGAGTCTGGAAACCAGTTTGGGATGCTGGAGGACATCTTGCCTTGCGCCATTTATAGTTTTTTAGTAATAACACAAGGCGACTTCTTTTTCTCATGAATATTTTTATTTTCCCTCCAAGCCAAACTGCACAAAGTAAGAGACCATGTCTCACTCTCTCAATGCATCATTCTCCCTCTCTCCCACTTTGCCATGTGACACTTCTTGACCAATAGAAAAAATGCCATGTGGCATTATGCTGATTCATCCTAAAAATTTTCCATGCTAACCTACAGGCTCTTTCCATTCTCTCTTTCTATATATTATGTTACCTTCTCTAATATGATAATACTTCCTCTCCAGTAATCAAATAAAATCTTAACCATTAGATGTTACTTAACTCAATCATTTCATCAGAATAATAATGTGCAAACAGAGAATGTAATGTATAACTCAGTCCACCAAACGCAACAATTTGGAATGTGAGTAAAATGGGCAAATTAATCTGACAGAATGTGGAAGAAAATCTAGAAAAACACAAAATGTTCCACAGAAAAAAAGAATACAACTCTCTCTCCCACCGCAGTATAAAGGTTAATCAAATTCTTCAACTTAGATACCCCCAATACCCTCGCACTCACTATGGCAGCAACAAATGACCCAGATTCTCCCCCCACCACGTCATTGCACACACTATGGTATCATCCATCACTCACATTCTCACCTACTACCATCTCAATTTTAGCTACCCTATCAACTCAACTCCCCTACTCCCTCACACCTCTACCCCAAGATCAAAGACAGCTACACTGGATGACACCGACTACTACCCCCTCCCCATTGCCAATATGTGACCAACCTTGTGTCCCGAAGAAGGTTGCTAAAATCGAAACATTATAGTGTCAACATTACATCAAGACTGAATATTCATCCTTTGTGTTTTTCTTTTTTCCACAAAAATTGGAATGAACAATTTTGAAAGAATTAAAGATTTGATAATAAAAATTCATTTTAAAAAATGTCAGTTTGAATTATTACATGAACAAATTATTTCTTTTACTTAAAACTAATTTTTTGGCCTATTTTAGAGTTTAGAAAAATTACGTGCAAGTCTGATGAGATGTACTGTCCTGGTAGTCGACGTTGTATTCGAGCTCGTCTTAAGTGTGATGGACAGAATGATTGTGGAGATTGGGAAGATGAAATTGATTGTGGTAAGTTCTTTTAGTTTCAATGAATTGCATTAAATTCTTTCTTTTGAGATTTTTCATTGGCATAATTACAAAATTTTTTAAAAAAATAGAGTGAATCGAATAAGTAATTTTAATCATAATGTTGCTTTCATTATAATGAAATAAACATATTCGTTGCTGGTTGTGTTGAACAAAAAACAAAATAATCTTTCAATCTGGATTAAACAGTTTTATTAATAAATCATGATATTGTCCTCAATCAATTAATGAGAAATATTTTATTGGAGAAATTGCTAGAAAAAGACTTTGATTTTATTTATTTATTTATTTATTTTATATGACTTAAAAGATTTTTAATTGATTTGAAGTTATCTCCCCTTGATAATTTCTACCCTCGACTCCATTGAATCATATTTAACTCAGATTTAGTTATCTAGTTTAGGGAATCAATAAGAAACTTTACTTTTTTATGTTAAACTATTAATTGATAATGTTTCATACATTAGAATTGATATAACAAACACTAACAATGTGTTAAGTGAATTTAGTTATTTGACATTTTGGAATTTCATATTTTGTAATTCGCTTTTAATTTGTTGTAATAAAATCAATAAATCTGAACTTAAATGAAAACAGTTTCATCTATTTTCACTTTACGTATTTTCTTAGGTAATGCCACCTTGTGCCATCAAGGTGAATTCCGCTGTGAAAATGGAGCTTGTATTAATGGGACATGGCGATGTGATGGTGAATTTGATTGCCATGAGAAATCTGATGAGTTTGACTGTCGTAAGGATTTTTTTATTTTCCTTTTTCTCTTTTGGATTGTACCAATTTAATATCAATTCAAACTAAAATAAATTATTGATTTCCTAAATGCAAACCAAGGATTTAATACGTACGCAGTTGGATAAATTCTAAAGTGTCTTGCCACAGATTTATCCTATTAGATGTGTGTGAGCGCGCGTGCGTAGGTGCTTATATACATAAAATATTTGATATAATAAGTAAAAAATATACATAGTTCTTCAGTAAACAGTTTGGGTAATTTTTTTTTTCATTATTTTTCTTGTCCTAGAAATGAATTTTCCTCCATTGTAATTATGAATTTTAATTAATAAAGAACAAAGTGTGAAATTCTGAGAGAATACAAAGTAAATTTTGGTCCTAAAGAATATTTTTGTTTCATCATAAAATACAAATGAAAGATTGGAATAATTAAAAGTGGAGAATTTTCCATATTTATAATTAGAAACTAATAAATGAGAATAATTTAAAAAAACAACAAACCTATCCTTAATTTTCAAATGTTATTGGAATTTGATTATATCAATGTTTGCATTTCACATAGCGCTAATACCCTTGGGAAAGGTATGAATCCATGTATTCTCCCTCCAGCTATGGGTAAATAGTAGGGCAAATTAGGCTCATTAACCATGGCTAGGTAACTAGTCTAGGAGAAGGAAAACTCTGAATTCAAACCTGTTAAACTCCACTTAAGAAATTGACCTTGTCTCACATCCTGCTTGTGTGGAGGGGTTGGGTAAATATATATTTGTTTCTAAATCTTAAAATTGAATTTGGTCATATTAATTTCATAGTATATACTTCGACTTTATGGAGGCACGTGGTTTAATAGTTAGAGTCGTAGGAAATGGACTCGTCAATGCGAGTTCAATTCCTGGACGAAGCTGTTGGAATTTCACATGGCGCTAATACCTTTGGGAAAGGTATGAATCCAATTCTCCCTCCAGCTATGGGTAAATAGCAGGGCAGATTGGACTCTTTAATCATGGCTAGGTAACCAGTCTAGAAGGAAAACTCTGAATTCAAACCTGCTAAACTCCGCTTAAGAAATTGACCTTGTCTCACATCCTGCTTGTGCAGAGGGGTTGTTTAATATATATATATATATATATATTATATATATATATATATACTCGACTTTAACTCTTAACATCCTTTTGAGAATTTTCCAAGTCCAGAGCCTGATTCCTATAAGGATTTATCAAAAAATAGCTAAAAATGGCCTATTCATTTAAAGATATTTTCTTTATTTTCCTTAAATCAAAGACTTCTAAATGTTTAATATTACATTTAAACAAAGGCTATCACTTGGGGCAGATTAGGAAAATGAATGTGACTTCTGGCGGGGGAATAAGGTGGTATGGGACATTAAGAGTTAATTTGAATAAAAAAAGAATAATTGTGGCCAGGATATTTATAAAGATTATTCTCAAAGTTTATTTTTTTAGATTTTTAATTTCTGAACAAATTGGTTATTTAGAAAAAATATCAAATGACTTCTTTATCTTCTTTCTTTAAGAAAATTGAATCAAGTTGATATGTAAATCAAATATTGCATGTTTTTTGTTTATTATGTGACAATTTTTTAAATGGATTTTCTGTGTAAACTTTCTTAAAGCTTTACCTAGTTGCAATTCTCGGAAATTCCAATGTCAAACCGGTCATTGTATTGAATCTTCTTGGCATTGTGATGGACACGCCGATTGTGCGGATGGCAGCGATGAAGCAAACTGTGGTAAGATTTTGTTTATTTAACTTCTTTTTTTACACTATAGTCATCTTCTGTTTTAACATTATTACTTGGTGTCCATCGTATCCGTTCATGATACTACACAAATCCTTTTCTTCCAATTTATTCGGTCTCTGGTTGCGTTTTGCCAACTTCATATGGCGATGTTAAAGTCCTTCAAGTTTAGTATTATCTGCGTTATTCGGACTATTGTCCCCATCTTCATTGTTATTTGTACAACATTTCGGCCGATATGCCCTCCGGCCTTCTTCAGGTATTTCTTGTCGGACTCGGGAACCTTCTTTTTGAACTAGGGAGCTTTCTTGTCGTAATCGGGAGCCATCACAGAACTTTGAACCTAACCCTTTATTCAGTCCATGGGGGTATCCTGTTCTCATTCCGCTAACCATAGCTGGGGTAGGAGTTGTGTTAATTATTTTTCTAACTGCCTCTACTCAGGATTGAACTCAGGATCCAGAGATAACTGTCACTTAGAACTGTCTTAACCTAACTACCTTATCCACTAGGCAATGTGTCCAATTTCTCTTGATGTTGTCTTTGTACCTGAGCTTTGGTCTACCAATTCCACGTGATCCCTCTCTCAGTTGAGAGTACAGAATCTGCTTTGGTATTCTGTCATCCCCAAGTCTATTTAAATGGCCAGCCCATCTCCGGTTGCATTGGACAAGTATTTCGTGCATGCCATGGAGTCCATTTCTTCAAGATGGTCCTGTTAGAAACATGTTGCCACCACTTGATATTTAATATACTGTGCAATAACATAAACCAATACAAAAAAATCAGTTTTTAAGTATATATTAAATTATTTTCCACTTCAAATTATCTCAGACCTTTTTAATAATAACTCTGCAGTCAAGTAAAATCTGGATATAAAAATAAAAGAATTAAAAATTTTAATTGAAATTAGAAAATTTGAACTCTCCATGTGGTCCTATGCAAGTCAAAGTATTTGATAAAATGACTTAGTTCCATCACAACCACATGGTGTCTCTTGCTAGTTGCACTGTTGATGCTTTCTGCACCCACGCTGTGTTTGTTTGATCCATGGAGCTGTGAACAACACAGCTTGGTTGGAGCGTCTTTGTGATGCGTTAGGAAATTAGTGGAAATGACCTGCCATATTTGTTGGCAACTCTAATAACGAGACAACACACCGTTAAAAATAACAACGGTTTTATTATTATATTTAATGGAGAGGAATATGTTTTGCACATAAACAGGTTGGAGAGAAGAGACATGGTGAGGAGCTTGTCTGGACTGCATCACTTCTTTTATCAGTTTTTCTTGCTAGCAACGTCTATTTCTTCTAGTAGCCAAGATTTCTTATTTCAGCAATTTGAAGTCTTGTGCTTCTTTTGACTTCCCTCTGTCTCTCTCGTCTGACTGACATTTTTAACAGCTCAGATCATTCTTTATATAAAAAAATTGTAGCTTTTTTTGCAATCATCAATGAGTGTCAACTGGTGCTATTCCTGAGCCCCAAAAATCAAGTCCACCCCTGGGACTTCTGACAGTTTTGATAAACATATCAATTTAGTGGTTTGTCGTCACACTTGAATCTGTAAACCCAGTGGAATCAACTTTGTACAATATTTTGTTTTTAATGTTTCCCATTTGAAACAAAACCATTTCCTGTGACTAACAAAAATAATTTTTAGTCTTTTCCTCTTTTGTTAAAAATTAGTAAACACCAACAAAAAGAACTTTGCCGAGTCACATTAGTTTGTTCTTCTCTTATTTGAATTTGTAATAAAAGAAAAATATAAAAAGAACAAAATATAAGTTATATCATTTTTAAACATTTTGAACTTTTTATATTTTTCTTTTAATATTTTGAACTTTTTATATCATTTTTTGAATATTTTGAACTTTTTTGAATATTTTGAACTTTTGATATTTTAAATATTTTGTACTTTTTATATCATTTTTTTAATATTTTGTACTTTTGATATTTTAAATATTTTGTACTTTTTATATCATTTTTTTAATATTTTTGTATTTTTTAATGTTACAGATATTGAAAACTGCAGCAGTGGCCAGTTCCAATGTCGATCTGGCAAGTGCATTGGATCAAATAAGGTTTGCAATGGCTTGTCAGAATGTCCCGATGGTTCAGATGAAATGCATTGTAGTAAGTTTTTATTTTTCATAATGAAACCTTTTTTTTAGATTCTTTAAATGATATTCACACACACAATATATTAATTTCTATTGATGTTCATTGAAAATCTTTTTTTGTTACAGATCTTCCACCAAGTTGTCGTGAGAACAATGGTGGATGTAATCAAAATTGCTTACAAACATCTCGTGGTGCACGTTGCAGTTGTTATATGGGTTATCATCTACAAAGAGATGGAAAAACATGCGTTGGTTCGTAAAAGTTTCATGTATTTAATTTTGATGGTTTAGTTTTAATAATGTATTTATATCAGGAATATTTGATTATGTTGATCAGGATTAAAATTGAATTAGTATTTTTGTTTATATCAAACTGAATAGAAATTATGATTGTTTATTATCATGCAACGTTAGTGAAATCAAAGCCTTGATATATTGGCTTATATCAGTGGTGCCTGGATGTGATAATTGCATTTCACTTAGCGCTAATACCCTTGGGAAAGGTATGAATCCTACTCTTCCTCCAGCTATGGATAAATAGTAGAGCAGACTGGACTCTTTAACCTTGGTTAGGCAACCGGTCTAGGAGAAGGAAAACTCTGAATTCAAACCTGTTGGACTCCGCTTAAGGAATTGACCTAGTGTCACATCCTGCTTGTGCAGGGGAGTTGGTAAATATATATATCAGTGGTTCTCAATGTGGGGCCATATATGGCTTCCCAGGAACCATATAACATTTTTTAGGGTCCAGGCAAGCAAAGAATATTAATTGTAAAAATACAATAAGATTTTTTAAACATCAAATGGCTGTGGACGGGGGTGGGGGTGGAGTGTCCACCAGAGTAAAATAGAAATCAAAAGGGTCCATAAGTTTAGAAAAAAAAGTTGAGAACCCCTGATTTAGATGAATAAAAATATTCTATGATAATAAATATTTCAAATATTTGTAAAATTTGGTTAAAAATAAAAACCTATTTAACAAATTATATTGCCAAAATGTTTTAATTACTGCCATTTGCATTTTTATAAGAAGATGGAGAAACTAATTTAAATCCATCAGATATATTAATCATGCAAGTTAACATTCATAGAACTTATTCTCTTGAAATAATTGAAATAATGTCCTATGAAAAAAAATAATCTTATTTCTTTATCATTTGTCATTTATTTTCTTTGTTGATTTCAAATGAATTTCTCTTTAGGTTTTGTCTAAGCAGCAGTAATTTCTTTTATCATTCTTTAATGAAAAATATTAAAATGCTTTAGACAATTTAACTTTTTGCCTACTTTAAGTAGCTCACAGCATCTCTCCCACCACTGCAATCCTACCATAAACTGCTGGCGGCAGCTCTTACACGTGTCATTTGTTTACACTGAAAAATCACTACGTGAACACCTATGTCATCTTTATTTGAATAGAATGAGTTTTGAGGTGAATAGATAATGAACTGTGTAATATCCCTTCATACAGGTAAACAAATACCAAGAAAAGTTGATACAGCCGTGGGTGAAATTTGGTAGGCTAAGAGTTAAAGAATTAATATTATAGTTCTTAATTTATTTTCATTTGTTTCTGTTCTTCTATATTAATAATCTGTCGACGACCTTTTGACCTGGTTTTCACTGAAGATTTGACTAAATCTTGTTTCAGTAATATTATCCTTTTTGGTATTTTATATTCATTTCTATAATAAAAGACAATCAGAAAGAGATGATTTTTTTTTCTTCATTTCTATAATAAAAGACAATCAGAAAGAGATGATTTTTTTTTCTTCATTTCTATAATAAAAGACAATCAGAAAGAGATGATTTATTTTTTTTCTAATAAAAGACAATCAGAAAGAGATGATTTTTTTTTCTTCATTTCTATAATAAAAGACAATCAGAAAGAGATGATTTTTTTTTTCTTCAGTAAAATTTATCCAAATATTGTTCATTTTCTAACCAACATTTATATTAAAATAAATAACTTTTTTTTATTGTTTTAGATTTCAATGAATGTGAAATGGTTGGTGCTTGCAGTCAAGTATGTACTAATCATCCTGGTTCCTATAAATGTAGTTGTGCTACAGGTTACATTTTAAAACCTGATGGCAGGGGTTGTAAAGCTACAGGTGAGTATATTCAAATTTGATTAATAAAAATCCATCTCTCATTTAAACTGTTTATAACTGCACAAATTTTCATTCAAATTTCTTTTATATTTGAATATTTGAATTTCCATTTCAGGTGGAGAAGTGAATTTGATATTTGCAAATCGAATTGAAATCCGGAAAGGAAATCCCAGCAAATCGGAATTTTCATTCATTCTTGACAATCTTGACAATGCAATTGCTCTTGACTTTCATTATGATTTAGGG
The DNA here is from genome assembly GCA_023376005.1 of Doryteuthis pealeii. Taxonomy (NCBI): domain Eukaryota; kingdom Metazoa; phylum Mollusca; class Cephalopoda; order Myopsida; family Loliginidae; genus Doryteuthis; species Doryteuthis pealeii. The sequence goes on from CM042163.1 coordinate 5,961,925, forward strand.
CTTCTTTTTTGGTCTGACGTTTCTCTTGATGTTATTAAAAGAGTTTATTTGAATGGATCAAATATACAAACTGTTGTCGAATGTGGATTAAAAAACACAGGTAAGAAATTTGAAATTATTTTAAAAATCAACATTTCATTTTTTTCTTTTTATTGACATTATAATTATATAAATTTACTTGATGTTATAACAATGAAATATCATAATGTTCCCATCACAAAAGCACTCTTTAATCCTTTCACTGTTTTGAGAGCCATATGTGGCTCTCAGTATTTTCTCTGACACTTCCTTTGAAAGCCATATATGGCTCTTTAACAGTATTTAAAATAAAAGATAAAATCTTATGATGTGACGAGAGAAACCACGCACATAGTGGTTTGAAGCATGCACGACTGGGTTTGGCATGTAGAATGAGATCAGGGGTGAGTGGGGAGATTGAACTCACATCCTCCTGATCGTGAGTCGTGGCCTAACACATGTGAATCACTAGACTGTGCAGGTTAACCCGGATGTGAAGTCTCATTGTGAGGATTGACGCATGCTGATGAATGTTGAACGTGCTGCATGGGCAATTTAGAATAAGGAGCCCAGATGAACACAGTATTTGTGTATTTAAGGACCTGCCCTCCCAGACCGGGGGGAAAGAGTGCAGTAGCATTTTGGCTGTCATGACAAGTGGAAGAGATTATATATTTGGATAGTGTTGGTGAGAAGAGTGTAGCACTGCTGGGAGAGATTGTTCTAGACTGAAGACTTGGTCAGTTGGGAGAGCAAACGCGTCGGACTTGACTGCTCCCCCCCCCCCCTCAGAGTTTACTTTCATTCTTATTAGATATGAAAACTTGTTAGTAGACATTTCTAATTTGCTTTGAACAGTGATAGGGTTAAAGACTGAAACCCAGTCTTCCTGTTTTAATCACAAAAGAACTCTTTAAAAAAGGAGATACAATTTGTCTGTCATTTAAACTATTATTAACTAAATACAAATTGAAAATGAAAACAAATCTATTAAATCAAATAATTGTGAGAATTGAATTAAAAAAAACTTTCTTGTAAACCAGTTCTTGCTATTCTGGACGTGTATGTCTAGTTGATAGATTGTGGCTATAAATCGAGGTCAAATGTCAGTCAAATTTGCTTGAAGTGATGAATAGACTTCCAGTTTTACAACCACTTTGATGTAGGCATCATCTTCTTTGATATCACAGAGATTTTTTTCTTAAATGATATTTCAATAAAGATTTTGCCATTTACTAATACAATGAGACATTGACTTATGTCACTAATTGGATTGCAATGTGTGTGTTGTGTGGGGGGGGGGGCAGTAATTAAGACTGATTCAAATCATGACAATTTTTCCCGATTAATGTAATTCCAATTTGTTCATGGCTTTATAAAATAAAATTAAAATAATTTATAATGAAATAATTGATTTAAACCAGTGATGTAACTAAAAAAAGGGCTGATAGTTAAGGTAGTCTACAGAAAACTGCAGATTATTTTTCACAAGTGCTGGTATTGAGATGCACTAAAACCAAACAATGAATATATTCTATCTTATTAGGCCATTTTGAATAAGTTAAATGACAGGGTAGATGTACACCCTTCACCAATACAAACTGGAACAAGAAGGGTACCCCCTTCACCAAACAGGAAAACTTTGTCTTTTCACTGATTTTCAGGGAAATAAAATGAATTGCATAATTGTTGTGTAGTTGTCAATTTAGAGCTGGGGGTTAGCTCAGTTGGTAGAGCATTCAGCTAGAAACCACAAGGTTCCTAGTTCAATACCGGCCCTTGTCAACTCAGCGTATGAGTAGCACAGGGATCTGTGCTGAAAAGTAAGGAGCTGATGATAGGTGTGGCACTCCACCTCAGATGCAAAAACAATCACCTTGGTCTAGCGCTAGTGAAAAGGGGATAGACTGTTTTGTGCAGAATATCTTTGTGTGTAGATTTTGTATGAAAACTGAGAACAAAAATGAATACATCTGTTTATAACCAGAGTGGGAGTGGGAGTGGGTATTTTGACTGACCTCTGACTTCACCTGAGATTTTCCCTGTGTGTCAAATGTGTGTGTGTATTATTTAGTGTATTCATGGGCAATCAGATTGGATGACCTCTCAAATCTGTTCGCCAGTTAACCTTTAACCTTTCTGTATATGTATTTTGAATCTGCACTTTTGTACCCTTGCTTCACTTGTGCTCAATGTTTGTCCTCAGGTCCAAGTTTGGCACAAGGCCCTTTTCTCTGAGCACTTCTCTCCATGTACACACTATATAATATAATGAGTCTTGCTTTTTGAAAATAATAGAAAACTGAGATTGTAAAAAAAAAAAAAAAATGAAAAGATGTTCAGTATTTCTAATATTCATGATGACCTTTTAATATGAAGATCTTTAAATTTCAAGGAACCCAAAAATTTAATGTTTGAATTAATCATTTACAGAAGAAGTGACGTGTTTATTTATTTTGTGTCTAGGTGGTTTAGCAGTTGATTGGATTCATGACAAGTTGTTTTGGACTGACTCTGGTACATCAAGAATTGAAGTGTCTGAATTGGATGGTGCAAACAGGAGGGTTCTTGTTTGGAAAGGGATTGAAAAACCTCGAGCTATTGTTGCTCATCCAGGAAAAGGGTAAGCGATTTCATGTTAGAATGTTTTTTTTCTCTCTTCGTGATTTTAGTTAAATTTAGAAGTTAACTAAAAGTTGGGATGTTTGAGATGTTGATAGATTTCTTGTCACCTCTTCATTGAAATTCTGTCAATTTAGAAATACTAAAAGAGACATTTTTATTCTTTCTGTCTTAGGAAAATGAAAAAAATAATCATGAAGTATATAGATATAATAATGTTCATAGTGAGACCTCTTTCTGTGTGTGTGTTAGTTTTATTTTCAATACAATTGACCCTGAGCCACCACCTTCTAGCACCTAAAAGATAAAAAGGGTTGGTGTTGCAGTATTTTGTAGAGTATACCTGCATACCCATACTTATCTTTTTATACTTATCTTGTGTATCTTCTTCATAATTCTGAATAGATGGCTTTATCTATCTGCTTGCTATCTGGGCTGGTAGATGTTCTTAATCTGGGCTGGATCTTCTGTCGTTGATACTGGGATGTCTTATGTTGTAGAGTTTTTAGTTAACAAACACACGACTTTGCTTTGTTTAGAGCTCTTTATTATTTTATAAGATTCAGATCAAATCAAACACGCATACAAGAATTAGGCTTCAGTGGACAGAGCAGAATTACTGTCCTCTTCAACGGCCTCAACTGACAGAGTGGGAAGTGAATAGAGAATTTCCCAGCAACTATGAACCAACAGAAGTGCTATTGTAGCATAAATTTAATCCATAGACTCATATGGTCCCCTTCACACATTTAATGAAGATGAGAGAAGAAACGTGTCACAACATACAGTACATAGATCTTTGTTGTATATGGGCTTGCATTGCTGTAGGCCCATCAAAATACGCATACTAACCAATGTTATTTACCAAAAGTATCTTTAGTGGGCAAATGAGGATTAGAACTGGACCCTGTGTCAATGGAAGAAGCTCCTAGCGGTCTAGCATTCTCCTGAATAAGTTAAATGGCAGCGAACATGTGTATTATTGTCCTGGGGAAGCAATAGGATGCACTGGAAAAAACATTCCAGTAAAGGCAATGTGATGGTTTGACACGAATGTTCTGCTGGGAAATATTGAGTCTCATCATTCATGTGGTAAAGACTTTATCACATAACATATCTCAGCCTCATTGAAGACCAGATACACTCCTTCATGGCAGTGTCATCTTTCAGGAGGACAATGCATCTTGCCACATAAACATAAGTTGTATGTAAATGGTTTTGGGAAGATAAAGAAGACTTCACTGTCTTGGTCTAGACCCCCCCCCCCCCCACAATCTCATTGCTTTTGGATTCTGTTGGATCAACAATTCACTATGGCAGTTGAAGAATCTGTTATTAATATCCTGACACCAGATTGCAGGAAACTTTTAGGTTTTATTGGGTCTACTCATGATTAGGAAAGAACCCCCCCCCTTTTGTTTTTCTTAGTACTTTATTAGGCAGGTAGCCATAATGTTTTGGTATCATCTATATATATAAAAAGTTTGGTATGTACGTGTCGACCTATAACTCAAAAAAGGGATGTTACAGATTCGAAATCTTGCATATACCTTAATAACCCTATAACAAAGAAACACACCAAATTTGGTTATTGATTTCTACTGATCAAGGGATATAATTAATTAATTAAACAAAAATAAAATGATTTGTGATAATCGTGGCATGGCTGCTGCTGCTAATGTAAAAAAAATTTGATGAATCATTATCCTCTTATTTTCTCTCTTCTCATTCACTCTCTGGCGTTCCGATTTTTTTTTTTTTTAGTCCGATCATGGACTGGGTACTTTTGCTAGTTTTATATATTAAATGAAATTTAAACATTTTTTTGAATTCTTGACTTTTGCATTTTTTTCTTTAAACAAACAACTCGAGATACATTAGAGTTTTATTTGAATCTTTTAACTAAAGACTCAATTACAAACGACTGAAAAGAATTTGATTTGAATCTTTTAGACTCAATTACAAACGACTGAAAAGAATTTTACTTTTTGTTATAATTAACTTTTTTTTTTTTTTTTAAATATTGAAAGAATTCTGAATGAAAAATCTACTTAAATAGACTTGTAATTAATTGTAACATTTTTCGAATTGAATTTTCTTTTGAGAAATTTGTACATCATGATTATATTTTGTTGTATTTTAAAGTGAATATAAATGTTTGATTTAACTTTATTTTCAGGATGATCTTTTGGACAGACTGGGGTAGTAGTCCTAAAATTGAAAGTTCAGGTATGGATGGTCATGAGCGACGAACGATTGCCAATTTATCACTGATCTGGCCCAATGGTCTGACCATTGACTATGCAGCTGGCAAGTTGTATTGGGCTGATGCCAAATACCATGTGATTGAGTGTTCATATTTAGATGGATCATATCGACGAACAATTATTAGCCATGGTGAGAATTTTTATCATAATTGCTATATTTTCTCTATCTGACATCATGTAATATATATATATATATATATATATATATATATATATATATATATATATATATATATATGATTTTATGCTTTGATTACTGTGTTTCAGAAAATTTGAAAATTCTAATATTTTGTACTGAAAAAATATTTATCAGTCTTTTTGATATTCAAAAATTGTGTATACTTTAAAGAATATTGTATGTAAAGACTTTTTTTTAAAAACCCTAATAAACTGAAGTGCTAAAAAATCAACGACCGTACGTTAGCTGGTTATACCCACACTCAGCCAGATAATATATATGTGATGTAATATGTAAAGAGGTAGTGTAGTTGTTGTTGTAGCGAGATGGAAGGTCCTGAGTTTTGCGAGGACTACTATTAGAAAAGGAGGAAGAAGAAATAAAGATAGTAAAGGGTTGAAAAAAAAAAAGTGATGAACATAAAACAGGTTGTCATGAGTTTGACCAGTGTGTGACCCCCCGAATGGAGAATTGAAAGCCAACCGGAAGTTTCGGGTGTTAACCGGAACCGGAAGTCACGTGGTGATGTGGAACGACGAAGAAAAATACCGATCTCTTTTTGTTTTCCGAGGCCTAGGGGATGGACGGGCCTCTGGTCCCTAGTGTCGGATCACAGTAATTTATCAGTGTCCTCTCTCTCTTTCTCTCTGCCTTTCCTCCTCTCCAAAACAACCCATGAGACGAGCCTGGAAATAAAAGCTAAGCAGCTTGTGACTATATCTTTCTCGCGTTGTAGTTTTTTATCGACAAGATGACCGCCACATACCGAACACTTTTTAGTGTCATGAATTTGGAGGCACATTGACAAGACCCGCTATACAATGTATATCGATATTAGAACGTTACATATATCTGTTTTGGTATCGTGAATATACCGCCACGTTACAGTAGGATGTAGACAGGATTTGACACCATTTGACTAGATTTACTGTAGCTACAATCTATAAACACAACTATGTTATGGGCAGCCCTAAAATATGTATATATATATACATATATATATATACCCATGCAACAACTCCAGCACCTTGAAAATACCATGTCTAGTTATGTAGTAGTCATTCGGGTTTTATTAAATAACCGTTTCAAATGTTTTTCCACTTTATTAATAAATTTGTATAATTTACTTTTAGATTTTGAGGAAAAATATTATGTTGTCTAAAATTTGTGTAGATTTTGTTAATTGATTTCTATTGCATATTTGAAGTTTTTAATGATTTTAGCAAAATATAATTTATCAGAAATCTTCTGAGAAAGGGATTTTTTCTTCCCAAAATATTAAGAGAATAAATCAAAGCTAAATGAACAACACCATAGTTACATCATTTTTCTTTACACTTGCATTGTGATAGCCTTCAAAACCAACCAACAAACCAATATAAACACAAATTCTTCAAGCAAATTATAAAACTCTTATACAAAAAAATATTTAATTATATGAATATTAACTTTTATGATATCCACCATTCTTATGGATAAAAAATAATGTTTTTAAAGTTCAGAGAACACATTTCATACTAACCCTAGCCAAAAATGATAGAATTATAACACTGGAGAAGCAGGGACAATCTCAGTGACATTATCCTATGGGCACTTACACATGGACATACCAGTGTGGGATGACCAGCAAATCACATCCACATCAATCAGCTCTCTATGGATACTGAATTGTGATAGCCTTCAAAACCAACCACCAAACCAATATAAACACAAATGCTTCAAGCAAATTATAAAACTCTTTTTTCTTTACACTTGAATTGTGATAGCCTTCAAACCAACCACCAAACCAATATAAACACAAATGCTTCAAGCAAATTATAAAACTCTTTTTTCTTTACACTTGAATTGTGATAGCCTTCAAAACCAACCACCAAACCAATATAAACACAAATGCTTCAAGCAAATTATAAAACTCTTTTTTCTTTACACTTGAATTGTGATAGCCTTCAAAACCAACCACCAAACCAATATAAACACAAATGCTTCAAGCAAATTATAAAACTCTTTTTTCTTTACACTTGAATTGTGATAGCCTTCAAAACCAACCACCAAACCAATATAAACACAAATGCTTCAAGCAAATTATAAAACTCTTATAATTTATGTATTTTTTTATGAGATTAAAAATGTGTAATTGAAATTTCTTTAATGAGCATCTTCTTTTTTTCTTTGTTTTTTCTTTCTTCAAGGTCTGCCTCATCCATTTGCATTAACATTATTTGAAGATGAACTTTATTGGACAGATTGGCACACTAAAAGTATTTGGAGAGCAAATAAATTTACTGGTAATCGTGTTGAAAGAGTACGAAGTCGCTTACACTATCCAATGGATATACATACATATCATCCCTTAAGACAGCCACAAGGTACAACTACATTTTTTTGATATTTAAAAAAATACTTAGATGTCTTTTTTGTTTTTAAAATGCAGTAAATTATTAAAAAGATTTTTACCCCAAAAATATATGAGGGATGGCTGAAAAGATTTCTTCTATCAGTGTTGCAGTGCTTGGATCCCATTGGTCAAGAAAGTCATCAAGAGTAGATATGAGATCATCATAACTTTTCAGCCCACCTTTCATATCTTCAGACTTTAACATTCAGATTTTGATTGTTAGAAGTTATATATGTATAAAATAGGAGGCGCGTGGTCTAATGGTTAGAGTCGTAGGAAATGGACTCGTCAACGCGAGTTCAATTCCTGGGCGAAGCTGTTGGCATTTCACATAGCGCTAATACCCTTGGGAAAGGTATGAATCCAATTCTCTCTCCAGCTATGGGTAAATAGCAGGGCAGACTGGGCTCTTTAACCATGGCTAGGTAACCAGTCTAAGAGAAGGAAAACTCTGAATTCAAACCTGTTAAACTCCGCTTTAAAAATTGACCTTGTGTCACATCCTGCTCATGCGGAGGGGTTTGGTAAATATATATATATGTATAAAATAGTTTTAATTTTAGAAAGTAGGAATGAATTTTTTTTTTTTGTATTGAATTATTTTGACTAATATCCTTATCTTTGTTGTTTTGACCCCTATTTTTTTCAGTCTATGGTCTGACGCTACTAAGACTTTTGGCTGACATAATTAATATGACATAATTAACAGATTTTCTATTGACAAACTTTTTTCAACACTGTCAAAAAAAATAACTTTAACTGTCCTGAAATCATTTTTTTTTTTACTTTATCATCTATAGTTTATAACATAAAAACACCATTAAAACGTTTACAAAATAAATATCTATTTTTGTCAATTGTAATCAAATTATTTAATCGTATTAAAAAAAAATGAAGATTAAAATTTTCCCCAAAATGATGTAAAAATCTGAAAAAACTTTTATCCTTTAATAGTTGGTTATATTTTTTTAAAATTTAAATTGACTGTTTCATGGGGTGTTCCTGATGTGGGGGTTCGATGTTCCCAATGAATATTCTAGAATTTTAACTAATTCATTTTTTTTTTTATTTATATTTTTCAATACTTTTTTGATTGTAGACTTTTGATAAGCTTCATAATTTTTGTAGATTATTGCTAAAAAGAAAAGGAAAAACAATGTTATTAATTTTTTTTAAATTATTTCATTTTTGTTTCCAGCAATGAACCGTTGTGGTTCTGAGAATGGTGGCTGCAGTCATTTATGTTTACCTACCAAACGGAATTATATTTGTGCATGTCCAACAGGACTTGCTCTCAGGAAAGATGGGAAGATCTGTCGTGATAGTAAGCAACACAATTTTATCTAATAATAAAAATGTTAAAAATTTTGACGTTTTGTGGAAATCAGAAAAATCTTCAAAGTTTAGCAAAAAATAAGGTAAATTATGAGGAAGTGCGTCCCGGTCTCCTGCCTCAGAAATTGCTACCTGGTGACTATTAAAATAACGTCCCCAGCTATGTCGTCTCCGTTTGTTCATATCTATCTTTTTATCTATCTATTATTTTTTTTGTTTATCTATCTATCTCAGTCTATTCCAAACTATATATCCATCTTCATATCTAAACAAGAATTACGACAAATTACAATAAATAAACAAGAATTACAACAAATTTCTATAAATAAACAAGAATTACAACAAAAAAGAGAAAGGATGTTAAGGGTAAGGATATTAAACTGCATCTAGTGGTGTGAAGTTCTAATTCTGAAGCTCTGGGGAGTGTGGAGTACCTATTTATTGCTATTACTCCCAATTCCATTCTGGCCCAGAATGGTAGTACCTGTTAGGGTTCCATCTATGGGTTAAATAGATCAAAATGAATTTTGAAAAAATTGAATAACAAACACAATAAATGAAACAAAAATGTCTTTGGCATAAAATAACTTAACAAGGGTTGATATGCCATAAAATCCAACCAACAAAACTAAATTGGCTTAGCCTTACTTATGACCCAAATAATGAAGAGGATCTAATATGATCTGTGAGTTTGTTTTTCAAAGACTCTCATTCAATTTAAAGAGAAGTTTAGACCTTGTAACACATTTTATCATCAATGATATTGAACACTACAAACTATTTTGCCATTAGATTTTTGATGGAGATTTTTCTGCTAGAAAATTTATTGAAAAATGTATATAGTCATACATAATACTATAATTTTCTTTTTAATTTGGTTTGATTTAATTGATGTAAACCTTTTTCTCTTGGAAAATATTTAGTGACTGATGTATTATTTTTATTGTTGTGAAACAAAAACTTGTAAATGAGAAATGGTAAGAAAAAAGAGTAAGTATATTATTCAGTCTGATGAACAACAAATATTTTTCTAAATGTTATAAACATTTTGAAAAAAAGTAAAGTACAAGGTTTTTGAATGAATTTAAAATTTATTTATAGGAATAAAGGATGATGTAATTATTCTATTTATCGTATGCAAATGAGATTGACTATAAAAGTAGTCTGCCTCAGTAGCAAGTCAGACGGTTAATAACTGTAAATACAGATAAACGTAAGTTCCCGAGATTGATTGACTTCACATATATTGACATTTTTCCAGTACAATAACCAAAATAATTTTGAAAAAAAATCTTTTGTCACTATTTAAATGATTAATTAAAGAATTAAATTTTCAAATATAAATGTTTCTGCTGATTAATAATTACTTCAACCCTGCTCCTCATTTAACTGTACGATTTAACAAAATCCTTTGTTTTTTTTCTTCTTTTAGGACTGGACAATTTTCTTCTGTTCTCAACGAAATCTGACCTTCGTCGGATTTCATTTGATACTGCAGAAATGATTGATATGACAATTCCTCTACCAAATGTACAAAATGTGGTTGCGGTTGAATGGGATTCTGTTACTAATACCATTCTATGGACTGATGTTAGTACAGATACTATCAATCGAGCCAAATGGGATGGAACTGAGGCTGAGGTATTTTATCTTACTTTGATATGAATTTATTTGGGAGTTTTTTGGGTTTTTTTTTTTTTTTTTTTTTTGCATAACTTTCCACAAAATATCCTTTTCCTTTTTTTTTCTTTTAAGTTTCAGAATAACAACGGCTATTGAGTACTGCATGTTAACTTAAATTGTCTGGCCATAAGTTGTTAATTTACAAAAATGCACATAAGATACGTTGTGATGGGGAAATTAAATAACAAAAATCTTTTATAATTTGCCATTGACTTATTCAAATTGTTTTTTCATTTCGACCATTTACTTTTAAATACTTTTTTTTTTTTTTTCTTTTGTAGGTTGTGATTGATTCTAGTTTAGACAGTCCAGCAGGTTTAGCTGTTGACTGGGTAGGTAATAAAATTTATTGGACAGACCAAGGAACAAATGTAATTGAAGTTGCTAATTCAGATGGCTTGTTTAGAAAAGTTCTCATTTGGGAAAATCTTGACAAGCCCAGAGATATTGTATTGGAACCATATGCAAGGTAAATCACAACTTTTATTTCATCTTTTTTTCTTTTTAAGCAAAATCTTTTTATTTGCAAGTTTCAATAACAAAAAAGAAAAATCTTTAGTAGATTCTCTTAAAAATTTAATAGCAAAATCCTAACTGCAACTTTGTCCCTATCTTGGGCTAGACAGGCGGTCAGAGAGGCCCCCTCCATCAATCGGCTGGTCACGTCAAGCCCTAGCACCTATATGATTTTCCCAACCCTATTGCCCTTATGGCAAGCTCCAACCCCTTTTTATCATATGGGTGCTAGAAGGCAGTGACTGAGGGTCTACATGACCTGGAATGACGTTAAACTCTATCTGATGGTGAGGTTCCAGTTTTGGAGGTTTGGGGAATGTGGAGCACCCCTTCATCACCATTGCTCCCTAGTCCACTCTGACCCGGAGTGGTAGTACCTGTTAGGGTCCCATCTATGGGTTAAATAGAAAAATGTATTTATAAAAAAATTGTATTATCGATTAAGAATTGATTTATTTCAAAACTTTATCGGCATTAAATGACCCACTGAGGTTGATATGCCGTAAAACAAACCAAACCAAACCTAACTGCAATCATGCTAGTAACATATTACTGCAATTTTAAGTAAATAATTTTATCACTGTACAATTTAGCTTATTACTAACTTGACACTTTGAATGATGAATATATCTATATGTCTTCAATGTGCAATAGTTGGATAGCCACCGTGTTCTTTCTTTGGTCTGGCTCCTTGCTCTTCTGTCTTCTTTACATCTCCTTGCTGTTCCATCTTCTTTGCTGCCCCATGTTTTTTTTTTCTTCTCTTTTACTGGGATGAATAACAATAAAATTTTTTTACTGAGTTGCATATTATCTATTCATTTTAGATGTCTTCTCAAATGCATAACCAGTTCACACAACAACCAGGAATCAGCTCACTGGGACCATTGATGGAAATTAACTCACAAGTGGTCTGTGCATCTCAGATACACTGGGTTAACTAATTTAAAGTTAAAATCTGATTTCTAACTTTCTCACCTGACTTTAACTCCTGAAATGAAAGCCAAGCTTTCAACTTACCTTAGGGGTCACTACATATTAATCCAACTGAGTTGACCTGAGTTGTTTGGGGGGGGGGGTGTTCTTAACTAAATAATAGAATTATAATTGAAAATTCTGTCCATCATTTTTAGAAGATTTTCTGAAAGTGGGCATTACAAAAATGTAAGAATTTTTGAGAAAATATTTTTGAAATGTTTTCTTATAATTTATATTTTAGATATTTATTTTGGACTAATTGGGGTCATGAACCCAAGATAGAACGTGCAGGAATGGATGGAAATGGACGAACTGTTCTTGTCAGTAGTAATCTGACATTACCAAATGGCTTATCAGTTGATGTGAAAAGTAGCCGATTATATTGGACCGATGCTGGTACACAAACAATTGAGTCTGCAACATTTGATGGACTTTATAGACGAGTAAGTAATCAAAAAGGAAATTATTATAATCCACAACAATTTGCATTATCTTTTGTTTTTTTTTATTCTGTATGAAAATCTGTTTATTTTTATTATTCAAACTAGTACAAAATAAAAAAACACCCTCTGGGCGATGTAAAAATAGATTTTTGAAACATATTGCCTGAGTGGTGCGTGTAAAAAATTCAATGTCAGCGAGTTTGTACCCTAAGTAAGTAAAATCATCAAATTCATTAAAGGATTAAAAAAATAAAACAATTTGAATATGTAAACTTTAAATATGTATTAAAATAAAACAAACTATATATAGATATATAATACCAGTCATGTATTTATTAAAACTTGTTTTAAAAAACAATGAGGACTGTCTAATGTTGCATGTTCAAATTTTGAGTGTATTTATTGAATAAATGCACTCAAAATTTGAACATGCCAAAAATCGTAGAATAAATTTTATTCTGTCATGACGATTTTGGTAATGTGACGTAAGCAGTGACGTAATTTTTGTTACAGACAAAAACCGGAAGCGAATCTCCATTATTAATAGATTATTTGCATACAATTGAAAATTACATTGTAATCTCTTGGAGAAAAACATTTTTGTTTTGGATTAAATGATTTATTTATTGTTTTTAATGTTTGTTGGTGAAATGCAAAATGGTATATTTATTACAATTCACCTTTATCTCTCTCTCTCCATTTTTTTTTTCATCTTTAGAAAAAAAAAAAAAGAAATCCATAATTTTCACTTGATTTATTCCATCCTAAATAAATATAAGTATTAAATCTTTTCTTAAAAACTGAGTTTAATACCATGCATATGTTTAAAACAAAATGGTTATTTCCTATAAGTCTAACATGATCAATGGGGAACCACTCTTGATTGATAAATTATTTATTTATTTTCCCATTAAACTAACCCTAAACCCTGTCTACGTTTTTCCTAGTATATCAATGAATAAATGATTTATCAGTCAAGAGTGGTTCCCCTTTTGGTCATGTTAGACTTATAGGAAATAACCAACAAAATGGTTCCACTTTTAATTTTTAAAATGTTTTTATCTTATTATTTCAGAAATATAAAAAATGATATTTTTTTGATTCAAAGTTATATCTTTATAGTGAAACTTTGAAATTTTTATTTTCTTTATTTTCTTGAATGAATTTAAAAATATTATTCTAGAAAAAGAAGTTTAAAAAAGATTTGTAACGTTAATATTTCAGGTTGTTATTGGTGTTGGGTTACCTCATCCTTTCGGACTTATTGTTTATGGGGATTCTATTTTTTGGACGGATTGGAATACAAAAAGTGTCCAGATGGCTAGTAAGTTCAATGGAACAAACCATCAAACCCTCAAGAAAGGTCTTGATAATGTTATGGATATAACTGTCTTTCACAGAGGGAGGCCATATTGTAAGTATTTTGGGGTTTTTTACATTTTGATTAATATTTTCTCTTCACTCTTTTCTGTTTATTTTGTGAAAAGTAATATCTTTCATTTGATAGCAAATTTTTTTATTTTTTTATTTAGAGAATAAAGTAATTCAGATTAGTATTATTTGGATTATTCAGATTATTGTCTTCATCTATATTGTTATCCGAGTCAAAAATCAGAGAAATAATTCAGATTAATCTATAAATCTTACAAAGCCATAGATGTTTTTTGGAAATGATTTTTGAAAATGTTATTGAAAATGAAATAATTATAACATTTTTTATTGTTGGCTGTAAAATTCTTAGTAGAATTAATGGAGTTCATTATTTTTCAGTCTCTCTTTAAGAAGAATTTAATAAAATTATAATATTTAAATTCTGTGGATTTTCTTTGATAAAAAACGGATTTTTAATTAATTTCTTTATCCATTGCCTAATATCATTATGAATATTTGTTATAATTCGCAACAATTAACAAATTTCTTTTTAAAAAATGTGATTGTATTTGTAAAATTTGAAGTGAAATATTTCTTTTGTAGTGTCAACTCCATGTAGAAATGGAAATGGTGGTTGTAGTCACCTTTGCTTATTAGCACCTGGACCAAAAACGCATACCTGTGCTTGTCCAACAGGAATTCTCATTAAGTCTGATGGCAAAACCTGTGAAAAAGGTAGTTTATTTTTCGTTTCTTTTGATTACTTCTTTTAGGATTTTTGTTATATTATTTTCTTTAACTCTTTGCTTACTGTAAGCCACTCACAGTGGCTCTCCAACCATTGTGATATTACCATAAGCCGCTGATGGTTAGTTCATTATAATTGAGTAGAAGAACTCGGATTACAACAATAATAGAACTTTATTTGAATAGAATGAGTTCTGAAGTGAATTAGATAGTGATTTTTGAAATATCCCATCAGACAGGTAAAAAAATACTAAGAAAAGTTGGTAATTTATGAGGAAGTGCGTCCCAGTCTCCTGCCTCAAAAATTGCTACCCGGTGACTATCAAAATAACGACCCAGCTCAGTCTATTCAAAACTATCCATCTTCATATCTATCCATCTATCTATCTCAATTTGTTCATATTTATCTATATTACTTTAAATACTAAGATTTTTTTTCATTCATGTTTGTTTAATGTCTTGTTTTTAGTTTAAATAAACAAGAATTACGACAAAAAAAGGAAGCGACCCCCCCCCCAATACATTTACTTGTCGAAAATATCTATCTATCTCCATTTGTTCATATCTATCTATATTATTTTGTTTGTTTATCTATCTATCTATCTCAGTCTATTCCAAACTATATATCCATCTTCATATCTAAACAAGAATTATGACAAATTACGATAAATAAACAAGAATTACGATGAGCTGGGGTTGTTATTTGATAGTCACCAGGTAGCAATTTTTGTGGCAGGAGACCGGACACACTTCCTCATAAATTACTGAAAAGTTAAAACAGCCGGGGGGGGGGGGATTTGATAGGCAAAGAGTTAATTTCTAAATTATGTATCCTTTTTGATTTTAATTTACAAGACGTCATCATCAGCATGACTCCAACTATTCCCCCCCCAGCTATGGGTGAATAGTAGAGCAGATTGGGCTCTTTAACTTTGGTTAGGCAACCAATCTAGGTGAAGGAAACCTTTGAATTCAAATCTGTTAAACACCATTGAAAAATAAATTGACCTTGTGTCACTCCCTACTCATTGGGGGTGGGGGGTGTAAATACATATAGGACATCTGAATGTTTTTCAAACAAGTTTAAGATTCATTGTAATCATTTGTTTGTTTTTTTTTAGTTCTAAAAAGACAAATATGAAAAACTTTGGGATTTTTTTTTCTACCTTCCTCAATATTGATTTGTCAATTAATAAAACTTTTTTTTCCAGTTTGCATTATTTTATGAAATAACAATTGTATCATTTTGTTTCAACTTTAAAAATAACCATTACTACTTGCACCATACATCTATCACTTTTAAATCTGGGATGTATTTCTCCGAAAACCCTCTATAAAAAGGAATATATAGCTTCTATTTTGACTGTATTTGTATATTATGAAGTCAAACATAGTTGTCTCTCCCCTGGATCAGTTCCCTAAAAATACTAAAAGGATTCTTCACCTTAACTGGACCACAGTTAAGATTTATATTAAATAAAACTGGAGTAAATCAATTAACTTGTTCGTCTTTTATCACATCCATATTATTTCAGGATGAATTTGCATAAATTCATTTAGCAAATATTTAGCGAATGAAGCAATTTGAAAACTTTAAATGATATTAAATGCTTTTTTTTTAAATTATTTTTATTTATTATTTTTTTTTGCTTTTTAATTGTTTTAATATTTACACACGTACATAAAAGTAAATTGTTAAATTAAAGAAATAACAGTAATTTTGCTTCTTCTGTTATATTCTCTCTTAAAACTTAAATTACTGTAGCCGTCCTGTATAAATCTTTGTTTTCTTTTTCTAGTGCGAGTGGCTAAGCATGTCAATTTTTGAATAGCAGTCTCTGGTACACTTACACACTATCAGTAATGCTTGCTGGGACTGCTAAGGTCTTTCCTTCCTTCTAGCTCTCTTTGGTGTGTGTGTGCGTGTGTGTGGGGGCTACATGAATATTGACTTATTAAATTTTAGCGCCGTTATAGTATGCGGCCTACCTTTTTGATTCTGTTATAGTGTGAGGCCTACCCTATTTTTGATTCTGTTATAGTATGCGGCCTACCTTTTTGATTCTGTTATAGTGTGTGGCCTACCTTTTGATTCCGTTATAGTATGCGGCCTACCTTTTTGATTCTGTTATAGTATGTGACCTACCTTTTTGATTCTGTTATAGTATGTGGCCTACCAATCTTGAATGTGGCCTACCTCAGTTAGAGTATATTTATTGATATAAGTAGTAGGCAATTTATTGAAACTAAATATTTTTCACATATATTCAATTTCAAGAAATGCAATTCAGTCATAAGCTGTATATAGTAATTAAGAATAATTAAAAAAGAATTTATCCATAATTTATATAAATCAGAGATCTATTTAATTCTGAAATATTCTAAAATAGGGTTAGGGTTAGCAGTTATTATTATAACCTTATAATATGCTTTTTATGATAGACTATATACTATATTTGAGGGCCGGGTTAGCTCAGTCGGTAGAGCATTTGGCTAGAAACCACAAGGTTCCTAGTTCGATACCCGCCCTCGCCAACTCAGCGTATGAGTAGCACAGGGATCTGTGCGGTAAAGTAAGGAGCTGATGGTAGGTGTGGCGCTCCACCTCAGATGCTAAAAACAATCTCCTTGGCGTAGTGCTAGTGAAAAGGGGACAGACTCCCTCGCTGATTGGCTGATACTGACTTTAGGCCGCCCCGACGACTTTACTTACTTACATACTATAAGAGAGACATGATTTCATAGGCCACATTCAAAAGGTAGGCCACATACTATAATGGTACCTAATATTACTGTAGGATGTATTTCTATTTCTATTGTATTAATGTTATTGTTGCATTTTGTTTTATTTATTAGAATGTTCATCATTGTCAAATCTTTTGTCCTAATAATTATTTGATTTCTTGTAGGTATGATATACTGGTCTGATACTGTTGTTGATAAAATCCAAAGGTCTAATCTTGATGGATCCCAAGTCGAAGATGTCATCTCACACGGTCTAGACACTACAGATGGTTTAGCTGTGGATTATATTGGTAAAAAGATTTATTGGACTGAAAATGGAAATAACAGAATAGAAGTTGCTAATCTCGATGGCACAATGCGTAAAGTTTTATTCTGGCAAAATCTTGATTCCCCACGTGCCATTGTTCTGCATTATGAAGCTGGGTAAGTTATATTATGTTATTTTGATAAATTTGTTGATGGAACTTTTAGAATTATAGTGGAAGGCAGGCATGTCAAACTGAATAGCCCCGTAGGGCTGCATGGATTACATATGTATGTCATGAGGGTTGTGTAGATTACATATGTATGTCATGAGGGTCGTGTAGATTACATATGTATGTCATGAGGACCGTACATGACAACTAAGTCTTTAAATCCTTATTCTACAATAATAGAACAAAGTGATGAATGCTATCATTTATTTCTTTATTATCAACTAAAAGTCCATGAATGCATATCTAAAAAAACATTTTTGTTAAAAAGAAAGAAAAAAATAATATTACTGACCAAGTTCAAATAATAAAGCATACAAGTGTCACTGTCACTATCAATTATAGCCATGTGTTGATTGAAAGCAGGAGAAGGCAAGAAGAAAGACTCACTCCTTTTCATTGACTGAGTTAGCCTCATTCTTTCGCAACTCAAAGGAAGGAGTGAGAGACAATGTGTTGATAACAGATTCTGTTTCTTAACAACACATTGCCCTAATGAAAATAAACAACTGTTTTTGCCCAAGAATTTTTGGAAAAAAACTTTTTAAAAACCTGAGGTACTATAAACGCGCTGTATGAAAGTACAGTCTGCATGTGGGCCACGCCTGTAGTTGCTGAGGGAGGCATGCTGCCCCCAAGTCACATGTTTAACATGCCTGGTGTAAAAGATTATATATAAGAGTAATCAATATAAGTAATCAGTGTGTGTGTATATATATATATATATATATATATATTATAATGGTATACACAGGAATAACCTACTCGAGTTTCACCATAAGGATCACCGTCATAGCCACAAAATACATGCGTGCAATCGGCTGTAATTAATCAATATCTTGATTAATTCAGTGGATTTGACCCTGAAAATCCTTATGGTGAAACTAGAGTAGGTTATTCCATTATAATAATAAATTTGCTCTACTTAGGTATTGAGCACTTTATATTTGTTATATTGCTGTCTTATCATTGTGAAACTTGCATCAACTAACCATTGTGACCAATTTCACCGATAAGTCACCATTTTCCTATAGTGTATATATATATATATATATTATATATAAAGTTAAAAGAAAGGAAATGAATCCGACAGTATGAGTATGAAAAGGTGGAATGAAAACATCACACAATGCGGTTAAAGAGAAAAATTATTACATTATAAATTGTTTTCTCTTTAACAGCATTGTGTGCTGTTTTCATTCCACCTTTTCATACTTATATATATATATATATATATATTATATATATATATATATACACACAATAAAAGTAATCAATAATGTGTTATGGCTAATTGTTTTCAATATTTTTGAAGAAAAGAAAAGTCTTTAAAACTATTTTGCTGTAAATAATCTTGTAAAATTATTGAAGAAACTTTCTTTCATTTTGAGATTATCAAATGTGAAATGGACGAACAATTTTAACAAAATAAGAATTTGATATCTTTTTTGGAACTACACCTTCACTTTTTACTCAACAAATATTTTTTGTTGCTTCTTCAGTTTTTATGATTTAGTTTGAACTTGTGAAGTACAAGTTCCCAAATTAGACCAAATTTGCATATTCATCTTTTGGCTTTTCAAATTACACACAAAGTAAAGCATTGCACAACATGTCAGCACACCAACTACCATCATACAACCAACCACATTTTGAACAGCTTCAGTCACATGATATATGTGCAACAAACAAGCATATACTTATATATTGCAAAACTTTTGACTCTTCCTAATACATAACAAATTTAGAAAGGTCTACATAAATAAGTAAACTAAAGTAGAAACTGATTTGATATGTGAATATAATGTAATTGATGGCAATGATTGCATTTCACTTAGCGCTAATACCCTTGGGAAAGGTATGAATCTTACTCTCTCTCCAGCTATGGGTAAATAGCAGGGCAGACTGGGTTCTTTAGCCATGGCTAGGTAACCAGTCTAGGAGAAGGAAAACTCTGAATTCAAACCTGTTGAACTCCGCTTAAGAAATTGACCTTGTGTCGTGTCGTATCCTGCTCATGCGGAGGAGTTGGTAAATATATATACTTATATATTGCAAAACTTTTGACTCTTCCTAATACATAACAAATTTAGAAAGGTCTACATAAATAAGTAAAATAAAGTAGAAACTGATTTGATATGTGGATATAATGTAATCGATGGCTGTGATGTTCATATTTATGGCATGTAAATCAGTATGAAGCAATTTGATTGGATTACAATTTACTGCCAATGGAGTTTATATTTTTGTGTTCTGTATCAACTGAACATAATACTTACTTGTCTTATTTTATAGACAAAAAGGCCAATAAAACAAAAAAAAAACAACAAAATATGTATACATTTGTGGTTGATGATTTTTCTTGTGAATTTTCAGCTATATGTATTGGACAGACTGGGGAAATCAGCCTCGCATAGAACGTGCAGATATGGATGGTAACAACCGTTTAACTGTTATAGCAAATGACCTCGGATGGCCAAATGGGCTGACGATTGATAAAGAAACAAGACGACTTATCTGGAATGATGCTACAACCGAGGTAAGTCTTTTTATCACGAGGGCAAAGTGACTTCTTTTCTCACTAAAGTTTCTATGTAATGACTTTTTAGGCTTTTTTTTTTTAAATGTTAGAATATTAGTTTTGATATGAAATTCAGTTTTAACTTTTAAAATCAATTTTGAGTTATTTTTCTTTGTAGACTTTCTGTGCATGATAATTTGAATATCTTACATATACAGAAATATTCTGAAGAATAATAAGTATAAATAAATAAGATTTTTGGATGTTTGTTTATTTTAGAAGCATTGTTGAATAAAGTATATATTAATATTTATATTTTTGATTGAAGGCAATTACAATGCGCATATCGCATAAAATTCGATAATTATAGAAGATAATAATGACAAGTGAATTTCGCAAAGAATTACTCGGTGTGTAGAACATCGTACAGACTGTTTCAACTTTATTAAGTCTCATCAGCGATGTATACTAACGATTTCCCTCCGACAGAAATCGAAACCGGGACTTCAGCAGGATAGTCAGAAACTATACTGTTTTGGCCATGATACAGCACGGAGAAATTCCTGTGAAATTAACCTGTCAATGATACTGAGACATCTCTACCATATGAGGCAAGGGAGCGCTGAGTGAACAATAACAAACCTGGAGCCTTATGCTCTTCGGCGAAGGAAATAAGATTTTTGAATGTTTGTTTATTTTAGAAGCATTGTTGAATAAAAATATAAAATATTAATATATAAAGTATAAATAAATTAATTACTGTCTGCAAATTTTTATATTATTTATTTTTGACCAAATAATAAATGTAAAGTATATTTTTTTTATAGATTTAAAGGATATTAAGAATGGGTATTTTCTTTTTGTGTATAATATATAAAGGAACATTTTTCTAAAAATATCTAACATTTTGTATCAACTCAGACAGAAGGTTAAGATTTTATATTTTTTAAAAATAACTTCAGGAAACATAAGCAGATTTTTTTTTTTTCTTTGTAATAACCAAAATGTAGATTATCTTATTGATGTTCATGGTAAAGTCCACCCTAGATGTTTCCGTTGGATCAACAACCTCTATTTAAAGAAGCTCCTCTCTTTAATTGACTACAGTAATGTTACATTTCAATTGTTATAATTCAATCTATTAACTCGTTTGTCTTTTCTTACACAGTTGTCTGAAATCAAACAATTAAAACTTTAGAATTCAAACAAATATTTTATTCTATTCTTTTCATTTATTCATTGTATTTTTCTTGTCATAGTAAAATTAATTTATCAATAAAACTTTTTTCTTGGCATTAAACTAAAACTTTTCTTAACTTTTTCTTTTCTGTCTTCAGGTTATAGAATGCTCTGATTTAAATGGCAATTTTCGTAAAGTCTTAGTTTCAAAACTTCTTCATCCATATGGATTAACTGTGGCAGGTAGATATATATTTTGGACCGATTGGCGTACAAGATCAATTCATCGAGCAGATAAAATAACAGGTGAAGATGTCACAGTAATTCGCAGCAATATTCCGGGATTGATGGATTTACGTGCAGTTTATATTGATAAAACAGGTGAGATGTTTTATTTGAATCAATTTTAATGAATCTTTCAAAAAATTTGTTTATTACTTTAATTTTTAATTTTGTAAGGAAATTTTAATACCCATCTATGGGTTAAATAGAAAAATGTATTTATAAAAAAATTGTATTATCCATTAAGAATTGATTTATTTCAAAACTTTATCGGCATTAAATGACCCACTGAGGTTGATATGCCGTAAAACCAAACCAAACCAAATTTTAATATTGTTGTTCTAGTTTAACTCTTTTGCCGGCAGATAATCCGTTTTTAATTCTTGTAGACTGAGAAAATTATTTTTTCCAGTGAGTTTCGGCTGCTGGCCCGGTAAAGTTAATTAATAATGTTGATCCTAGGGGGCCATCCCCCCAGGCAATACCTTGATTTAAAGGGGCAGGGCTGAGTTTATTGCTCAGCGCCTGAACAACTTTTATACAATCCCACACCACAGTAAGACCTCCTAGTGATGTTTCTATACATTAATAACATGCTGTACTTTCATACTAATTATATTAATGGTCATATTCACTGGCATACGTTAGTATTACAGCATACATTAGTCTAGTTTTTCTTTATTTGAAAAATTAATAAGTAGGACCAACGTTATTTTCTATTTTTTTTATTTGAAATTTTATTTTTCATATTTGATAGCTGTTTATTCTATAAACAAATATTTCATAATAAATTTCTATTTATAAACTAGAATATACACTTTTTCTTTTTTCCTTTTCACCAGTTGTCTATTTTATCTAATGAATTAGCAAGTTTCAATTTTACATGCAAATAATGTAAGAATTATTAACATTGAATTGGTCAACAAGCAGCCAATAGAAAAATGCCTTAGATTGAGCTACTGTGAAATGATAAAAATGTCATTCTGCCCGTCTATTGTTGGTGACAGAAATTGTTGCTCTGCCTGTAAGAGAGTTAATAAGGATTTTGAAAATAGAAAAATGAATTATTAATTATTTCTATTTTTATTTTTAAGTGATCAAAATTGGAACATCATAAGTTTTGTTGTTTTATCTACTGTTAAAAATTGTTAATCTATCCACAAAACAATCTCTTTAATTTCAACTGATTTTTTTTTAACAGATCATCCTCCAAATCGATGTAGTCAAAATAATGGCGGTTGTAGTCATTTATGTCTACCTAATCCAAAAGGATACAGTTGTGTATGTCCAACAGGATTACTTCTGACCCACGATAGCAAAACATGTCAATCAAGTATGTAAACATTTCTAATCAATTTTATTTATATATATATATATATATATATATATATATATTAATTCAAGTTTTTGTTTCTTTTAATTGCTTCTACTGGAAATAAATGTTATTCATTGTGCACATGCTAAACCCGTCTTTACTGTTTCCCTGAATTTTTGAGATGAGGCTGGATAATTTTTATTATTTAGATTATTCAGACTATTGTACTCATCTATATTGTTATCTGAGCAACGTTTCAGCCAATGTGCCCTCCTGCATTCCTCAGATATTTCTTTTCAGACTCGAGAGCCTTCTTGAACCTGGATTGAATAAAAGGTTGGCTTCATTTCCTTGAAGGCTTCCAATTATGACAAGAAGGTTCCCAAGTTTGAAAAGAAGGCTCCTGAGTCCGACAAGAAATACCTGATGAAGGTCAGAGGGAACATCAGCCAAAATGTTGTACAGATAACAATATAGATGAGGACAATAGTCTGAATAATCCAAACTGCCTTTACTGGGTTTTGAATTCAGTTGTCTTTCTCCTAGACAGGTTACCTACTCAGTTAACATAACCTCATCAGCCCTATTATTTTCTCAGTACATTCCACTGTGGAAAACGACACTGCTATACTGATGTATTGCTAGATGGTTTGAATTTAATTTTCTTTCTCCTAGATTGATTGTTCTATGAAGGCTTGAACCCAGTTTACCCTGCTAATTAACCATAGGAAGAAGAAATGGATTCATGCCTTTTTAAAAGGAATTACTGTGAAGTAAAATGCAGACTGCCTTGTCCAGCATTTGAACTTTGCATATTCTGTCCATTTTCGATGAGTTGCCATTTCACACCTATGATTTGATTTTATTCAAATAACATTTTAAAATTTCAAAACGTATTCATTTTTGTCATTTGATCAATTCATCAGAAATACAATGGTAACTTGACTTATGAATTTAATTTGTTTCAATTGTAACTTAATTTCCTCGTCGCCACAAAAATCTGTTGTATCCCGAAATGTAGGATATACAGAAATGATAATAAAACAGAGAATATGTTAACAATAACAATATTTGTTCTATTTATTTTTCACTGACAGGGAATACAGTGGATGGGTTTGGATTAGAGTTCTGGCTTGATGTAAGGATACATGTCACCTACTCGGTTCTGATCTGCTCTGCCGTCTTTTCCCCCTCCTCTTCAGAGAGTCCGGTTCGAATCGTTAGGGGGAGATAACTCTCCCTAACACTTATATATCAAATCAATTTTCCCCATTGAAATAAACTGAAATGCCATTAATCTATTCCAGACCCCCCCCCCCCAAGAAAACCCCCTATTTTTGTTTTTAATAAGAAAAATGACACTGTATTCTATAAAATAGAATGTAATGAATTATGTGCTGCAATAGGATTTAATGTTTATTGTTTTATAAATTATATTTTTCTTTGCCATAATAAATTTTGAAACTTAAATGTTTTTAGTGAACTTATTAACATAAGCATACCGCCCTGTCGGCTAGGGCGTTAGAATGCACCGACTGCACCTCTGCAGAGGGGTAAGACTCCCCCAATGGGGCCACCTGTTGGCCGTGGGTGGCGACCCGTGATGCTTAAGGATAGAGCCCAGGTGGATGAGCAGTTCATGACATGCAATACTCCACTTTGGCCCTATCTTGGGCTAGACGGGCGGTCAGAGAGGCCCCCTCCGATCAATCGGCTAGTCACGTCAAGCCCTAGCACCTATGTGATTTTCCTAACTCTACTGCCCTTATGGCAAGCCCCAACCCTTTTTTATCATATGGGTGCTAGAAGGCGGTGGCTGCGGGTCTACATGTCCTGGGAATGACGTTAAACTCTATCTGATGGTGAGGTTCCAGTTCTGGAGGTTTGGGGAATGTGGAGCACCCCTTCATCACCATTGCTCCCCGGTCCACTCTGACCCAGAGTGGTAGTACCTGTTAGGGTCCCATCTATGGGTTAAATAGAAAAACGTATTTATAAAAAAAATTGTATTATCCATTAAGAATTGATTTATTTCAAAACTTTATCGGCATTAAATGACCCACTGAGTTTGATATGCCGTAAAACAAAACAAACCAAACCAAACCAAAACATAAGCATATCTGAAGCTCGCTTGTATCTCAAAATTTAGCTCATAATACAAAGCAAAAAGTCAACTGAGTGACAACTTGTAAGTTGGGTCACTCATAAATCAAAGTACCACTTTATATATTTCTTTGTAATCCATTTTGGAATTGTTGTGCCAGGAATATTGCAGTTTTAGATTTCATACTGGATTCTTACAAAAGATTTCTTTTGGTTTTTTTGTTTCTTATCTTTTTTTTAGACTGAGATTTAAAATCTGAAAATTGACCAATTTCTTTTTAGAATGTTTTTTGTTCACTAAGAAAAGTT
The DNA here is from genome assembly GCA_023376005.1 of Doryteuthis pealeii. Classification (NCBI taxonomy): domain Eukaryota; kingdom Metazoa; phylum Mollusca; class Cephalopoda; order Myopsida; family Loliginidae; genus Doryteuthis; species Doryteuthis pealeii. The sequence goes on from CM042163.1 coordinate 5,987,405, forward strand.
ATTGATAATGTTTCTAAATTTTATCTAATATTGTTGGTATAATAATATTTGAATATATTCTTTTGTTTTTAGTGCCAAGTGTGTATCTGCTGTTTGCAAGCCGTGACAGCATTCGAAGGATTTCACTTGATTCTCATGATTATACGGACGTTCATATTCCTTTACCCGATGTGCATAATGCAATTGCACTTGATTTTGATATTCAAGAAAGTAAAATATATTATACAGATGTTAAACTCGATGTAATTCGGTGAGTTTTATTTTCTTTAGACATTTAATTTGACTAGCAAATTTATGCACCCTCCGGGTGCAAGTATTTAAGTTTTAATGTAATAAAAAATTGTATCAAATTTGAAATGCTAATGAAACTAAATAAGAAAGCAGATAAAAATATTTGAAACAGAGGAGGCTATAATAAAAAAATAAAACAACTGAAACTTACTCTTCCCTTACTCCCGTCTTTCATTGCTAAATTTTTCTAATTTAACTATCTAGTTAAAATAGGAAGTAAAGAATAACATTACAGTTATTTTTCTTGTTAATGGATTTCTTTTAAGATTTATACCTGAGATTTTAGATAATATTCATTAAGATAAAACCAAACAATTAGAAATAAGTAATACTAAGCACATATTTATTAAAATCAGGTTTTTAATATCAATATGCAAATTAGCCTTTCCATTCGCACTGTAACCTGCTATTTTGTTGTATATATAAATACAATTGTATGTTATTAGTATGTAGATATTGTTAACAGTATTAAAAATGTAAAACAATTTTATCAATAATTGAGATTTAAATAAAAATAAAATCCTGTAGAATGTGACGTAAATAACTAAGGGAATTGTTACTTGAATAGTAATATAGTTTCAGTTACAGACAGAAAAACACACAATCTCCATTATAATAAGATATCATACATTTTGACTTATTTGCTAAGTCTGTTAATTTGAATGTTTTATTTAATAGGAGAGCAAGTTTAAATGGAAGTAACATGGAGGAAGTTATTCATAAGGGCTTATCAATTACTGATGGACTTGCTGTTGACTGGGTAGCCCGAAATATTTACTGGACTGACACTGGTAAGTTGTAAATATTATTCATAAAGTTTTATACTTTTATAATATTGATAAATATAAATAACTAATAATTTTGAATTATAGTATTTATATATATATGAAAAGTGAATGGAAGTGAATCCGACAGTATCGAAATAAATATTTTTAGAAAAAAAAACATCATTTGTTTGTTTTTTCTAAAAAAATATATATATATATATATATATATATATACATATATAACAATCCCTCCACACAAGCAGGATGTGACACAAGGTCAATTTCTCAAGCTGAGTTTAACAGATTTGAATTTAGAGTTTTCTTTCTCCTAGACTGATTGCCTAAAGTTAAAGAGCCCAGTCTGCCCTACTATTTAACCATAGCTGGAGGGAAAGTAGTTGGATTCATACCTTTTCTAAGGGTATTAGCACTATGTGAAATGCAAACAACTTTGTCTTTGGTTGATGAGTCCATTTCCTATGACTGTAACCATAACAACACGCACTATAGTATTCAGATATCCTTTTTGTTTATTTTGGTGTGTTGTTGAGATTTTAGTTAAATTATCGATTTTCTACTATCAAGTATAAAAAAAAAAAAAAATTATTAATAATGATAATAATAATGAAATGTATTGTGTACAGTGCTCAGGTGCGCCACAACTCATCAAAGAGTCATGTCAAGTACACAGAATAATGTATTAGTGTCAGGAACATGAATAGCATACAGTAATAATATACATGCGTGTGTGCATATGTGTGTGGAGAGGGGCATCAGGCACAGTTTTGGCGGACTACAGGAAGCATGGAGATTCAGTGTTTCGGCAGCCTACAACAGACGCGGGCAGCTTATTCCATGCCTTCGCAATTCTGAGCGTGAAAAAATGTTTCTGAAAGTCCTTTGGTGTCTGTCACATCAACCATTGCCAATGGTCCACCCCAGCTGAGGACTGTGATGCCTGGCATCTCACCATCAATCATGTTGTCTCCTTCTTTGGAAAATACCTGCAGGGCCACCCTTTAGGACAAAAAGTTGCAGAAGGAAGAATCACAACACTATGCTATCAAACCCTGACCTGACATTCAGCTGCAGCGGCTGAGACTGTGCTTTCCTGTCCTGCATTGGTCTGTTCAGCTACAAACATGCCTGCAGTTAATGTGGACCACCCTCAATCTTTGTTCATGAGATGATGATGATGATGATGATGACTGTTCTTGGCAACTCAAACAAGAAACTTAAGGAATGTCAAAAACATAATAGTTCAAAGTTTTTTTTTTTGTTTTTTAAAAAATCTTTATTGAACCATAGAATTCAGTGTAGCAGTTGTCATTGGGGCGGCATACATATAGAAGTTTTTTTTTTTTTTTTTTTTTTTTTTTCAGTGGGTAGAGAGAAGAATTTGTTTATTTATTGTGTCCGTTTTCTTTTGCTTTGTTCATAAGATTAAATGAAAACAAAGTTTGATGATGTTTGCTCTCCGGTTGAACTGTGTTTCCCATTCTTTCCCCCCCCCCTCTTCCTGCTGGTTGTATCACTCAGCATTTATGGTAAATCGGATTATCCCATTAAACAACAAACTGGGGTGTACAAATAAGTCTTCTTAATATTATCATATTGAACTAATTCTATTCAAGACAAAAGTCATTTTGTAATGAAATCATTTAAATAACAATAAGATAAATGCTCTGCTATTTAAACATTTGTTATTAACGCCAAAATGGTTATTTCCTAGAACTCCAACCTAAAAAAAGGGGAACAACTCTGATTGACTGATAAATTATTTATTTATTTATTGACCTAGGAAAAAAGATAGGGTTAGGGTTTAGGATTAATTTAATGGGGAAATAATGGGTAGATTAATTAACAGATAAAATTCATTCAGAGTGGTTCCCCTTTTTTTAGGTTGGAGTTATAGGAAATAACCGCTAAAATTCTAACTTTTCCTTTTCTCAGATTTTAACAACCAGTTTATGAAAATAAATTCAATAGTTTTTTGTTGTTTATTTGAATTTCTTATTATTTATTTCAGGTCGTGATGTAATTGAAGTTGCTAGAATTGATGGGACTAGTCGTCGTACTTTAGTGGCTGATAATTTAGATGAACCTCGAGCCGTTGCTGTATTTCCAAAGAAAGGGTATGTTGACTAAGTTACTAATTTCCCCATTTCATTATCTGAATGAAATCTTCAATATAAAGAGTGAAATGAATTGTTACTGATTCTCTTACAGTTTTTTTCCAAATAATCTTGAATCTGTTTTGATCTCCATTCATCCTTTAATATTAATATTGTTGGAATATCAAAAGATTATTTAGACACCTCATGTGGTTAGCAAGCTAGATTCACAGACCATTGTTAGTGAGTTCCATTCTCACTGGGTGCCCTATACTTCAGGCTTTGCGCCACATCTATGTTATGCTTAGTAAATAACTATATATAGGCTAGTTTTCTATTTGATATTCAACTGTGAAAATGGTAATTTATGAGGAAGTGCGTCCCGGTCTCCTGCCTCAAAAATTGCTACCCGGTGACTATTAAAATAACAACCCCAGCTATGTTGTCTCAACGGTGTTACTTGGAGAAAAAAAAAACAACCAACTTAGGGCATTAAATGTATTGGGGGAGGGGGTGCTTCTCTTTTTTGTCATAATTCTTATTTATCGTAATTTGTCGTAATTCCTGTTTAGATATGAAGATGGATATATAGTTTGGAATAGACTGAGATAGATAGATAGATAAACAAACAAAATAATATAGATAGATATGAACAAATGGAGATAGATAGATATTTTCGACAAGTAAATGTAAAGAATTACGACAAATTACAATAAATAAACAAGAATTACAACAAATTACGATAAATAAATAAGAATTACAACAAAAAAGAGAACCCACCCCCTAAAATACATTTAACGCCCTAAGTTGGTTGTTTTCTTTCAAGTAACACAATAGCTGCGGTCATTATTTTAATAGTCACCGGGACGCACTTCCTCATAAATTACCGTGAAAATTTAAAGTTTTATTCTGAATATTTCTCAGTATTTAGTTTTGCTTTTTTTTTTTTTTTTTTAAACTCTTTATTCATGAAATAGCTTAATTGTTGGCAAATTTCTTTTATTAATTAAAAGTCTAGTTTTTTTGGGTTTTTTTTTGGGGTTTTTTTCACATAAAAAAATTGATCAAAAATAAATTAATCTCTCTACATAAATTTATTTCTTGTATTAATTTCATCACAAGTTTAAATAGCAGTTTAATTTCTGTACAATTTTTTTATCTTTTAAGATTAAATGAAGCACATTTTCCCAAACATTTTCCCAACTACAAAATATTTCTAATTTTTTTTTTTTTTTATTTTTTTTATTTCAATGATCTTGATTGTTGTGTATGAGAAATGCAACAATATAAACTTTTTTTTAATCTAAAAGTGAGAGAGAAAGAAAATTTGATTGAAAAGAAAGTTTTTTTTGTGTTCTTAATTATTTATATCAATTTGATGAACTGTGTTCATTGTGCAAAATTTAAAATGGATTTTTATCAATTTTGTTATAATTTCAGATTTATGTTTTGGACTGACTGGGGAAAATCCCCCAAAATAGAACGTGCTTATTTGGATGGGACAAGCCGAAAGGCAATTGTTTCTAGTGATTTAGGTAAGTGATATTTTCTAACGGACAAAAATGATAACATTGGGAGAGATCTATATCCAATGTACATTTGTTAATTTTTATTCAGAACAAAATATTTCTAAGTTTTTCAATCCATTGAATATTAAGTGTAATCTCTCAGTTCAGTCTTAATATTGAATTTTTATTGTTTGCCAGTAAATAGAACAATGTTTTTTTTTGTTTTTTTCATCCTTTATAAATATTACAAAAATCCTTTGACAAATTCCACAGTATAAAATACATATTCACTTAAAACAAGGTTAGCTCAGTTGGTAGAGCGTTCGGCTAGAAACCACAAGGTTCCTAGTTCGTTACCAGCCCTTGCCAACTTAGTGTATGAGTAGCACAGGGATCTGTATGGTAAAGTAAGGAGCTGATGGTAGGTGTGGCGCTCCACCTCAGTTGCAAAAAACAATCTCCTTGGTCTAGCACTAGTGCAAAGGGGATAGACTCCTCGCTGATACTGACTTTAGGCCACCCCAACGCTTTACTTACTTATTCTTTATAAATATAAAGAAAAACCCTTTAACAAATTCCACTGAGAAGATGAGTAAAAGAAATATCTGAATAACTAATAAAAACAACATAAAATAATAAATATTCACTTAAAACAACAAATAAGAAATTGATACGGATCCAATTAATAAGGATTAATTGGAACAAGAACCAGGCATAATATTCAAATGTGTCAGTGCCAACTAAAAGGAAATTCACATCGGTAATCTGAACATTAGCTACATAAATGAGAGTAATCCCCCCCCCTGTTTGTTTCACTTTGAGAAGGCCATCTGTTTTGGTCAGCCATTTCCATTTCACAGTAAATCTACACTGAAAATACGAATTTGTTCGAATCAATACAACTGCATGTTTAAACACAAAAATATCATAAAATGTGTTCTTAATTGTGCTTGCACGTTATTTGAAATTGTTATTAAGAACACATTTTATGATATTTTTTTGTTAAAACATGCAAATTCCTATTTTGAGTGTAGATTTACGGTGAAATAAAAATGGCCAGCCAAAAGATACAGCTTCCTCAAAGTGAAACAAACAAGGGGAGGTTACTCTCATTTATGTAGCTAATGTTCAGATTACCTCAACACCAATGCAAATAATTCCTTCAAATTCCCAGTTGTTGTATAACAAAAATAACGTTTGATCCAAAGAATAAATCTTAACAGATAAGTTTATCTCTAACATGCATTTACCAAATTCTAGGAACATCATAGAAACGATACATTGTTTTTGGTTAATCTTCACAGATTGCCATTGAATAACTCTGATGAAGGCCTTCAAGAAATGTCTTATATATATATCGAAGCTTTATTTTCTCATAATTTCTTCAAATGGAAATAAGTTTACTTTTTCTATTAATATTTAGTATAATCTGTTTTGTATCAACTGAACTTTTTAAATAAAAAAGTTTCTATTGTTAAAAATTATTAATCATTTGGCAAAAGTAGGGAATAGTTTGGTTTCATAGCGCTATTTAAAAGGGGATAGACTCCCTCGCTGATACCGACTTTAGGCCGCCCCGTCGACTTTACTTACAATATGAAATGTCTTTTTCTACACACAAACATAACACACACACACAATGACGATGAAAACCTACATTTGCAGGTAGATTTATATTTTAGTTGTGATTAGCCTCAAACCTAACAACAAAAATGGCACATAGAGCAATAGATTTAAATGTTTAGAAGACAAAGCAATTTCCAGTCCAATTTGTAAGTGAATGATAATTTTATTGACACTGAAATTTCATTTTTTTTTAGATTATCTGAATGTTGCAAAACTGTCATTTTGTAGTAGATTGTTTCTATTATCACTGAATATTTGAAGAGACCTATATTTATTTGAAATACTACTCCTCACAAAAGTTATGGAATTAGCACATTTAAAGTGTGTTTACCTTGTTTTTTGTTTTTTTTAGCAGTAAATAAACTAATTACAGATAAGATTCAAAACATCTTTAATAGCTGAACATTCTGGATTCACAAAATATACTTTTAAATAAACTAGATTAAATTATCTAAATAGATGGTATATTTATTTTCCAAACCTTGCAAATGAAAATGTTATGGAATAGCCCAATATTAAAAAAAAAATGATGGAATTCTTTGACAAAAGTAGGAATAGTTTTGTTTCATATTGGCCGGGTTAACTCAGTCGGTAGAGTGTTCGGCTAGAAACCACAAGGTTCCTAGTTCGATACCGGTCCACGCCAACTCAGCGTATGAATAGCACAGGGATCTGTGCAGTAAAGTAAGGAGCTGATGGTAGGTGTGGCGCTCCACCTCAGATGCTAAAACAATCTCCTTGGTCTAGCGCTATTTAAAAGGGGATAGACTCCCTCGCTGATAGGCTGAAACCGACTTTAGGCCGCCCCATCGACTTTATTTACAATATGAAATGTCTTTTTCTACATACAAACACCCACACACAATGACGACGAAAACCTACATTTGCAGATAGATTTATATTTTAGTTGTGATTGTTTTAAAGTTATTATAAATGAAATATAAAGTGAAATGATTTATTTTCCAGGTTTTCCCAATGGTTTATCGATTGACTACGTTACAAAACATCTTTATTGGGTTGATGCACAATTAGATAAAATAGAAATGTCGGATTTGAATGGAAAAAATAGAATTGAAATCATAAAAGATGTCCCACATCCTTTTGGTCTATCTGTTGTAAGTATTCAGTTTTTAATTTTATTTAATTACCAAATATATTTTTAGTCATCTTATTACAACTTTTCTCTTTGATTATTTCATACTTACAAGCTGGCTTTAGCTTCAAATCTTACTTTCTGAATAACTCATTCTGACTCCCTGTTTAACTGTATCTCTCTTTCTCTCTCTCTCTCTCTCTCTATATATATTATATATATATATATATATATATATATATATAAATAAAAAGATAAAAATCTAATGAGTCAGATAAACCTACTAAAAGTTTCGCTTAATGCTCTTCAGGGCTAAGATCTGACTTAGAGTCAGATCTTAGCCCTGAAGTGCATTAAGCAAAACTTTTAGTAGGTTTATCTGACTCATTAGATTTATCTTTATTATTTGCTCTACTCAGGTATTGAGCACTTTTTACTTATTAGCTTTAGTTTCCTGGCGGTTTTGTATGAATAAATATATATATATATATATATATATATATATACATATAAATTGTTTTTTCTTTTGGCCAAAGTATTGTACCAATAGATTATTTTTGGTTGGTACGATTATCTTGGTCTTTTCTTTTTTCCCAAAATTTTTTTCTCCCCGGGTAATGTTTGGTTGTATATTTTTACAATCAAACTATTTGCTTTTTTTTTTCTCACCGCGAGGATTTACCAACAATTTTGGTATATTAAATATATATATATACACACACATATATATAGTCGTTGTGGAGTCTATGTATGCTTCTTTGTTGGTATATCTGGTGAGTCTAATTTTCAATGTACACACACACACACATATATATATATATATGTTGTATGTCAGAACCCAAACCTGTAGATATGTATGTGTATATGTGTGTGTGTGTGTGTCTATAATAATTATTTGGGAATTTAGTGTGTATCAGAAACTGAGTTGGATGTTATGTACTAAGTTCTATTTTATTTCGTTCAATATTTCAAGGAAATGATTCCTCTTTTACTAAGATTTTTTTAGACTAAGAAAAATCCTAACACAGGAGGAACATTTAACATGTATCAAAAATGTTATTTTTATTATAAGAAAAATAAATAATAATAATTTCAATGTAAAACTTTTTGTCAATTTTATTTCTTTTTTCTCCCAAAGTTTGGTGATTATATCTATTGGACTGATTGGAATACAAAATCCATTCACCGAGCAAATAAAATGACAGGATTAAATAGAATTGTAATTCAAAACAACATGAAGGGAATAATGGCGATTAGTGTTGTGTCACCACTTAGACAAACAGGTAAGTTTATTACCTTTTTTTTTTTTTTGGTAATCTGAACATTAGCTACATAAATGAGAGTAACCTCCCTTGTTTGTTACACTTTGAGAAAGTCGTTTGTTTTGGTCGGCCATTTTTATTTCACAGTAAATCTACACTGAAAATAGGAATTTGTTTGAATCAATACAACTGCATGTTTTAACATGAAAATATCATAAAATGTATTCTTAATTGTGCTTGTGCATTATTTGAAATGAACTTAATTGTTATTAAGAACACATTTTATGATATTTTCATGTTAAAATTGTATTGATTCGAACAAGTTCGTATTTTAAGTGTAGATTTATGGTGAAATGAAAATTGCCGACCAAAACAAATGGCTTCAAAGTGAAACATACAAGGGGAGGTTACTCTCATTTATGTAGCTAATTTTCAGAGTACCCTTTAATTATTTATTTTTTTAGGTGGTATTTCAGGTTATGTGAAAGTAAAATTATTGATTTGATAAGTTTTGATTATAATCTTATTTTAGTTAATTGTTATCTTGTAAATATGAAAATGTCATTTAAAAAAAAACTTTTGTCCATTTCCAGATTATCTTCAACTTGTCTTATAAACAAGCAAATAATCTTACAAAGCTTTTTTGAACTTTTGTTGCCGACATCATTTTGATTTGATTTAAGTCTGAAATTTCACATTTAATTTTTACTGAGAAAAGAATTTGTGTGGTTTTAATGGTTTTTTTTTTTTTTTTGGGGGGGGGGGTTAAAGGTCCCAATTTTTTTTTTGGGGGGGGTTAAAGGTCCCAATTTGATGTCACTGTATTTTTTTCTTTTTTTTTTTTTCCTTTTAGGTACCAACCAATGTGCTATACGTAATGGTGGTTGTACACATTTATGTCTGGCACGTCCGAACGGTTATAAATGCGCTTGTCCCACATATCCAGATTCTCGACCATGCCTTGTTGGTAAGTATCAAAATTTATTATTCACTACCAAAATTGATTTAGTTAATTATTCAAATTGATGACTTGACAATTATCTTTGTTTACGTTTATTATTGCAAAGATTTTTTTTTTTTAAATATGGAAACTAAAATTTAAAATTTATAATATAAACTTTGTATAAGTCATTATTTTGTGATTTAAGAAAACATTTAATTGGACAATTTTTGCTGTGGAATTAAAATAACTTTTCTCTTTATTTCCGCTCAGTGCCGCTCATTTCCGGTTCTGATGATGATGATTTATTTACAAAATCTGGTTCAACTCGAGGATCACATCAGCCGAAAAGGTAAAAATAATTGATGTGCATTTAACATGAAAATTTCCTTTTTGACAAATTTGTTTTGAATTGAATTGAAATTGATTTCATGTAGAATTGAATTTTGTGATTAACATTTTCAATTTAGAAAAAAAAATAATGAAATAATTCACACCATATACTATGTAAACATTTATTTCTTGATATATAAACACACATTGCAGGATTTTAAGCCTATTAACAATATAGGCTGTTTTGAGGCGAATCTATCTCAACTAGAACTTAATAGACATTGTTAATACAATGCTAATTAAGATTAAATAATTATTATTTAATAACCATTGAGAATATAATATAAATAACTAAGGATGTTGGTGGTGACACAGTTTTGGTAACAGAGACACACAATCTCCATTATAATAATAATATATATATATATATATATATATTTAAAAAAATGTTTTTTTTAAAGTTGGGCGTTATTACGAAGCATTAAAAATATATAAATGAATGAACTTGATATTATGGAGTATTGGATTCACTTATTTTTTTATTTATTATTATTTGTCATAAATTTTCAGGTTCGTTAGATACCCTTTATCAAATGAATATATATATATATATATATATATATATATATATATATATATACAGACACACACAGTTTACTCATTATTTATTTTTTGTTTTGTAGGTTTAATTACATTTGAATTATATTTTTTATTATTATCCTGTATTGATTTTTGTATTTGATATATATATATATATATATATATATATATATATATATATATACACATTAAACAAAATATTTTTTTCAGTTTTAGCTTCCAGTGAATCTATTAAATTGCTAAAAAGATATTGTTAATTTACACAAATGTTTAATTCAGTTTTCAGTTTTGATTGACATTTTTTATTGAGAAAGGTCAAATTTAAGTTGCATATAACAAACTATTTTTGCATCCAGATTAAAATGTGTTAAAATGGGCAGCTCAATGTAACGAGGGGGGGGGAAGAATATTACACTGGCAGTGCAATTAATATCTGTCGCCTCAAACATACAGTGAGTTTGTGCCAAGATGAACTGCAAGGGATCCAGTTGTGTTTGTTTTTATAGAGAGCTTCATCCAATTGTTGGTGGCTGTGATGGGTTCATTGTATATGACAGATGGAGAATTAGCATCTATTTTACAGAACGCTTGAGTCACCCATATGTTAAATAACACAGTTCTGATGGTGCCAGACTGTCACACATGCATGTAAATATTATAACCACAATTACATAATTATTTTGAACCTATCCTTGGAGTTATTACTTATAAATTTTATATCTGATAAGTTTAAAGTTTTGTAGTTTTTTGGGGTTTTTTCAGCTTTTTTGTGTACAATATTTTAATCCTACTATTGGTGTTAGTCTTAGAATGAAATGCTATACTAGCAGCAACAACTAAATGAATTAAAACTTAGTCATTGTTTTGTTCTTAAATAAATTGTTAGAATTGAACTAACAATATAAAGTCCTTCCTGTGTATAGAGTCAAGTTTGAGAGACTTACTGGTTTATGGAGATGATATCTGGTATCTTCTGATTTAGTGGTTTCTTGGGGAGAATTTCTGATCAATCTGCACCCTGGAACTGGTCCGGAATCTATCTGATGATTTTTGGTATTTGCGCCAAAACTTCTGGGAACATCATGTGATTGCTAAATCCAATCACAGAAAGACTCTCCCTCGCCTCACACACAAGAATAAATGCATTTTACTGACCCAAAACTACAAATGAATCTTTGTCAATTTTATTGTCTTATCTATAAAATCATTATGAATGTCTTGTGTACATCCTGAGATTTTGACTCTCTAGCTTAATAGTTAAACTCTGGCATTTATAAGTTTGTATTCACTTCTCTCAAAGAATTGTAATCTTCAAATTGTAATGTCAGGTGACAAAGTCATTATTTCTTGGAGTAGAGGTGTTAGAATTTTAAATATTGTGCTAAACTAATAAAACTAGATTGCTAGAGAGATTTATTATTCATAATACATGAATACCTTGGTGTATGTGAATTGAAATACAAAGACAAATGGAAATTGAAATACAAAAAATGCCATCAGTTTTAAGAAAATATTGGTAAAAAAAATAATTCCATTGAAAGCTATAAGTAGTCCAATGGCCACATGTTTTGAATCCCTCGTTTAAAACCCATTTAAGAAGAAAATAATCTTGGAATTTTATGATCTTAAACAATTAGAAGAGATTAATTATTTTAGTAGTGGTGACTGATGCATTGTAAAATTGGTTGTCATTTTTTTTTAATGGATGTTTTATTTTTATTTTATTTAAAAATTAATCCTTTTCTTGCAATAAAACAAAACTATTCTTTTTATAAAAGTAATTGGTAATTTGCTTGAAATTCTTTATTCTTTTTATGTTTTTAGATGCAACAAAAGTCAAATTAAAGCTGGCTTATGTCAACCAAAAGATAGCAGTGTTGCAGGTAAAATTTACTTTCAAACTTTTTATATAAATCGGATTTAACTGAATACAATGTTTAATTAAAATTAATTCTGTGATATTAAGAAATTATTGACTAATTGAATTTCAAACTGTTTCTAATGCAAAGAATATTCAATAATCTTTGTCCTAAATTTGTTAATATACAGAATTCATTTAATTTTTATCATTGGTTTTTGTGTCTTTTACTTTGATCACAGCTGAAGAAATCTAGTAAATGTTTGCTGTAGAGTAATTGGTTTCAGTATTGTAATCAAAACATTTTATAATCAACATGAAAAAATTCTTTATATTTTTGTTATATTGTAAAAAATAAAAGAATTATCTACAAAACACAGATTATTGGTTTGCTTTCTTTTTAATGAATAAATCAGATTTATTTCTTTAAATTGAAAAATCCAACATTTTTAGATGTAAATATAATGATTAGATTTAGCAGTCAAACTTATAGAAATAATAATAATAATATTGATTGCTATTAATGATAATTTTTATTATTTTTATTCCTTTATTTTTTAAAGAATCAAGTCATTTCCCGACCTTTGTCATTCCTGGTGTCCTCTTATCTGCTGTCATTATGGGATTTATTTTTATTCTTGTTTTGTGGAAAAGGTAAGTGAAATCTTCTCTCACCTTAATTAATTGTGTGTGTGTGCATGATGCTGAAAATGTGTCCTACTAGAAGTTTTAAAAAATAGATTTCTTAGGATACAAAGTCACTAGAATTCAAGTTGAAATGGAGTTGGCAGAAAATTACACAACATAACACTGATTCTATAAAACAAAATTTTTATATTATTTGGATTATTCAGACTATATTCAGGTATATTTTGTCAGACTTGGGAACCTTCTTGTCATAATCAGGAGCCTTCACAGAACTTTGAACCTAACCCTTTATTCAATCAACGGGTGTATTCTGTTCTCATTCCGCTACCCATAACTGGGTACAAGTGTTAAGCTATATTAATTATTATTCTATGTAACTGTCGCCCTTGACCAGGATTGAACCAGCAGTCTAGAGATAACTGTCACTTAGAACTATTAACCCAATATCTATATCCACCATGCCAGGTGTCCAATTCAGAGAAATAAAATTTGTATATATTTAACTTTTTAGAAGAACCAAATAAGAGCAGGTAAGATTCTGATTTAGTTTTCATTCAAGCAGATTTTTATAACACTTACCGAGCTTCATCTTTATTATCAATTGCTTTTGAGTTGGAAAATAAAATCTTTTGTATCAGTAATCTTAATGTCAAGATCAGATTTTCTTTAAATTGTAAAAAAAAAAAAAAAAAAAAAGAAATTTTATAATTTGCTTGAAGCATTGTGTTTATATTGGTTTGGTGGTTGGTTTTGAAGGCTATCCCACAATGCAAGTGTAAAGAAAAATGATGTAACTATGGTGTTGTTTGTTAACCTGTGATTTATTCTTAATATTTCGGGATAAAGATTCCTTCGTCAGAAGATTTCTGAAAGCTAAGTTCTGGAGCTGTTACCTTGTTGCTCGGATTTGTCCATTTTTTGTATGCTTGGGGATATCTTCCTCCAAATTCTGTCTGTCTGTCTGTCTGTTCAACAATGTTTAGTATCATTTCATATTTGGCCTATTATTATTTTTTTTTTTTTTTTTTTTTTTTTTTTTTTTTATATAAAAAAATACAAATTTAGGGATGGGGGGGGTATTGAGTCAAATTTTTGACTGCATGTTAGTTCTGATTGATATTATGAAATAAGATGTATATATATATATATTTTTTATTTTTATTTAAAGACAACGGCGCCGATCCACCCCAGAATTCATTACACTAACATTTACAAATCCTTCCTATCAAAGAACAAGCACAGAAACCATTGATACTGAACGGCAATCACATGGCAGCAGTTCATGGCGATTGTTTCGGTTTGATCGAGCAGAGGTAAGTTATTCAAATAAATTAATTAAATGTCAAGTAAAACTTATAAATGGTAAAACTCATTTCAAAATGGATATTTGCAATTAAAACTTCAATACAATTTGCATTTCATAACTAAAACAAATGTTTTTTTTGTGGTTAAAAAGATAATTAACATAATTTAATAAAGGAAATGTTAATACAAGGGTATTCAATAAATAAGGTGAATTTTACTTGAGGAGTTGATAATAAGAAGCACAGTGTACAGTTGCATCTTTTTCAAGCAAATCAATTGTAATGGATCTTTATATGCCATAGATGACTGTCAGCATGACCTTCTTTACTGAATGCTGCACCCAGAACTTTTTATTTACCGGAGAATCATTGGACTGTTTTTTTTTTGACACAGGCCTATAATGGCAAACCCAGGTTTAGCCCATTTATAAGCCGTTTTTTTTTTTTGTTTTTTTTTCTTACACACTAAAACATGCTTCTTTGTACACATCCCAGATAAATTTCACATGGTTTGCACTTCTCAGCCACCAAACATTTGATGGCAGACCTCTGTTAGATTTGCTGCCATTTTGAATAGTCTGAAAATTATTTCTGCAACATTAAAATCATTTTTGCTATAAACTAATTCCAAACAATGAAAAAAATGAAAAAAAAAAAAAAAAAAAAAAAAAAAAAATTATTTTACTTTTTTTCAAAATAATTTCCTTTATTTATTAAATGACCCTTGTATTTTAGACCAGATATTATTCACTGAACTAAAGATGAAAAGAGTGAAAAAAAAAAATTACTTTGATATCATTTTTTGGTTGTTTATTTCTCATTCCATTTAAACTAAATAATTGTTTTCATTAAATTTTAGGAGCAGCTTCTGATGTTGCCACAAACTGATGAGAAACTAAATAATTTGGACCAAGTTCAGTGTGATCGATCAGATATTCCTGAAAACAGTGCTCATGCGGCTTTAAAATCGGAAAAACAATGTCGGAAAGTTCTGCTGACACTACCAAAGAAAATCACAAACACGACAAAATCAAATCTCGATTTCAATTCATCATGATGCCAAATTCCATGCGCATGCTGCATCAATATTTGACGGACAATATTTAAGTGTGTGTAGCATCAGTGATATTTGATTACACTCTCTAATAGAGTTGTGTTAAAACTTAAAATGAACTTTGAAAAAAAAAAAAAAAAAAAAAAAAAATGAAATCTCATTTTAAGATCCCTCACCTCACCCCCCACTCCACCCACCTTTGTCATTTTTGAATATCAATTTTTAATGTTTTAAACAATTTCCCCCTTGGTATAATTTTTTTTTTTTTTTTTCCATTTGTACATAAAATCATGTAAAATTTCTGGCCTTAAGCCATTTAAGGAATTGTATTATTACAACTGCCAGTTTTCAAATTGAACATTTTAAAACATTTTTAAATCTAAATTTGTATACATTTAATTTTATTTTGTTTCATTACCACCCTCACTTTTCACTAGCATGCCAAACTATATCACTTATGACACTGAAAATGTCTTCTCAATAGTTACCTTGTTTTCATGTGTAAAAAAAAAAAAAAATAGATTTTCTGTCATTTTTAATTGTTTATGGTAAATTTTCAAAAGAAAAAAAAAATTATGCTGCTGAAATATTTTTACAGTTATTTCCATTTTTTCCCCCCTCATTTTTTTTTTTTTTTTAAACATTGATTCCATGTATATTAGTATTTCCAGGTTTTTTTTTTTTTTTTTTTTTTTTTTTAATTTCAGAGAAAAATTCATTTACATTAAAAAAAATTTGAATTCTGATTTTAGATTTTGTACATAATCCTTTCAGTTAACAAGTCAGCATGTTTTATTGCATAGTTTTATTTTATTCAAAAATAAATGTATAAATCTGAAAAAAGAAGTTTTCTTTGAAATAAGCAAAAACATTTGAGATATACATTATTCAGTTTTATTGATTTTTCAGCCAAAGTTCAAAATGCAGAGATGAGCAAATCTATTAGTTTTATACTTTTTGGGTTAAAAATCTTCTCGATTAATAATAATATAATAATAATTGCATCAATTTAGGTTTATCATAATTAAGAAAAAGTGGATAAATTCTCCTGACTTTTAGTACCTAATCTCGTGTGAACAGAGTAGGTATTTACCCAACCTGTTTGCTACAAGATATGGCACGAGGTTGCAAGTATCAAAACTCACCATTTGATAGTAATCCAACAGATTATTGTTTGGTTGTGATGGAGTTGGATGAGTTATGTTGAAGATCTTTGGGGGGGGGGGGACAGCCCAATTGTTTCAGGATTTGCTCAAATCCCCTTCTTGCTAACCATGATGATATAACTTTTCCATATGAATAGAGTAAATTTATAAACTATAATGAAATTGAACTGGTGATAATGTGGTTAAATCGGCAGATATTGAAATATATTAAAAGATTTAGAAGAGCAAGTGACAAAAAACTGTAATGGTTTTTATTAGGATTGAAACTCTTCAGGGTTTCTTATTAGAATTATCATCATAGACTTGCTGGGCAATTCCATGTGAAATCAATCTTTTTGGTACAAGTAATGTTCAATAGATAGAAAATAATAGAAAAAGATTTTTGTCATAGATTCATTGCCACATTGGGGATTGTGATCTTGCTAGGAAAAAATCAGAAATCATCAATAACTTAAAATTCGTTAACTTTATAACTTTTTTGGCATTTTTCGATTCCTCGAGCAAAAACGGTCTTATAAATTTCAGGAGTAGGGAAGAACTAGAACTCATTTTATAGACAAAACTAGATTACAAAAATTCACTATTTTTCTTGACCCCCCTCAAAATCGACATAACTCCACCAATTCTTGGAATTGGAAGCTCAAATTTTAGGGATTGTCTAACTTTAACAGTCCACATCTGTACAAAATATCAGAAAAATTTAAGGGGGTGGGTGACATGGCCTGGATGATTTGACATGGAATTTCCCTGCTGTACAAATGAAGATGGCATATATCTTTGTCTGTTGTAAACTTGTTGATGAAGTCAAGTCTGGCTACATTGTTACCCGAGGGTTATGTTTTTACATTGTCTTCTTTTATCTAATTGTTTTTAAGGGTTCAAAAAGGTGGAGACAGTCTGATAAATTACATTTCCAAACCAGTGATAAGGATTCATGTGACAACTGTTGAAGGGGAACTTTAAACAGTTTTTAAATCTCTTTCAAAGCACCCCTTTATTTTGGTGTCAGTTCACAATACATGACAATCTTAGGTAGGTGGTAGTCCTTCATTCTGAACATGTAGCCTACTGCCCGTTGATTTTTCATCAGTGTTATCTTGATGCTAGGAACTTCTGATTGTTTGATCTTTACAAACAAAGTCACTTCAGTCTAAATCCAGGGATGGATCGCTGGTGGAAATGTACAAGAGGTATTGGTAAGTGACCCAGAATTTAGAACCCTACAAGTGAATGGTCTTGCTAGTTTACTATATAATGTCAACACTGCTATTTATTTATGGCTCAACACATCCACATTCCTTGGATCAATATCGGAACTCATAGCCTTCTGATGCTGGCAAGTTCTATTGAGATTCTGTGTTATAAGGTGTGTGCCTGAAGCCCACTCTACTATAGACTTGATGATAATCATGTGACCAACTTATTGGTCAGTCACTGGCAGTACTCTGCTGCTGATATTGATATTTATACCGGCTGTTCTGGTCATACCTACTCATAACTACTTGAACCCTCGTGGACAACGGAACATAGGATTATATCACTGGACCTTTGAGACTACGTAGGATTCCACAACTCAGGACTTATTCACTTACCAAAAGGTTCTATAGTTCGGGACTTACTTACTTTAAGTCCTTTTCAACTGGCCAACGATGGCGGTCAGAAAGCTTCAGTAATCCTCGATGCACACAGGAATTAATCTTGAGAAATGAGCCAATTCCTTCTGTTTGAAGAACTCACCTCTTTCACCGATTTGAACTGATCTTAAATCTTATAAGATTTTAAACTGTTGTAGATTTGGATGACGTAAGATTTAACTTCTGGCAGAATGATCTTCAGCAAAAAATAGGTTTATCTTAATCGCAAGGGATTTTTTGTACATGCTGATCCTAGTGCATTTTTTCAAGTGCTCATTGTTCCACAATCATTTGAATGATCTATCAAAAGGCATTGTTTGCTTTTGGCTAGTTTCTTTGTTGAGATGACATTATCCAGGTAAGTAAATTGTTGGATCGTTTTTAGTTTTGTCTCACCACGTGGACATGGTATGATAATTCTATATAGGCCATGAGTACATCATCATTAGCAACTCTCAGACTAACTGCTGGATGATGAAGTTTCAAATTGAACAGGTTGCTATATCACTATGGTAACAGATATATCATCATTCATTATAATCAACAGTGGCCTACTGAAGAGGGTTGGTGTTAAAAAAAAAAAAACATGCTTCACTATATTGTTTAGTCTAATCTGATGAAGTTGGATGACCGTGTTGAAGAACTTGGAGGGGGGAGGTAGCCCAATTGTTTCAGAATTTGATAAAGTTCCCTTCTGCTGACAGTATCAAAAAAAAAAAAAAGGTCCACAAAAGTCCCACAGTCCTTTGTTTCCTAGAGCACAAAATTCTTGTCTTGTATTCCTGTTTGTTCTGAAGTCACATTGGCTTTTTTTTCTGGAAAGAAGTGATTATTTATTTTTGACATGTATCTGTACACAACCAGAAATTTGCATGACCACATCTCTGTAAAGACTTTCTGCTGGGATCATAGTTATATATATATATATATATATATATATATATGTATATGTATGTATATATGTATGTGTGTATGTGAATAAAAAGGCCTTAAATATCATGGGTATCGTGGTTATGGACCATTTCCACTCGTGAGTATGCCTACGAGCTTATTCAGACCACTGATATCAGTGGTCTGAATAAGCTCGTAGGCATACTGAAAATATGAATTTGTTCGAATCAATACAACTGCATGTTTTAACATGAAAATATTATAAAATGTGTTGTTAATAACAATAAAATTCATTTCAAATAATGCACAAGCACAATTAACACATTTTATGATATTTTCATCATGCAATTGTATTGATTTGAACAAATTTGTATTTTCAGTGTAGATTTATAGTGAAATAAAAATGGCTGACCCAAACATATGGCTTCCTCAAAAGTGTAGCTAATTTTCAGATTACTTTTTATTTCACTTACCAGTTTTTACATTATAAAAAAATCCACTTTTCCTTTTCCTTTATAGCAAACTAAATATGGAATTGTTTTTCTTGTTTATATAGAAACCAAAGCTCAACATAACCAAGTTGGTACAAATAATTTTCAGTACTTGTTAGGGGTTAGGGTTAGGGGTTAGTTTTATAATTTTTTTAAAATCTAAAAATCGTCTGTTAACAAACAACCAGATTTTGCCGGTGTAAATGAAAAAAAAATGTCCTTATGAAACGAGATCTTAAAAGGGGTGTCTAAAGTTCATATGTTCCAAGAAATGAAAACAGACCTACGTGACCCATAGATGGAACCCTAAAAGTAATATCATCCGGGATAGAGTGGACTCGGGTATAAAGACGAAGAAATGATCCAGAGCTGAAACGTCAATACCGAATAGAATTTAGTGTATAACCGGGGGACTATTTTGGTATGGTATGTAATATTTTGACCATCCCATGTTGTAAATTATTCTCAAATGTTCCAATTTGATATTAATTTCAATTGGTTTCCCCCCCCCCCATTAAAAAGTTCAGTAATAAATTTTCACCACTGAATTTCACTAATCACTTTTGAGATATTTTATTATTCACAGAACCTTCTTCATACATTGCTTTTTTATGTGCAATTTAACAAAATAATGCTTTTCTTCCATCTTAGAGTTAATAAAAGAATTTACCAATTATGGCATTAAAATGCACTCTTAATATGAGAGCTCCCCCCTCCCATACGGCGGGGTATTTTTGAAAGAAGTTAAATCTAAATGGTTTTAATGCCACCTAACAAACTCAGAACAACATTTTCAGCCAATCCAATAGTTTGATAAGGGTTAACATTTTTCAACAAAATACCTTTACAACGGAGATAGATAGATATATATATAGATATATATATATATATATATATACTTTGGTACAGTACCAAGTTTCTTGGTACAAGGTGATTCTAGGCTGGTCCTATTCTCTACCAGTAGTTTGTTGTAGAGTTTAGGTTCCGTATGAGAGCTCAATGTTTAATTATTATAAACAGAGCAAATTTATTTGTGAATAAAAAGGCCTTAAATACCATGGGTATCGTGGTTATGGACCATTTCCACTCATGAGTATGCCCACGAGCTTCTTCAGACCACTGATAATTGCATGTTTTAACATGAAAATATCATAAAATGTGTTAATTGTGCTTGTGCATTATTTGAAATGAATTTTATTGTTATTAACCACACATTTTATAATATTTTCGTGTTAAAACATGCAGTTGTATTGATTCGAACAAATTCATATTTTCAGTGTAGATTTACGGTGAAATGAAAATTGCTGACCAAAACATATGGCTTCCTCAAAGTGAAATAAAAAAGGGGAGGTTACTCTCATTTATGTATCTAATGTTCAGATTACCAAATGAACTACTATTAACTGTACCAAAGAATATGTATATGGTAGAATTTGAATGGAATCTTTTATTAGGAGTTTCTTCCTGGAGAACTAAATGATCGCTACTAATTAGACTAACTGAAAGAAGCAATTATAAAAAGCAGAATGGATTTTTTTTTTTTTTAAATGACAAATATTTTATCAACATAATATTAGAATACATTTAGTCACAATGCAAAAATTTTACAACATAGGCAGTTTTTATTTATTCCTTTTCTACAAAAGATGAATTTCAGGTTTTTTTTACAAAATGCAGGTAGAGTAGTTTTTCCCTAAGACATA
The DNA here is from genome assembly GCA_023376005.1 of Doryteuthis pealeii. Lineage (NCBI taxonomy): Eukaryota > Metazoa > Mollusca > Cephalopoda > Myopsida > Loliginidae > Doryteuthis > Doryteuthis pealeii. The sequence goes on from CM042163.1 coordinate 6,008,688, forward strand.
AAAGGTTCTGTAGGGCAGGGTTGAATTAGGAAAATCGGACGGTTGGTGGAAGATAGTGGAGCAAGTTTTTTTTCAATAAAATTAATATAAAAAAAAGTATAAATATTTTCATTAAACTAAATAAACTTTTGGTATCATAATTGGTAAATTCTTTTATTAACTCTAAGATGGAAGAAAAGCATTATTTTGTTACATTGCTTTTTATGTGCATATATTACTTTAATATTTGAGGCCAAAGATGCTCTCCAATATTTCGTCCCTCCTCATCATACACACAGATTTTCCAACCAAATTTTAATTCATTTCATACTTGGAGGATTGCTATCTCTATTCTCACAGTTTTTGATTACATTTTAAGTGAATATATTGCTTTCTGAAATTTGAGAGTGACAATATATTTTATGGATCTTAAATAAAATAAAAGGTGACTGTGTTTACTTGAAAACAAGAAATATAAATTTGTTTTGTAAAGAAATTGAATCATATTGAAAAAGAATTGACACAGGCGTATTTTAGAAGCAATGAAATCTTTACATTTCTAAAAACATGTTTACGGTTGTGATTTTGAGTGTTTAATGTTAAGATTCATGGCTTCAATCCTCCTTAGGGTCTACTTTTTTAAAATTATAATGAGGACAAAATGATTAAGAATATTATGGTTCACTTTATTCCAGATATGAAACTCTTGCAAGATTTTCTGATAGCATAAATTGATATTTCTTCAACTCTTCAAATTGTTTTTAAAAGAAATTGACTTAAACTTAAAAGATTAGGAAAAAATCACTTTTTGAATTTTGTTTTGAACCTTAAAAAAAATCCTGCTTTAATTTTGCTAATTATTAAATAATCAAATGAATTTTAAGAATCAATTGAAACATTTTTGCTATTGATTGAAAATTTGCTGGGAAAAGAAGACATGAAATTCAAACTGTAACAATTCTCATTTTATAATTTATAAGGAACTAAAAATTGTATCAAAATTATACATCTTATTATAATGGAGATTGTGTGTTTTTCTGTCTGTAACCGAAACTATATTCCTACTCAAGTCACAATTCTCTTAGTTATAGACATCACATTCTCCATGATTTTATTTTTATCTAAACCTCAATTATTAATAAAATTGTCTTACATTATTAATACTGTTAACTATGTCTACATACTGACAACATGCAATTATATTTATATATACAACAAAATAGCGCTTTACAATGTGAACAGGAAGGCTAATTTGCATATTAAAAAATCGAATTTAATAAATATGTGCTTAATATTATTGATTTCTAACTGTTTGGTTTTATTTTAATGAATATAAGCAAAAATCTCTTCAATGAATCTTAAATGAAATCCATTAACAAGATAAAATAACTGTCATTTTATTCTTTACTTCCTCTTATAACTAAATACTTAAATTAGAAAAAATAACAATGAAAGACGAGAGTGATGGAAGAGTAAGTTTCAGTTGTTCCATTTTTTATTATACTCCCTCTGTTTCAAATCTTTTTATCTGTATTCTTATTTAGTTTCATTAGCCTTTCTAATTTAATACAATATTTTATTACATTAAAACTTAAATACTTGCACCCGGAGGGTGCATATATTTGCTAGTCCAAGTAATGAAATAATATTTTCAATTCTTTTATAGTTTATTTCCTGTTATAGCATTTAAATAACCCTTTGATCCCATTACACTGGTTATACATTTTTTTTAAATTCCAAACCCGAGCACTGGTTTACCAATGTGGAGATCATGCTCAAATAGTAGAGAGTAAATTTAAGCTCGGGAACTCAAAGGGTTAAAGATATCATAGATTGTATGTTAACCACTAATTTATTTTTAAAGGATTTGTTTTAATCTGCACAAAAAAAAAAAAAATAAATAAAATAAATACCATTTTAGGATAGGATAGAAGTGAAATATATATATACATATATATGTGTAGAAAGTTTTGTAGAAAAAACAAGATGTTTAAAGTTTTGCTGACAGAAATCCGTTTCGACCATATGAGGTCTTTATCAAAGCAACATTGTAAACGGAAAGATCGAGAGCGTTCTGTGCCTCGTGATTAATGATATATTTATTTCGTCTTTCCGTTTACAATGTTACTTTGATAAAGACTTCATATGGTCGAAACAGATTTCTGTCAGCAAAACTTTAAACATCTTGTTTTTTTCTACAAAACTTTCTACACATATTGTCGGATTCATTATCCATTTTACCTTTCATACATATATATATAATATTAAAATTTAAATTGTGAAAATCATTTAGAAAATGATAATGAATTACAACACAAGTGAGAATCATTATAGACTTAAAAATGGAAACAATTTATTGTATTATTCATAAAAAGAAATATTATTGGAAATAAAATGTGTATGAAAATCTTTTAAATATGAAATTAATAAAATAGATTTAATTATGTATAATTGTTTGTTGATTTATATAAAATGCCAAATTTTTTCTCATGTGAACAACTGCACAAATATCAAATTTTAAGAATTAAAATATTTGTGCAGTTTTAGAATTAATTTTTCAAAATTTGAATACCCAAAAGACTATGAAATCATCAAATCTTTCCATGAGGCTTCAGTTGGAATAAACACAATATTTTCCAAATTTTTTTATTGACTGTACCAACAAAAGTAAAAGTTGTTTATCCTGTGTCTGTAGTGTTTTTTAAAAACTTTTTCTTGAGCCTAAAAATGGTACACTACAAATTTTGGATCAGGTTTAGTCAATATAATCACAACTGCAGCATATACTTACTCAGATTTATTATTTAACAATGCAGTCATAGATTTTGCAAGTATGTTGAGATGCTAGTTTCAAGTGACAACCGCAATAATCAGTTTCTTTAACCGCAAAAAGTATTCTGCCAGCAACACTTCCAGTAGTTCTTATACAATCTGTCAAGAGTTCCTTCAAGATCAAAACACAACACACCGTTATCTCCACTGAAAAAGACATTCTCCCCGAGAGAACTCGCCTCAGCATTTATTTATTTCAGTGGCCGAACCACTTCAACTAACAGGGGTGACAGAAATTCCACCACTCATGATCAGGAGTTTGCGAGTTCAATCTCGAGTCACTCGCTTACCCCCCCACCCTCGCGCAAGCCAGACGTACTGAGTTTGAATGGTATTAACTCCATTTCTCACTTATTTATTTTGCTTAGTGCCAGAGATGTTTAATTTATTACTACAGATAAGAAAGGGACTTCTTAACTGCGTTCATAGCGCAGATGCATTGCAGGCAGGACAATAAGTTTTGTCAGTCATCATCTCAAGTTAAGGGATCAAATTGTAATAACTATTTGTCCGATTTATTTAGCTGAGCATCAGAAATTCTAAATATCTAATCATTGAAAGTTTATAAAGTGACAGCGGCTTGTTTGGTGATTCAGAGGTATTAGTCAGGTTAGACGCGGTCCCATAGTATTCCAAAAGTTTGCAAATGAAATATCATGGTCTCTTCATAAAGCAGTTGCATTGGTAATATTGGCCTTCATGTAAACTCCGATAAAAACTGAGTACATATGTTTCAAAAGAAAAGGAGACATAACCACACTCAACGGTAAGCCCCTTAAGCCAGTAGAACAATTCACATACCTAGGTGGTAATATCTTATCCACAGAAAGCGATGTAAATACACGAATAGGAAAAGCGTGGTCGGCCACAAACAAATTATCAATAATATGGAAATCCGATCTCAGTGACAAGCTAAAGCGACATTTCTTCCAGGCTGTGGTTGTATCAGTGTTGCTGTACGGATGCACCACTTGGACCCTAATGAGGCGCCTTGAGAATAAGCTGGACGGGAGCTGCACAAGAATGCTGCGTGCAGTCTTGAACAAATCGTGAAAGCAGCACCCCATGCGGAAACAGCTATATGGCCATCTCACAAACCATTCGAGTGAGATGGACAAGACATGCCGGGCACTGCTGGAGAAGCAAGGATGAGCTAATAAGTGACGTTCTCCTGTGGAAGCCAACACACGGACATGCTAGTGTGGGCCGCCCAGCAAGGACCTACATTAACCAACTAAGCAAAGATGCAGGTTGCTGCGCAGAGGACCTCCCTGGGAAAATCAATGATAGGAAAGGTTGGCGAGAGATTGTCATGGATATCCGTGCTAATAGTGCGACATGATGATGATGATGATGAGTAGTGGTCTAAGAGAGTCAATAGCAGACATCCCCAGCTACTTTGATAAAAGTAGCCTTTATTTTATTTTCGCCTAAAAACAAAAAATTTTTTTTTAAATGATGGTTATCGTAAAAATGAATAAAACCAAGGATCAAATTTCATACCACTACAATCATGTCTAAGTTCATCTGGTGGTAAGTAAAACATGCTACAGTCGATGTCATTTGAACTCAACACCCGAGGGACAGCAAAATCTCAACATCTGACTTTGCCCGATAATATATCATACACCTTCAGTACCTGCACAGACAGTAACATTTGTTAAATTTCTAATGTAGTAAACATAGTATTTTTGGCTCTCAGCAAAATACAATGACAGTGACAGTATTTGATCTCAAAACAGGAGAAACCACTTCACTACTACTTGTTATTTGTCTTGATAGACAATCGTACAGCATAACTCGGTACTAATAATAGTCTTCAAAGTACAAACGCAGTAATATAGGAAATATTTCTAATGCAATGAATATAAAAGAAGACACTGTTGATGATATAGATTCAATAGTATTCGAATCTGAATCTTAAAAGTCAATTCCATCTGAGTTACTTGAGTGTAAAGACATACGACTGTGTCACAAACACACATTGGGAATGCAAGTCAATTTATGCCATAAGAAGTTTTGAAATTAAAAATTTACTTAACATCAGAAATATTAATCTTAGTTGAGAAATCCAGCACAGAGATACTGAAATCTAATTCTTATTTTAAAATGTATAATTTATTACTACAGAAAATAAAACACTACATGTCTCTGTTCATGGTGCAATGGTAGAAAATGCAGGAAAAGAAGTTTTATTTTTCAGTTGTCATCTCAGGTTACGGTAATTTCTTATGTAAAATCAAAGTAGCTAATCTTTATCAATATTCTTTAAATTTTATACTTAATTAGAACACACCTTACAATATAAGCAGGAACTTGTTTTTTTTCTTTTCCGACATTTGCAAGCGAAAATATGATAGACAAAAGTTGACAGAGATTTCTTTAAAAAGTATAAGATCAGCACAAAAAAAAAAAAAAAAAGAAAAAAAGCACTATCACTAATTGAACATAGTCTCAGAATTATTTTCATATATAACATGTGACATTTCGATAATACTTAACTGTCAGGGTTTTTCGTCAAACTTTCAATTTTGAAAAAAAAAAAAAAAAAAAAAAAAACTTAAAATTACAAGAAATGTAAACAAAACTCAGCACACACCTGACCATCTTTGTTTAAAAACATGTAAATAGATATTCTATTTCTTGTATGTAATTCCACATAGGTATTTAAAAAATGTATTTTTAAGTTTAAAGTGATGTTATATATTTAAATTAATACTATATATGTGTATACATGCAGTATTAAAATGAAAATGTTGAATTATTTTGAGTAGACTTTTTTTTTTAAATCCTGCTCACCGTATCTCTTATTCTCTAAATAATGGGTTACAGCATAGAGATAGATACAATCTGAGTGCAGAATCAGAAAGAACATACAATTTTACATAAGAATGCAAAGTTTTATCAAAATTGCTCCAAAAATAAAGAAATGGTGAAGAAATTACTACATTTCTTGTTTTGAAATGGTCTGTGATTTGACATTTTTTTTTTTTTTAATAAAATCATGTCCACTTTTGTATCCCCAATTTTGGGGCTTTAAATTCTCATAACTTTTGAACCACTGAAGATATTAGCATAATTCAAACAGTTTTGAACTCCATTTACACAGCTCTATTTAACTAATATGATTAAATAACAATAACCTCAAATAAAAAATTAAAAAATCAACTGTGAATGCTAATCTAAGTTATTTTCAATCCAAGTAGACTTTCTTTAAGTTAAAATAATTTATATTTGCTGTTTAGTGATGTCCATGAAATTTTTAGCATAGTTTAAACTTTTATGAATAGAAACAACAAAAATTTTTTTTTACGGTTGCTGTTCTATGAGAAAATAAGTACCGGAAATCGAAAAATAAAATGTAAAAAAATAATAAATAATTAATTTTTTGGAGATTTCTTTTTTACTCATTTCGATAATTATTTAATTGGCTATTATTTTATAAAAGAAAAAATTATACATCGATATTTTTTCTGCTTAAAAAGGGGAGGGGGTACATTTTCAACAGAGTTTTTCTTCAAAACGTATACTTTTCTTGAAAAAAATAAGTTTTGCATTAAGTAGATATTTATTTTTAGAATCTAAAAATATAACATTTTAAACTTAACATCAGGCTTAAGTATTTTAAATGAATTTTATATATTAATTTTTCTTAGCAAAAATACTAAATTAAAATTTTGAAATAAAATAACTCATGCATTATAAAATTCATTAATTGATAAATCAATACTGAAAATTTCATTAAAATCGGATAATTACCTGATTTTTGGTAAATTTTTTTCCATCCCAAATGTTACGTTAAAATTGTAAACAAGCGCCTAAAACCATTGAAAAAGAGGCTGAATGGCGGATCGCGTTGAAATTGACCAAAACAAATAGTTTTAAATCTTTTAAAAATAAACTGCCTATGTAATGATATTTTTCTTTTTTTAATGATGGTCATTATGTTACTACTTATCATTTTAGACAAAAGTTTGACCTTAAATAATAGATTTAATTAATTTTAATTTGTTTTTAAAAACCTATCAGAAGACAACTGACTTTTACTCTTTATGTTTAAACCTGTTGATAGTAAAATTAATCAAATACTTATTTCATCTTCTGTGCTACGTGGAGAGGCTTGAATCTGGGTTGCTGTGCTACGTTGAGAGGCTTGAATCTGGGTGGAGAGGCTTGAATCTGGGTGGAGAGGCTTGAATCTGGGTTGCTGAGCCAATAAATGAGTTGGCTGACAATTCCTTGATGTTTGAAGTCTGGAAACCAACTTGCAGTGCTGGGGGAACATCTTGCCTTGTGCCATTTAGAGTTTTTAGGAATAACACAAGGCCATTTATTTTTCTCATGAGATTTTTTATTTTCCCTGCTAAGTCAAAACTGCTGAGAGCAAAAGGCCATGTCTCACTCTCAACGCATCGTACCCGACTCACTCCATACTCTCTCCTACTTCGCTACATGACACCTCTTGACCAACAGAAAAAAATGCCATATGGCATTATGATGATTCATTCTTAAACTTTTCCATTCTAATCTAACATCTAATTCTTATTTCCCTTCTAAAACTTTTCCATGCTAATTTACATATCACCGCTACACTTCTGGCTCCTCCTCTAAATATGTTACAATTGTCTAGTTTGTAAGTATCAGTAATCTAATTTTATAGGAGTCTATGATAATTGGAAGGGTTAATAGGAGTCTATGATAATTGAAAGGGTTAATTTTATAGGAGTCTATGATAATTGAAAGGGTTATATTTTATAGGAGTCTATGATAATTGGAAGGGTTAATTTTATAGGAGTCTATGATAATTGAAAGGGTTAATTTTATAGGAGTCTATGATAATTGATAAATGAAAGGGTTAATTTTATAGGAGTCTATGATAATTGAAAGGGTTAATTTTATAGGAGTCTATGATAATTGAAAGGTTAATTTTATAGGAATAGGAGTCTATGATAATTGAAAGGGTTAATTTTATAGGAGTCTATGATAATTGAAGGGTTAATTTATAGGAGTCTATGATAATGAATAATTGAAAGGGTTATTTTATAGGAGTCTATGATAATTGAAAGGGTTAATTTTATAGGAGTCTATGATAATTGAAGGGGTCTATGATAATTGAAAGGGTTAATTTTATAGGAGTCTATGATAATTGAAAGGGTTAATTTTATAGAGTCTATGAAAGGGTTAATTTTATTCTATAGGAGTCTATGATAATTAAAGGGTTAATTTTATAGGAGTCTATGATAATTGAAGGGTTAATTTTATAGGAGTCTATGATAATTGAAGGGTTAATTTTATAGAGTCTATGATAATTGAAAGGGTTAATTTTATAGGAGTCTGTTAATTTTATAGGAGTCTATGATAATTGAAGGGTTAAGTTTTATAGGAGTCTATGATAATTGAAAGGGTTAATTTTATAGGAGTCTATGATAATTGAAAGGGTTAATTTTATAGGAGTCTATGATAATTGGAAGGGTTAATTTTATAGGAGTCTATGATAATTGGAAGGGTTAATTTTATGGATGTTTTTTTATTTGTTCACTCTAACCCAAATCTTTTCATTTTTTAATAGAAAAAGATTAAGTTTTCCATGGTCCATTTCAATTTATGGAGAATTGGTTTATTGAATTTTACGGCATGTCAACCCTTGGTTGGTTATTTTATGCTTTATTCTATTCATTCTTGATGGTTACTGAGTTTGTTTTTTTTTTCAAAAAACCTTTTCTTTATAAACTTACTATGTAATAAACATAAACATTTAAATTTTGCCAACGGTCAGTCTAAAAATTTTTTGAGGGGTGAGAAAGAAATTAATATATGAGAGAAAAACAAAAAAAACAAAGGAATTAAATAAAACAAACTTACCTTCTTAAAAATCTGGAGATAAAAAGAAAACCAGGTTGTCCTCTTTAGGTAGGTTTCCCAAGGCGAAAAAGATGACTTTTAATTTGTAAAAAAAAGGGTTCGGAAAAAAAAAAAAGCGGCCAAATGAGTGCTTATAGACTCATGAATATCATACTTTTTTTCACAAGCGTAAATGTTGCCTATATTGAAGTTTTCCATGGGTACCACTAATTTTCCCCGTGAAATTTACCCCCCACTATATTTAACATAATAAAACTTGCATAAAGGTTAATATTATCTTGAATTTTTTTAATTCACTCCAAAGAAGAAGCATTAAACAAACTCCTAATGATTTTTTTAAAAATTTTTCGGCTTACAAAAATAATGAAATTTATAAACGAAAATCAATGTTTACATTTTTGCACCATTAAATCAATTGAAATTTAACGTCGTTATCTTAAAAAAAATAAACAAACCTATCTGTATTACATGTGAAAGGGTAATTTTTAGGCCGCAATTTAGACAGAAAAAAAAAATACATATTATTACCCTCTTACAGTTATGCGTCTACATACAGTTGGGTGTAACGGACATACTTTTTTTTTAGCCAAAATTTACTATTAAAATGAATAAAATCTTTAAAAACTTTAATATTAAAATTTACTATTAAAATGAATAAAAACTTGAAAAAATTTAATATTAAAATGTCACCGTGAAATTGACGTTAAAAAAATATCTTCGGTTTTGGTATTAATTTTTAAAATCGAAAATGAAATGAAAATTTGAATATTTTTTCTAAATTTTAATATTAAAGTTTTAAATGACTTTAGACCCCCCCACACACACACAGAAAATAATTTACCAAAAATCAAGGAATTATCGGATTTTAATGAAATTTTCAGTGTTTATTTATCAAAGAATGATCTTTATAATGCATTATTTATTTTATTTCAAAACTTGCTCATTTTTTCAGGTCACTTAATTTTGACCCCCGCCCGTTATGTTGGGGGCGTAACATTTTTGCGAGTTGGTCTTAAAGTTTTCTAATTACAGTATAAATAATGAGATAAAAGACCGAAGTTATGAATAGAAACAAACAAACATTTTTACGGTGGCTTTTCTATGAGAAAATAAGTACCGAAAATAGAAAAATAAAATGTAAAAAAATAATAATATTGTGACTTCTACTTCACCGCACAAATATCTTGTCCAAAGTGTAGAAGTGCGGCTTTTCGTTTCACGTGGTTTAACGCTCCCAAGCAAGTACAACAAAAACCATGGTTAAATAGTTTTTTCTTTATTGACTCCCCGTCTGATATTGCAGATATCAAACTAAGGTTGGGGTTGGGGTATGAGTAGAACGATCTCCGTGATCGGTCTAAGGAGGTGTTTTACACTGTCTCTTCCGAGACTTTCACTTCTACCTTCCTCACTAGCTTGTCTTTGCTAGGGAAGGCCCGTGTGATGAGCCCCAGAGGCCATTCGTTCCGTGCCACTTGCTTGTCCTTCAGCAGCACCACGCTCCCAGGGTTGAGGTTGGGCTCTTGTGTGGTCCATTTGGAGTGAAGACATGTAATCCTTCCTCCACTTTCCCCAAAATGTCTCTGCCAAGTGTTAAAACTTCCACTGGCTAATGAGTGCATCTTTAGCTCTGAGTCCGTGTGCATGTGCGTCGGGCAGAGTGGCCTTCTGGGTTAAGAGGGTAGCGGGTGAGAGTACAGAGGGCTCTCTTGGATCGGTTGACTTTTCAACGAGGGGTCTCGCGTTAATGATGGCAGTGACCTCTGCTAAGAGGGTGACCAATACTTCATGGGTCAGCCTCTGCTTGCACTGCAGGAGCATAGCATTCAAAATCCTCTTCGATATGCTTATCATTCACTCACAGGTTCCTCCCATGTGTGGAGCATGAGGAGGGTTGAAAGTCCAGGTGCAGACTTGCTCTGCTAGGTGCCTGCCGACAGCAGTTATGTCTATGTTAGAATGGAGTCCTAACTCCCTGCAGGCGCCTACAAAATTGGTCCCCTGATCGGAGTGTATGTGCTTGGCAGGTCCACAGATGGAGAAGAAGCACCTGAGTGCGTTGATAAAGCTGGAGGTGGTCAGTGATTCGATCACCTCGATGTGGACACCTCTCGAGCTCATGCAGGTGAACATCACTGCCCAACGCTTGCTTTCGGCTAGGCCGCCCCTCGTTCGTCGTGAGGAAATGACACAGGGACCGAACACGTCCAGACCAACATTGGTAAAGGGAGGACCGATCTGGAGGCGATCTGCCAGAAGGTTGGCCATCTTCTGGGTTGATGTAGGACCGCGCAGTCTGCGGCATGTGAGACAATTGTAGATACATCTCCTGACACACCTTTTTCTGCTGATCACCCAGAATCCTGCAGTGCGGATAGCTCCTTTGGTGAAGATGTGTCCTTGATGCTTGATCTGCTCGTGGAAATGTCTCGCGAGCAGCGACCCAAGGTGGTGTTTGCCGGGAATGATGATGGGGTGCCTTTCGTTGAACCCGACTCCAGCTCCGGCGAGGCTTCCGCAAATCCGCAGTAAGCCATTCTCATCTATGAAGGGGCTGAGATTTCTAAGGGGGTTTCCTTTCGGCAGCTCCTTGCCACTTCTCATCTGTAGATAATTGTCTGCGTAAGTGTCTTCTTGCACGGTATGATTGATGGTTTTCTTAGACTGTGAAAGCTCCTCCACAATGCGTGCCTTCCGACAGTGGTGCCAACCTGCGCACCCGTTTGCGGCACATTGAGCCCGACAGAGGCTGTGGGCGGTGTGTGTGAGGTTGGCTATAGCCCTGGTTAAGGACGCCCACATAGAGAACCTCTCGAAACGCTGCGATCCCAGTCGTGTGTCCGTAGAGAAAGTAACAAGAGCCGATATTTGCGGATGGATTTCCGAGTCGGATTCAGGCTCGACCAGACCGTAGTGGGCTGTTTCGAAGCATGGTTCGCTTCTTGACGAAAGGAATGTGGGGCCGTTGAGCCAGTTGCTGTTCTTGAGATGGGGAGCGGGTACAGAACAGATGCCAAGGTCGGCTGGATTTTGTTCTGTCCGTATGTGTCTCCACTGTACTGGCTGGGAGAAGTCACGTATGTATCGCACGCGGTTACTGACGTATACATAGAACCTTCTCTTCTCGTTGTAGATGTAGCCCAGCACCACCTTGCTGTCGGTGTAGAAGGTAGTGGACTGGAACTGCAGGTCGATTTACAAAGAGACAAGTTTGGTGAGCTCGATCGCCAGGACAGCTGCATAGAGCTCTAGTCTGGGGATAGACTGTTCTGGTCGTGGGGCGAGCTTCACCTTTCCCATGATGAAACCGGTTTTGTTGGTTCCCTTGGTGTCAGTGGTCCTCAGATAGGCTACTGCGGCTATGGCCCTCATGGAGGCGTCTGAGAAGACTTGAAGCTCTCGGCATATGATCTCCAAAGGTGCCGTTGCTGTGAAGACTCTGGGTATCCGAAGTTCGCCCAATACTTTCAGGGAGTTCCTCCACGAGGACCAAGTTCCGAGCATTTCTCTAGGTAGAGGTTAGTCCCACCCGCCACTCTCGTCGGTCAGGTCTCTAAGGATGAATTTCCCTTGGATGGTGACGGGTGCTGCGAATCCCAGGGGATCGTACAGGCTGTTTAGAGTCGACAGAACTCCTCTGCGTGTGAAGGGCCTCTCTGTCACCGGCGCTCTGAAGGTGAACATGTCCTCCTCGATGTTCCATTCGAGTCCGAGACTGCGTTGTGTGGGCAAGTTGTCCGAATTTAAGTCCAGGTTCCTCAGATTGCTGGCGTGGTCTAAGGGTGGAAAGGCGGCCAGGACCCCTTTTCTGTTAGAGGTGATTTTGTGCAGCCTCAGGTGGGATGCTGTCAGGATATCCTTAGTCCTCCGGAGCAAAGAGATTGTGGCTTCTTCGGTTGGGAATGATCTCAGGCAATCGCCTGTGTAGAAGTCCCACTTGACCAAGTGTTCAACAGCTGGGTCGTAGTTGGGCTGGTCCTCTTTGACTGCTCGTCTGAGGCAGTATATGGCCACTGCAGGGGATGGGCTGTTGCCGAAAACGTGGACTTTCATGCGATATTCCACGATCTCCTTGGCCGGGTCGGTGTCTCTGTACCAGAGGAACCTGAGGAAGTTCCTGTGCGCTTGTTTCACTCTAAAGCAGTGGAACATCTGTTCTATATCTGCAGGTCTGGCGACTGGCTCCCTGCGGAAACGAATCAAGACCCCAATCAGGGTGTTGTTGAGGTCGGGTCCGCTAATCAGTCCGTCATTGAGAGATGTTCCGTTGAACTTGGCACTGGAGTCAAAGACTACTCGGATCTTTCCGGGCTTCTTGGGATGGTATACCCTGAAGATGGGCAGATACCAGCATTCTTCTCCTTCCTTCATTGGGGGAGCCAATTCGGCATGGCTGCTCTCGAAAAGTCTCTCCATGAACGAGAGAAAGTGTCTTTCCATCTCAGGCTTCTTACTGAGGCTGCGCCTTAATGTTGAGAGCCGTTTTTCCGCCAGTGTCCGGTTTCATGGTAGCCGACATCTAGGTGACCTGAAGGGTAGTGGGGCAACCCAACTGTTGTCCTCGTCCCTGTCAACACCCCGATCCATGATATCGAGAAAGGCAAGGTCCTCTCGTTGTCCTTGGTCTGGCGGAACACATCGCATCCCAAGTATTCCCGGCTGTAACCACTTTATCCTTGTACCAGGTGATCCTCCTCGAGTCAGAATGCGACAGGGCAGGGCTTGGAGAATGTAGGCCACCCTCCCTCAAGGATGTGGGTTCGGAAGGTGGCTATCGTAGTAGATCTATGTGCGCCTCGTAGGCAGACGTCGCCCACTATGACCCACCCTAGATCCAGTTTGTGTGCGTACGGGGCGTTGTGAGGTCCATTGATCTGCCTACGCACCTTATGGGCTCTTAGGATGTCACATTCCAGAAGGAGTGTTATGGGAGTGTTATGGGTTCCAGGGCCGGGATGAGGCTGGCTATTGGTTTCAGGTGAGGGTGGTGAAGGACTGCCTCCGGAGTTGGGATGCTGGACCTGTCGTCGGGTATCTTGTTGCACTCAACCAGATCAGGAAGGGGGATGCTGACCTCTCCGTCGACGGACTTCACTTGGAAGCCCCTTGCCCTTCTTCCTGTGGTCAGCAATACTCCGGCGCACGTCTTGAGAGAGTAAGGATAGTTGGGGCTGTCGTCCGCGAAGGTGTCGAAGAAGTCAGAACTGGCCAGGGACCTGTTGCTTTGGTCATCGACGATAGCGTACATCCTTATGGCCTTGTCTGGTTGCTTCACAGGGTAGACCTCGACCAGGACGATTTTGGAACAAGACTTCCCGGACCGGTCTCCGCCCACACTTTGGTACATTTGGTCACAACACCGGCTGCTGTTGGGGAGCTCCCCTCCCCGCCATTCTCTGGGGCGGGCCTCGGGTCCAATGTCCAGGGTGGCGACCCTGGGTGGAGAATGGTGTTATGGCATGGGCTGTTGCATACGCTGCAGGTAACGTCCGCATCGCAGAGGGCCGCCAGGTGAGACATAGACCTGCAGCATCTGAAGCAGATAAAATGGCTGAGGATAAACGCCTTCTGCTCTGTTAGAGGTTTCTCCCTAAAGGCGTGGCACTCTGCCAGGGGGTGAACTGTTTGGTGTAGAGGGCAGTAGCGTTTGAGGTCCCTTATGCACTCTCGCTGTGGAGTGTTGGGGTTGGTAGGAGATACCTCAGTCTTACTTACTGAGATTACCTTCCACTTACTCTCGTATGGAGGTGGTCGGCTCGCAGGTTGATCCGTCCTGAAGCTTGGATCATTCCTGATCCTTGCTTGTTGGGTGACTGGAGTGGGAGTGGTAGCTTGGCTACCAGGGGGTGCAGTCCTCGCACAGTGTCCATCTTCCAGTAGGTCGTTGTATTCCCTCAGTCCCATGGGGTCTCTACTGGTCAATTTCTTGGAATTTCTCCAGCCGGTCGAAGAGAGTGTCCTCGATCACTTCGGGGGCGCCGTAGCACTCCCGAAGTCGGTCCCATATTCTTATAAGGACTTTGGCAGGGTGGTTCAGGTGGACAGACCTTATGCTCTTAGCATGTGTGCTCGATTCCTTCCCGAGCCATTTTATGAGGAGGTCCATCTCCTCGTTGGGTGAGAGGCCGAGATCTCCTATGACATTTCGGAAGGACAGACTCCACACTCCATAGTCCTCCGGTCTGTCGGAGAACTGTGTTAGTCCGGTGGTCACGAGCTCATGTCGTGTGAGATATCTTACGAGGTCCGAGGTATGTCGGTCAGTGTGCTGTCCACCATTGAGTGGCCTGCTGGCTTCAGCATATGAGGCGGGTGAGTTATAGCTGATGACGGGCGGCGTGTCCAGGGTTGGGTTCCTCTCTCTGAGAGGAGGAGATTGGTTGGAAGGTCCAGGCATTCTTTTGGAATGCTTGTGGCTATTTTCCTGGTCCCAGAATGGTTCTATCTCGCTTTTAGGCCTCTCACATTGGTTCAACTGTTCAGCGAAGTCCAGGTGGGTGGGTTTCAGTTCCTGCTCTCCCAAAGCTGCGTTCAAGGACTCCGCCCCAGCTATAATGGCAGCCGTTTCCTTCTTGTAACTTTTCCAGGTTCATCTTCAGCTTCAACTCTCCATCAATGAAGGAGAGGCGAGCAGAGGCCCTGCTTGATGAACGTGCATGGCAGGAGGAGCGAGATTTGTTGGACCGGTTGTCTGCCATGTTGCCGAAATGGATTTCTGCTTTTCCTCCCAGCTCGTCCCATCTTCCAGACGTGATCCAGCCTCTCTCTCTCTCTCCGAGCTGGGAGGAAAGGAATTAAAAATCCCGCAATTCAACGGGAATGCCGGGTAGGGGAAAGATATTTTCTTTCCGGTGGCGAGATATCACTAGGAGCAGCAGAGGAATCGGAAAGGAAAAACGACGGTGCAAGGGGCGCAACTCTTTGAGGAATCAATCCAGGCAAACCAAGACAAATAATTAATTCATTTTTTGGAGATTTCTTTTTTACTCATTTCGATAATTATTTAATTGGCTATTATCTTATAAAAGAAAAAAATTAATCGAGTTTTTCGTCAAAAAGTATACTTTGATGTAATAAAATAAGGTTTGCATTAAATCGATATTTATTTCTAGAATCTAAAAATATAATATTTTAAACTTAACATCAGGCTTTTCATATTTTAAATGAATTTTATATATTAATTTTTCATAGCAAAAATACTAAATTAAAGTTTTGAAATAAAATAACTGATGCATTATAAAATTCCTTAATTGATAAATCAATACTGAAAATGTCATTAAAATCAGATAATTACCTGATTTTTTTTTTCAATCGCAAATGTTACATTAAAATTGTAAACAAGCAAATAAAACCACTTAAAAAGAACCAAAAATGGTGTCGGCGAACAAAATTGACCAAAACAAATCGTTTTAAATATATCAAAAATAAATTGCTAATGTAATTATATTTTTCTTTTTTTAATGATGGTCATTATGTTACTACTTATCATTTTAGACAAAAGTTTGACATTAAATAATAGATTTAATTTTAATTCGTTTTTAAAAACGTAGCAGACTTTTTTATTGGGGGGTATACCTAGGCTACGTTAAATTTCAATCAATTTTACACAAAAAATGTTTCAAGATAATATTAACCTTAATGCAAGTTGCATTGTGTTATATATATAGTGGGGGGGGGATTGCACAGGGAAAATTGGTGGTACCTAATTGTTCGTTATTTCGTTTTTGTACTTTGGGACTATTTTTTGACAATTTTAATTTTAACTAGGAGGTTAGGGTTGGGGGTTGGAACTATTTTTTGACAATTTTTTGAAAGCATAAATTATCTATATTTTACAATCATAAATGTCTATTCTTCTCTAACAAAAATACGTCTCTGTCATTATTATCGTTAACACAACTATTGGCTGAACTTGCACGACCCAGAAAAAAAAAGAAAAAATCCCAATCCCTAACCCTAACCCCCCTAGTTAAAATTAAAAATTTTATTACACAGTTTGTGGGTTCTGTTTTTTTTTTTTTTGGTCACTGCAAATTCAGCCCAACTGCTATGGTAGAGCGGTGGGGGGGGGTCGATTTACTATAAACTTATACGTGGAATTGAGCACCGCTGAAAACTCAAAAAATATATAACTTTTTGAGAATTTTTTTAAAAAAATATGATACATTGGTGTGTAATCGTAAATAATCCATTGAAGAAAAAAAAAAAAATTTTTCAACAGTTCCGATATGGGGGATCGGTTTACGATAAAGTTATACGTGGAACTGAGCACCCCTGAAAACTTGAAAAATAAAGAACTTTTTCCAATTTTTTTTCTACAATCTGATAGGTTGGTGTGTAATCGATAATAATCCATTGAAGGAAAAGAAAAAAATTAAAAACAAAAATTTTAGATCTGGAAGTTCCAGATGGTCCGCCGTTTTTTCTTTTTTTTAACTTTCAGACTAAGTCTAATTTTTCTCCCCACTCGAATTTATTGACACTTTAAAACTCCAAAGAAAAAAAAATTGATTCCCAACAATAAAATAAACAAATATAAGATAAGAAAATGTAAAATAAAAAATTATACTGAAAACTTTTTTTTTTCTTTTTAGGAAAATCAAATGAGTTCGAGTCTATTAATTTTTTCATAATTAAATTTTATAAGAATTTGGTTGAGTTTTGAAATATTTTAAAATTAAAGTTTCACTTAAATACCAATATTGGCTTTGGTTTGTTTCAGTGATTTTCTTCTATAAATAATTAAAAAGTAAAACACCCAGAAAAGAATTTGTCCCCCTCCAACATTTTTGGGCATTTTTATTCGATTGAGTTTTGAAATATTTCAAAATTTTAAAAAACTCACTGTCAATTTTTTCTGTTTTTTTTTTGTTTGTTTTTTGTTTTTACTTTCATACTCATTGACACTTTGAAAAAATGTCATTAAAAAATTAAAAAAGAATTTTGAATTTTGATTACCCACAACAAAATAAAATTATAAAATATAAAAATAAAATAACTTGGCCGATGTTTAGACTTCAATTTAATATATGGAGATTTATTTTTAATAAAGAAAAAATTCAATGATAATATAATAAATGCAACCAACAAAATATTTGGGAGTTTTTGTTTTAAATTTTAAGGGTTATTTAGAATTTTAGTGGCAATTTAATATGTGAAGAAGAAGAAGAAAAGTAGAATTTAAACAAAAATTAAGCAAAGAAATTATTTCACAATTAACTTTGCATTTAAATCTACATCGATGTTCAGTCAAGAAATATTATTTTCTTTGATGAGTGGGGAAGACAAATGAATATATACGAAAAGGGGAAGGAATTGAATTAAAATCTTACCTTCTTAAAAATCCGAGAAAAAATAAAAATAAAATCATCCACCCAGTTGATCTCTCAGGAAAGAAAAGAGCGCCATATTTTTAAAAATGAATGACGTCACAGATCCTCCTCCTCCTCCTCCTCTTCTCCCCCCCCCCATACACACACACAAGTAAAGTTGATCGGAGGAAAAATGGCCGAGTTTGAAGAAAAATAAATAAATAAATAAATAAAATGAATAATGATATCAAATTTTTTTTAAATGATATGTTATAGTATAGGCAGTGCCAAAATCTCTCATTTTCATTTTAAAGACGAATCAAAAATTAATTAAATCGATTATTTAAGGTAATTTTTTTGTCTAAGTCGAAAAGTAGTAACATAATGGGCATCAGTAAAAAAAATTACAAATGTAATTCATTTTTTATACATTTTAAACAATTAAATTTGCTAAAGAATGGCTAATCTTTTTAAAGTTTAACATAAGATACCCGGAACAAAAAAATAACAAAAATCAGGGAATTGTCTGATTTTAAAGAAAGGAATTTTTTTTTTTTTTTTAATTACTGAATAGTTTCAATCAGTATTATCTGCGTTATTCGGACTATTGTCCTCATATTTATTTGTACAACGTTTCGGCCGATATACCCTCCGGCCTTCTTCAGGTATTTTTTTCGGTCTCGGGAACCTTCTTTTTGGACTCGGTAACCATCTTTTGGAACTCGGGAACTTTCTTGTCGTAATCGGGAGCCATCATGGAACTTTGAACTTAACCCTTTATTTAGTCCACGGGGGTATCCTGTTCTCATTCCGCTAACCATAGCTGGGGTAAGAGTTGTGTTATTTATTTTTTCTTTGACTCAGAATTGATCCCGGAATCCAGAGATAACTGTCACTTAGAACTGTCTTAACCTAACTACCTTATCCACTAGGCCATGTGTCCAATTGGACAATTCAGTGTGAATTTTGGGAATTTATAAACCTAATGTCTTTACAACACAAAATAAATCTCATCACATACCAACTATCAATTTGTATTATTTGGATTATTCGGACTATTGTCCTTGACTGATTATATCGGGCCCGTACCGATTAGATATTATTTTTCTGATTTTTTTTTTTTAGATGAGGCTTGATAATTAATATTATTTGGATTATTCAATAGTCCTAATAATCCAAATAATCCAAATTATCAAGCCTCATCTCAAAAACTCAGAGAAATAACAACTTTATTAAATACAAAACGAATTAAAACTACTTGCTAAGTGTATGAAGGACTTTCTATTGACGGAAAGGGCAGATCCTGCATTTTTTTTTTTTTTTGTGAAAGGTTCCGGTTAAGAGAAGAATGTTGTGTTCCTGAAAAGATGATACCCCCCCCCCCAGCACAGGTAAGTTTCATTATCATATATAATTTTTAACATGAGGTCGAAATTCAAATGAAATTTCTTAACGTTTTGGCTTTAATGATTTTCTCTTCTCGAGAAATAATAAAAAGGAAAAATAAGTAAATTCTAAGAATTTGTATCTGTTGAGATATTAAGACAACGCTGAAGAAATATAACATCACATCTTCAAGCGTAGAAAATCTGGCCTCCAACGCACAGGAGCTAAGCAGCTCATTAATGAGATGAACAGGATTGCAGAGCGGCGACATCTTCGTCGTCATGAACAACCAAATATAGATATGAATTTCCCCTGCAATGTGTGTGACTGCATCTGCAAGTCCAGAATTGGACTAATGATGCACCAGAGGGTCTACAAAAAACGACATGGGGTGACGTCACCGACGTCTGTAAAGGACTTCCAAAGAAAAGAAAAGAAAAGAAAAGAAGAAGTATCTGTTTAGCAATGTACACAACATATGATGACGTTACACAGTAGAATTGGAGTCTGTTTAGCTATGTACACCACAAAAATGACGTCACAGTAGAATTGGTCTATTCAGCTATGTACACAACAAACTATGACGGCACTCAAAGATGTGTACAATATGGAAACCTAATTTTGAAGTTAAATGAAATCTAAGAAGTGGGCCATATTATAGCGAGAAGTGAAGTGAGTTACCTCGATAGACTACAGCGATTGAACTTACAACCTCCAGGTTGTGAGTGGTGACTCTTGGTAAGTCTCCTGTAATCCATTATTTGTTGGAGTGGTTCGGCCAGTTGGGAGGTATAAAATCCAAGGCAGTCTCTCTCTCTCTCTCTCTCTCTCTCTCTCTCTCTCTCTCTCTCTCTCTCTCTCTCTCTCTCTCTCTCTCTCTCTCTGTGTGTGTGTGTGTGTGAAAATTACTGTTCTTAGCAGAATTTGGCTAAGTTGACAGCGTGATCCTAGGAGACTGTCCCCTTGATTTAAAGGGACAGGGCTGGGTTTATTCCCTGGTGCCTGAGGCGCTCAAAAAGGGGGAATGCCGATGGGATCCATACATTTTTTTGCTAGCCATTGCATGAGCTCCGGTTTTTACGCGGTTTCCCACTAAAAAAAAACAGACCTTGTGTCGCATCTTCACTTGGTGGGAGGTTATGGTAAATACCGAATTACTATTCTTAGCAGAATTCAGCCAGCACCTTCTGATATGTTAGAGGACCTTGATTCAGCTAGCCTCGGCCAAATTAACAGCATGATCACGAGGACCGTCTCCCAGGCAACACCTGCTTCCTCGATTTAAAGGATAGAGCAGGGTTTATTTTCTGGCACCCCGAAAGAGGAATGCCGATTCGATACATGCATTTTTTTTTTACCGGTCATCGTATGAGCTTCGTTTTGTGCGTGATTTCCCACTTTAAAAAAGACGTTGTGTCACATCCTAACCTGGTGGGAGGTTAAGTTAAATACCGAATAACTGTTCTTAGCTGGGATAACCGGTTGACAGTTGTTGTCTTACTGACTATGCTTGTGTAAGAACAGAATACTAAACGAATCGGTCTTAAATTACTTAGATCAAGTTATTTCAGCAAGTAATGGTGGCCGGAACTTTTGGGAACTTGTTCCCTCGCTTCCACTGAAAGGTACCATTATAGTATGTGGCCTGTTGGTGTTTGGTAAGTAGCAGATGAGTGCATAGTGAAAATAATGCGTGAAATAATAATAGAATTTACAATAGGTAAAAGTATAAAGTGAGGAGCTAGTCACACAGGGTACGGATAAAGATAAGTCAGCAGCGGTTAACACCACGAGGTAAATTCAACAAGGATTTATTACGAACTGATTCAATTTCTTACAAGGGTTAAAAACGCGGGAACAAACCTTTGGGCGGAAGTGGGCGGAGTCTGAGCTCCTGCTGGAGTTGCATCAAATATATTTATAGAAATATAAGCTTATAAAAACTTAACATGGCCTACCGTTTGAATGTGGCCAACGAAATCATGTCTCTCTTATAGTATGTGGCCTACCATAAAAAGTATATTATAAGGTTATAATAATAACTGCTAACCCTAACCCTATTTTAGAATTTTAGAATTAAATAGATCTTTGATTTATGTAAATTCTTTTTTTAATTATTCTTAATTACTATATACAGCTTATGACTGAATTGCATTTCTTGAAATTTAATATATGTGAAAAATAATCAGTTTTAATAAATTGCCTACTACTTATATCTATAAATATACTCTTACTGAGGTAGGTCACATTCAAACCGGGTAGGCCACATACTATAACGGAATCAAAAAGGTAGGCCACATACTAACAGAATCAAAAAGATAGGCTGCATACTATAAGGGCACCCACTGAAGTATGTTACGCTCCCTCCAGACGTACAAGTCAAGCTGTTTCGGTTAACATTAACATGCAAAACTAACGTGCTAGTAACAACGAAAGCCGAGCAATATCAAGTCAGGTCCACGATGTCTTCCTGCAGTTAGGTCGCCAGCGTCACGGGCCAAGAAGGTGAGTCTGGTTGATGTCGTCAGACGGCTGGTCCTTCCAGAGGTTAGAAGTGTGCTGGATCAGGTAGACAGGAAGCAACTAGACGTGGCCGATAGGGATGTCTTGTCCGGGGGAAAAGTCTCGGGACGGATAGAAGTATCGTAGTCGCTGTGAAAAGACTTTCATTAGAAGATTGCTATAAACGGAATGGATTGCTAACTGTTACCATTATATCTGGAACTTTAGTCAGGAACGGGCCAGTCAAGACAGTGGCAGCCAGGAACGGACCAAGTAGATGGGAAGCAGCTAGATAAGGTCGATCGGGCCTGTGGTAATATTATATACTCCCATTGACATCGGGGATATAATTGGTGAGAGTGATACTTCAGAGAGAGTTCTCAGTTGGTAGAAAGAGAGAGACAGATACAGAGATTTACTTGGTTACTTCATTTCTGCTTCTTCTTCTTCTTAACTAATGTCTGGTTTCTTCTCCTTGGCTTTAATTATTTTCAATTAAATGAACTGACAAGACATTTTTTTGCTTGATCAAGCTTTTTATTGTATCTAGCCCATATCACCGCGCGGATGAAAGATCGACCTCAACAGCCGCACGTCTGCCCTGCTTCAAAGTCCGGTCGAATCTAAAAACTAAAACTAATCACGTGTTTCTCGTAGCGCTTTTACCAGAGATCAGGGGGGTATAACCATCACTAGTAAATTTCCACTCCCTGATCTCAAAATTAACGGACCCCATTCCCGCTACAGGGCCTGCCAACAATCTATGGCACCTATAGATTGTTACAGGCCTTCTTAACAGGATGGAAAATCTCGGGACTGAAAGTAATCATAGTCGTTGGGAAAAGACTTTCAGTTGAGGGTTGCCCTAAGAAGGACAGGTTACTGACTGTTGACATTATATCTGGTGCTGAAACCTGGGACTGGTGAGCATTTGCGTCCGACTAGAGACTAGGGGACTGAGCCAGCAATGATAGGGATAAAGACCGTCAACGGGACTGTTAAAGACCAGCGTATGGTTGCAAAAAGAATGTTATTAAAAGGATTCAAATTCTTACTTTGATTACATGATTAACGGAATGAGAACAGTCTAACCCCGTGGATTAAATAAAGGGTTCGGTTCGAAGTGTTGTGAAGGCTTCCGATTACAACATGAAGGCTGCCGAGTTCAACTTGAATGTTCCCGACTTCGAGAAGGTTCCCGAGTACAACAAGAAATACCTGAAGAAGGTCGGAGGGCACATCGGTCGAAACGTTGTGTAGATAACAATAAAGATGAGGACAATAGTCCGAATAATATAAATAATCAAGCCCCATCTAAAAAAAATCAGAGAAATAGCATTTACAACAAGATGTATTTGCGTATAATGTCGCGGTTTTGTTTGGTTTGGTTTGGTTTACGGCATATCAACCTCAGTGGGTCATTTAATGTCGATAAAGTTTTGAAATAAATCAATTCTTAATGGATACACAATTTTTTTTAATAAATACATTTTTCTATTTAACCCATAGATGGGACCCTAACAGGTACTACCACCCCGGGTCAGAGTGGACCAGGGAGCAATGGTGATGAAGGGTCGCTTCACATTCCCCAAACCTCCAAAACTGGAACCTCCTCAACGTCATTCCCAGGACATGTAGACCCTCAGTCACTGCTTTCTATCACCCATATGATAAAAAGGGTTGGGGTTTGCCATAAGGGCAATAGGGTTGGGGGCAATCATATAGGTGCTAGGGCTTGACGTGACCAGCCGATTGATCGGAGGGGGCCTCTCCGACCGCCCGTCTAGCCTAAGTAAGGATCTAAGTGGAGTATTGCAGGTCATGGACTGCTCAGCTACCAAGACTCCGCCCTCAAGCATCACGGGTCGCCACTTACGGCCAACAGGTGGCCCCATTGGGGAAGTCTTACCCCTTTGCACAGGTGCAGTCGGTGCATTCTAACGCCCCACCGATAGGGCGTTTAATGTCGCGGGATAGATTTTGTTTACAAGATGAAATTGATTTCGTTTAATGAGAATACTGCTTGTGTCTGTAGATAGTGTTAATTGTGGTGATGAAATGTGAGTAGTGGTCAGACCACACGAATCAGTTTTAAATTACTCGGATCAAATAGAAAACAAAAGAACTAGGTACCACCAATTTACCCTGTGAAATTTACCCACCCTATATTTAACACAATGAAACTTGCAGAAAAATTAATATTATCTTAAATTTTTTTTTGCATTCGAAAGAAGAGACATTAAACAAAATCCTGATGATTTAAAAAAATTTTTTCAGATTACGGAAATAATGAAAATTATCATTGAAAAACAATGTTTTCATTTTTGCACTGTTAAATCAACTGAAATTTAACGTAGCTAAAAACAAGTTACGATAAGAGGATTAAAAAAAATTCTATGAAAAATCAATTAATTGTTCGATTTTCACGAAAATTTCCATAACTATTTAGCTTTGGATGTAAATATATCTGAAATAGTTTTTTCCTAAAATATATTAGGGGAAATATTTTTTTACGAGGTCTACCCCCCCCCTATTTTATTTTATGAGATAAAAAAAATGAACCGTCAGAAAACATTTTAACTTTTTTTCTATAAAGATAAGAGTTCGAATAACTATATCCCAAAAATTGTATAACATCCAACGCAGTATTTTTTTTTAGGAAAAATTAATTAAATCGGAAATAAAAAGTGCAAAAAAAGTCATAATATTATTATTTGAAAACTTTTTTTTTTGCTTTTTAATTGGTATGTACTATATTCTATTAAATTGTCAAGAAAAAAATTTTTTTTTAAAGAAATTAATTTTAAGAGATTTTCAATCTTTTGTTTGCTTAAATAATTTGATTTTTTAAAAATGTTTAAAAATCTTTTTTGCGTGAAAAAATCGAATTTTTCACGGACATTTAAATATATGAATTTTAGAATTCAGGTGAACTAAAAATTTGTCCGATCCACAATATATTAATATTTTTAAAAGAATTTATAACTTTTATTGTTGAATAGTAATGTGTGATTCTTAGAATATACGGAAGAGCAAAACTGACATATTTCTTTTTTTTTTTTTAAATTTTTTTTTTTTTACCTTGGAACTATAGACGAGACACGTTCCAGTTTACTATATTTTTTTTAAGTGAAAAAAATCATCTTGAACTAATTTAGGGACTAGCAAAAAATTCGGCTACTAGGAATTTTAAAAGCGAATTAGAAATAATTAAATCTATTATTTAAGGTCAAACTTTGTCTAAATCGATAAGTAGTAACATAATAACCATAATTAAAAAAGAAAAATAATATTACATATGCAGTTTATTTTAATAGATTTAAAAGTATTTGTTTTGGTCAATTTCGACTATATCAGCCAGTCAGTCTCGTTTTCGATATTTGTAAGTGCTTGTTTACAATTTTACTGTAACATTCGCGTTTGCAAAAAAATTTACCAAAAATTCAGGTAATTATCCGATTTTAATGAAATTTTCAGTATTGATTTAAAATTAATGAATTTTATAATGCATCAGTTATTTTATTTCAAAACTTTAATTTAGTATTTTTGCTATGAAAAATTAATATATAAAATTCATTTAAAATATGAAAATGCTGATGTTAAGTTTAAAATGTTATATTTTTAGATTCTAAAAATTAATATCTACTTAATGCAAACCTTATTTTTGTTGACGAAAGTAATAAGTTTTGAAGAAAAACTCGATTGAAAATGTACCCCTTCATAAAAAACATCGATTATAATTTTTTCTTTTATAAAATAATAGCCAATTAAATAATTATCGAAATGAGTAAAAAAGAAATCTCCCCAAAATTAATTATTTATTATTTTTTACATCTTATTTTTCGATTTTCGTTACTTATTTTCTCATAGAAGCGCAACCGTAAAAAAACTTTTTTGGCTTCTATTCATAACTTCGGTCTTTTATCTCATTATTTATACTGTAATTAGTATCAGGTAAGAACCAACTTGAAACAATTTTACGCCCCCAACATAAGGGGGGTCAAAATTAAGTGACCTGAAAAAAATGAGAAAGTTTTGAAATAAAATAAATAATGCATTATAAAGATCATTCATTGACACATAAACACTGAAAATTTCATTAAAATCCGATAATTCCCTGATTTTTGATAAATTATTTTCTGTAGGGGGGGGGCTAAAGTCATTTGGTCAAAAACACATTTTAGGCTCCATTTTGCCAGTCGCTATTTTCTCATAGAAGAGCAACCGTAAAATTTCTTTTTTGTTTCTATTCATAACTTCGGTCTTTTATCTCTTTATTTATACTGTAATTAGTATCAGTCAAGGACCAACTCGAAACAATTTTATGCCCCCAACATAAGGGGGGTCAAAATTAAGTGACCTGAAAAAAATGAGAAAGTTTTGAAATAAAATAAATAATGCATTATAAAGATCGTTCTTCGATAAATAAACACTGAAAATTTCATTAAAATCCGATAATTCCCTGATTTTTGGTAAATTATTTTCGGGGGGGCCAAAGTCATTTGGTCAAAAATGACTTTGAGGCTCTGTTTGCCAGTCCCTAAACTAATTCAACCTATTTCACAATAAAAGTAACTAACTCTTCATTATTCTATCAGTTTTTCTCTTAGAAAAAATATTCAAATTTTCATTCATTTCATTTAGTTTTCGATTTTATAATTTACCCAAACCCATAATTGGCAAAAAGTTACTTTCACTGTAAAATTTTAATTATAAATTTTAATAATAAAGTTCAATAGTAAATGCTACTAGTAAATTTTACTAGTAATACAAATGTTCATACATTTCATTTCTTTTTCGATTTAGAATTTGAACGGGTGCAAATTCGACTGGCATGTTTTATTTTAAAGTCAATTTCACTGTGAATTTTTTTTTTTATAGTAAAAGTACTTATTGTCTTTGATTCAGTTACACAAAATATATATATTCCAGTTATTCTCACAAAATAAAAAATTTTAGAAAATACACATTGAAGTGAATATTAAAATAAAGAAAATATATTTAGTATTGTAAAATAACGGGTGTAAGAAAAATAAAACATTGCAAGGCTCTGTTTGCAAATAAGTCGGAAAAGTAAAACACGGAACATAAAATAAAAACACGAACATAAAATGAAGGTTCAGTTTATTTTATGGTAGGAAGGAATATACGAGGAACTTGTTCTTTTTTTACCACCGTTTTTTGGTTATCCATAAAAGGAACATTATTTTAAGTCAAGAAAAACTTTATAACAGACAAAAAAAAACTTTAAAAAAAATTAATCTTATTTATTTTAGTCTATTCAAATTTCCAATATATTTTTTATTTTCTAAAATTTATATATTTTAAATTTTATATTCT
Source organism: Doryteuthis pealeii (assembly GCA_023376005.1). Taxonomy (NCBI): domain Eukaryota; kingdom Metazoa; phylum Mollusca; class Cephalopoda; order Myopsida; family Loliginidae; genus Doryteuthis; species Doryteuthis pealeii. The sequence continues at coordinate 6,035,900 of CM042163.1, forward strand.
AAAAAATATCTTACATTTTTCATTTAATATTATTTATTTTGATTTTTCATTAATTTTTTTTCAAACGGCTAGTTGGGGAAAAGATATCCATTACTACTGAGTTGCAAGTTCAATCCTCGTTGGATGCCCCATACTTGGGACTTTGTGCCAAATCCAGCCCGTGATGAACAGGTTGGACAAAATAATTTTTTAATGCTTTTTTGGGAGAAGTAAAAGAGGAGGGGGAGGGGAAAGACAAGAAGGAGAGGGAAAGAGGAGAAGGAGAGGGAAAGAGGAGAAGAAGAGGGAAAGAGGAGAAGGAGAGGGAAAGAGGAGAAGGAGAGGGAAAGAGGAGAAGGAGAGGGAAGAGGAGAGGGGAAGAGGAAAAGAAGGTATTGTGACGTCATTCAATTTAGAATTCTCTTTGATGTAAGCGAATTTTTTCTTTCCTCTTTTCCGTCGCCGAGACGACAGCGACTTTCTTATCTCAGATTTTTAAGAAGGTAAGATTTTAGTTAAATTCCTTTCATATATTTTTTCCTTAAATCTCCCTCAACCTAAAACAAATATATATATATTTCTAGACTGACTGACAAATTAAGATAGACATTTTATTAAATAATTTCTTTCATTAATTTTTGTTTGAATACTTCGGAAAATTTTGTAATATTTAAAGTTTAAGTTTACTGTCAAAAACTGAGTTAAATTTTCAACTCCTAAATATCGTTTTAAGTTTGGTGTGGATTTTCTGAAAATATTTGCATAGTTTTTTCCAGTTTTTCACTTAAATGCCACCTGTCTCAGAAGTGCCAAAATTTCTGTACGACACCCTCTCCTTTCTTTTAAACTTTTATTTAAAAAAATTAGTAAATTGTCATTTATTTAAATTTTTTTCCTCAACTACAAAGCCTAAACTTGCATATACTAAAAATTTTCTATGAATTTTTTAATTGTAAAAATAAAATAAATCCCATTAAAAGATCCCATCTTCAAGAGACTGAAAAAGTCCGCCATTTTGGCAGATAGATTTTTTAAAAAAATTTATGCACTAATGCGTGCATGAGATTAGAATAGGTATAAAAAGCATATTTTGCGGAAATACCCGAAACCTTTTGAGACGTTAGGTTTAGGCTACTTCTGGAGTTTTCTTATATTATTTAATGCAATTCTAATATTTCTTGCGCGCTATTGTGCATTATTTAGTTTAATTTATAAAATTCTCTTATTTTAAAGATTGAAAATTTTTACATGTGACTTAATAAAAATCCTTCCACTTCATAATGCATTAAAATTTACGTTATGTCTCATTCATTTTCCCGAATTTTAAATTTTAATTCATAGGGGTTTAAAAAAAAAAGCGTGCAAATTTGGCCAAGCCGGAATTTTGAAGAATAAGGGAATTGATTAAAATTATTTGTTTAAAATTCAATGATAAATTAAATGCAACCAACAATCTTTTTTTATTTTTATTTTGGGAGTCATTTATAATTTGAGCCAATTCTAATGTGGGGAAAAGTTTTAAAAAAATAAAGCACCTACAAAAGAACTTTCATTTTAATTTATTTGGTTGAGTTTTGAAATATTTAAAAAAATTTTTTCCACTTTCAGACTAGATAATTCTTTTCCCACCATTCTTAATGAATGGTGGGAAAAGAATTATCTAGTTCTAAAAAAAATTCAAAACTCAACCAAATAAATTAAAATGAAAGTTCTTTTGTAGGTGCTTTTTTTAAAAAAAAATCTTTTCCCCACATGGGCTCAAATTCTAAATGACTCCTAAAATAAAAAGAAACAAAAAAAAAGTTGTTGGTTGCATTTAATTTATAATTGAATTTGTTCTTTTTATCAAATTCTCCATATTTACTAAATTCAAATGGACTACTTTTTGATAAGTAAAAAAAAAAAAAAAATGCTTTTTTGTAGTTTCGTGTTAAATTATTTAATGTATTTTTATTGTTGGGGGGTGGGTGGGGTGAACATTCTTTTTTCTTTCCGACATTTGTTCAATGTGTCTAATGAGTTTGAAAGAGAAAAACTAAAAACAATATTTGGCCGAAGTGTTTAATTTTGAAATATTTCAATACTCAACCAAATTAAAAAGCTCAATAGTTTTGGAGGGGTACAAGTTCTTTTTTTTTTTGGTGTTAAATTTATTTTATTTTTCTTCCCGCGTTAAATTGCCTCCAAAATTTTAAATTGACTCCAAAATTTTAAAATGACTCCCAAATTTTAAATTGCCTCCCAAATATTTCATTGGTTGCATTTATTTGTTGACTTAAGACATTTGTTCAAAGTGTCAACGAGTCTGAAACAGAAAATAAAGAAAAAAGTGCGTTTTTGATTTTAAAATATTTAAATACTCAATGAAATTAAAAATACTTAGTTTTCGGGATGGGGGAGGGGTGTCTTTTTTATTTTATTCTTCCCACGTGTAAAATCCTTCGCCTCCCTCCATTATTTATTCAACTCAAAAGCGCGCGCTCTTCGCAGAAATGCGTCCCGGCCTCCTGCCCTAAAAAACGCTAAGCAGTGCTAGCTAAAAAAAACAACAAACTAACCCACCCATCTAAAATTTTTGTTTTTAATTTTTTTTTTCTTTTCTTCAATGGATTATTATCGATTACACACCAATCTATCAGATTGTAAAAAAAAAAATTCAAAAAATTTCTTTATTTTTCGAGTTTTCAGTGGTGCTCATTTTCCCCGTATAAGTTTATAGTAAATCGAACCCCCATATCGGAACCGCTATACCTTAACAGTTAGGCTGTTAAGGTGACACAGAAAAAAACAGAACCCACAAATTTTGTAATAAAACTGTTAATTTTAACTAGGGGGGTTTAGGTTTAGGGTTGGTGTTGGGGTTTAAGGTTAGTTTAATGGGAAAATGAATAAATAATTTGGGTTCCGTTTTTTCTGGGCCACTCAAACTTTGACCCCTTTGCGCAAGTTCAGTTCGAGTGGTTCCGATATGGGGGATCGATTTACGATAAACTTATACGGGGAAATGAGCACCCCTGAAAACTAAAAAAATAAAGAACTTTTAATAATTAAAAAAAAAATCTGATAGATTGGTGTGTAATCGATAATAATCCATTGAAAGAAAACAATAGGGTGGACCTGACCATCTGACCCCCACCCCCCATCTAAATTTTTGTTTTTTCCTTTAATTGATTATTATCGATTGCACTCCAATCTATCAGATTGTAAAAAAAAAATTCTAAAAAATTTATTTTTCGAGTTTCAGTGGGTGCTCAGTTCCTCGTATAAGTTTATCGTAAATCGATGTCCATATCGGAACCGCTAAAAAAAAAAAAATTTTTTTTTCTAAATCTGATAGATTGGTGTATAATCTATAATAATCCATTGAAGAAAAAAAAAAAAATTTTTTTTTTTTTTTTTTTTTTTTTTAGCGGTTCCGATATGGGACATCGATTTACGATAAACTTATACGAGGAACTGAGCACCCCTGAAAACTCGAAAAATAAATAACTTTTTAGAATTTTTTTTTTTTTTTTTTTGTTACAATCTGATAGATTGGAGTGCAATCGATAATAATCAATTGAAGGAAAAAAACAAAAAATTTAAAAACAAAAAATTTAGATGGGGTGGGGGTCAGATGGTCAGGTCCACCCTATTGTTTTCTTTCAATGGATTATTATTGATTACACACCAATCTATCAGATTGTAAAAAAAAAAAAAATTCTTTTAATTTTTGAGTTTTCACGGGTGCTCATTTCCTCGTATAAGTTTATAGTAAATCGATCCACCATATAGGAACAGCTTGAACGGAAGTGGCCAAGAAAAAACAACCCAAATTATTGATTTATTTTCTCCTTAAACTAACCTTAAACCCTACCCCTACCCCCAGTTAAAATTAACATTTTTATTACAAAATTTGTGGGTTCTGTTTTTTCTGGGTCACCTGTATACAGAGTGACCCAGAAAAAACAGAACCCAAATTATTCTTTTTCCCATTAAACTAACTCTAACCCCCAACCCTAACCCCATAGTTAAAATTAAGTGTTATTACAATAGGTATAGGCAAAAAAAATCGGATACTACGAGTTTTAAAAGCGAATTAAGAATAATTAAATATATTATTTAAGGTTAAACTTTGTCTAAATCGATGATAACCATCATTAAAAAAAGAAAAATATAATTACATATGCAGTTTATTTTTAAAAGATTTAAAACTATGTTTTGGTCAATTTCGACGCGACCCGCCATTTTGGCTGTTTTTCAATGGTTTTAGGCGCTTGTTTACAATTTTAATGTAACATTTGGGATGGAAAAAAAATTACCAAAAATCAGGTAATTATCCGATTTTAATGAAATTTTCAGTATTGATTTAACAATTAATGAATTTTATAATGCATCCGTTATTTTATTTCAAAACTTTAATTTAGTATTTTTGCTATGAAAAATTAATATATAAAATTCATTTAAAATATGAAAATCCTGATGTTAAGTTTAAAATGTTATATTTTTAGATTTTAAAAATAAATATCTACTTAATGCAAACCTTATTTTAGGTGCCAAAAGTAATAAGTTTTGAAGAAAAACTCGATTGAAAATGTACCCCCTCCCCTTTTTAAGCAGAAAAAACATCGATGTATAATTTTTTCTTTTATAAAATAATAGCCAATTAAATAATTATCGAAATGAGTGAAAAAGAAATCTCCAAAAAATTATTTATTATTTTTTTACATTTTATTTTTCGATTTTCGGTACTTATTTTCTCATAGAAAAGCCACTGTAAAATTTTTTTTTGTTTCTATTCATAACTTCGGTCTTTTATCTCATTATTTATACTGTAGATAGTATCGAAAATGACCAACTCACAAAACATTTTACGCCCCCAACATAAGGGGGGGGGGTCAAAATTAAGTGACCTGAAAAAAATGAGAAAGTTTTGAAATAAAATAAATAATGCATTATAAAGATCATTCATTGATAAATAAACACTGAAAATTTCATTAAAATCCGATAATTTCCTGATTTTTGGTAAATTATTTTCTGTATGGGGTCTAAAGTCATTTTGTCAAAAACGCATTTTAGGCTCCGTTTGCCAGTCCCTATATTACAAAATTTGTGGGTTCTGTTTTTTCTGGGTCACCCTAATTTTGACATCTTTGTGCAAGTTCAGCCCAACTGTTAAGGTAAGAGCGGTTCCGTTATGGGGGATCGATTTACTATAAACTTATTATGGGGAAATGGGCACCCGTGAAAACTCAAAAAAATAGAGAATATTTTTTTTCACAATCTGATAGATTGGTGTGTAATCGATAATAATCCATTGAAGGAAAAAAATAGAAAAAAAAAAATTAAATGGGTTCCAGATCTTGAGATCCGACAATTTTTTTTGTCCATTCGAAAGAAGAAACATTAAACAAACTGATTTAAAAAAAAAAAAAAAAAAATCAGTTTAAGGAAATAATGAAAATTATGAACAAAAAACAATGTTTACATTTTTGCACCGTTAAATCAATTGAAATTTACGTAGCCAAAAATAAGTTAAAGGCTTTTTTAAAAATTCTATGAAAAATCAATTGATGGTCTGATTTTCCCAAAAGTAAAATAAGCTTGAAAAAGCATTCTTGTATTTTACCAGAAGCGGCCAACTAGCTTATTCGAAAAAAATTAAGTTTTCATAAATATCAAGTCAGTAATTTTTCTGTCTATAGTGTATTTAATGATTTTTGTTATTGATTTCTAAGAATAAAGTTAAAATTTTAAAAATCTTAATTTATGTAGGTATTTAGTCCGTAAATTACTTTAAAGCGCCAATTTTGATAAAATAATCGGAATACTTTGATGTTAAAAATATATTAAAAATAAATTACATATGTAATATTTACCTTTTTTTTATTTTATTTTTTTTTTTAACTGATGCTCATTGTTATTACTTTTCAATTTAAACAAAAAATTGATCTTAAATAATCGATTTATATTTTAATTCGGTTTTAAAAATGAAATCAGTAGGTACCACCAAAATATGTCATGTGATCAGTTTAGGAGATTGAAGGAAGAAACGTAAATGTTTTTGAACTTTTTTAAAATAACGAACAAAATTGTTACAAAAAAAAAAACCCAGTTAACTTAAAGATCAAATTATCCCATTGGGGAAAAATTACTTATTACGTTATCTTGAAAAATAAGTAAAACTGTATTTTTTTACAACAGGGTAAATCTCAGGCTGATTTTTAAAAATTTTATATGGGGCGGTAGCTATTCAGACAAATAATAATGCCTCTTAGTAAATGTATAATGTGAAAAACATGAGAAACAATGAAGGCAGTAAAGGTAGTTGATGTTAACGTCAGGGTATTACTTCAATGGGTCAATTAATTGTTAGTCATTCTGGTTCATGCAGCTTTGACAGTACCAACTTGGGAGGTGGCTGGCTGCCGTATGAAAAATGATACCAATTGTTGCACTACTTACAACATACCCTAGCACTACTGTCATCTGGTTGATTGAAGCCAGGACAAATTCTTCCACTATCTTTGATGGGTAGGTTATTATCAGAGATATCAGGATGGATGGATGGATGGTTAACAGGATTGTCAGTTTCATCTTGATCTTGTGAAAGTGATCCATAAAATCCAAAGGATTCCTCAATGGACAATTCCAAGGGATAAAGGGAACGAACTTGTAAAGATCCTTCCCCCTGATCTAATTTGGGCTGATCTGACCAAACCATCATCTCCCGGGAACAGACGTGTAACCCTTCTCAGGGCCCAAAACTGAATTTTGTTGAGCAGCCTTATTGTTACAATCTCACCCACATGAATTCCAGAAGCAGTCCTCCTGGGTTTGGGTATGTTCCCTTAAGCTCAATAGATAATCTTCATTCCTGATCTTTTTGAACTTCTTCAGTGATTCATCTCTGGTAGTCAAGGAGTCTATAAGTTGTCTTTGGGAGGATGTTATACTTGGTGTATGCTCAACTTGGTGTATGCTCACCCTGTTCAACCTCGATATCAGTTTGGGGTTTACCATGAGGGTGCAGAAAAATGGTTGGGGGTTCTTATCTCTAACCCAGTGTAGTGCTTCTCATAGCAAACAGTAACATTGGTGTTGATTTAACATTTTATTTGTTTTTTTTTTTTTTAACTTGCTGCCTGGTGGACCAGGAGTTTTTGTACCCTGTGTAGCTACATACCCCCCCACCAAGATTCTTTTTTAATTGAGGGAGAATGATCTGGTAGACTACCCGTATGACCATTTTTATGTGTCCGGGAATTATTCTGCATCTATTTAGCCAATTTATGAAAAAGAAGCTTCCTAAAATTAAAATTAAAAAAAATTTAATCCGGGCTAAACCGATTGGGAGGTTTTATTGTACGCCCAATTCATCGTAGCAGTGCTGATGTCAATGCCATGGTGAGCTGTTTAGTCAGGTCGACTTTCACTTGTTACCCCTTTGGGTGCTGCATCTGTGAGGGCATGCTTAGTTTTGCCTCTTCATGGTCTAAATTGTCTATCATTTGGGATTGAGATGTTTGGTGGTGCAAGTGCGAGACCTGACTTGATCTTGGTGAGGACAGACAACCCGGCCATCCTCCAATTTGATTAAGAAAGGTAAGGGAGATATCTTATCCACAATATGACCAGCCAGCCACATGGGCCCAAGACCAAAGTTCTGTGCAAAGATTGCTTCTTCTCTACTAAATGAATGATTTTTCTAGGACAGCTTTAAACATGACATTTCTCCAGTCGTATCAATCAACAAAATTTTTCAGTGTTTTTCATCAAGTGTCACTTTCATATCAATTAAGGTGTCTTTTTTTTATGATGTAAATAATGTACTCCCCACCCACTCCTGGAAATATTTGTATTGTTAAAGTTTTGTCGTCCTTGACTCCTGCCCTAATTTACGCTATGTTTTTACTTGTAGATATTTTCATTGTCATGTTTCTTGCTTTTTATCAGCAAATTAATGTAGATATTTTACAATGCCACACCAGCTTTCTATTCAGATATTTTACTACTCCCTCAACCGTTTAAAATAAGTTTTTTTTTTTTTGATGAATTTTTACAAATTTCAATTGAATTTTTACCAAACACAAATTTCAATTTCATACCATGTTTTGTTTCTTGCTTTTTATTAACTAATGTATAGATATACCATGCCATCTCCCCTCTCCTTTCTCGCTTTTTATTGGTACATCAGTTTAGATATTTTACAATCTGTCCCTTTTTAAAAAAAAAAGTTTTAGTTATTTCTACAAAACACAATGCCCCCCCTCCCCTCCCCTCTGCTCCTCAATATGATAACATAAATAAATATAAAACTATATAAATATTAGGTACCACCAATTTTGATGACATTTTACAAAATCAATTTAACCCTCCTGATTGGAAAAAATTTACCAAAAATCAGGGAATTATCCAATTTTAATAACATTTTCAGTGTTGTTTTACCAATGGATGAATTTTAGAATTATAAATGTGAAATTAATTACAATATAAATATAAAGAGAAAAGACCAAAGGTGTGAATAGAAAAAAAAAAATTAAAGGAATGATTTTGGTAGAAAATACGCTCCAATTTTATTACTACAAAAATTATTTTTTGAGTTTTAAGAAAATTTAAATTTTCAAATAATATTTTTTGGGTCTTGAAATCTTTTTTTTCATTATGTGGTCTTCTGCATTTATCTTTCTAGAAATGTAAAAATTAAAGACTGGAAAATTTTAAAATCAAATGGGCAAATATTGACCCCTCTCTCATGATCCTAACATTTTTTTTTTTTTTTTTCAAGTTTTTTTAAAAATAAAATAACTAATTCATTATAAAATCAAGTCCTTTATGAATAAAATGCTGAAATTTTCATTAAAGTTGGACAATTCACTGATTTTTAGTAATTGTTTTAAATTTGGATTTTTAAAATTTTTTTTCAAAGACCTTCCTTGAGTAAATTTTCAAATCTTATTATAATGTAGATTCGGTGTCTGTCTGTAAGCAAAACAACTTCACTACTTACGTCACAATACTCTCAGGAATTGTATAAGTTTATGAATGAATACTTAACCAATAGTCCAAATATCTAATACATTGAAAATAAATCTTAATGAGGTCTCTGAAAATCTGAGCTAGATTGATCACAAAACAGCCCATGTTATTAGTGCATTTAAAATCCTACAATGTCTTATATATCACCAAGAAATAAAGGTTTACATAATATACGGTGTGGTCAATTTGTATACCCGAATTTAATAAATAATTACTTGTGTAATTGATCTGATAATATTGTTTTATTCTCCAACGTATTAAAATCAATCCTATGAATGATTTTTATATAAAAAACAATTAAAATATAATTAAAATAAGTAATCTTTTTAATGCGTTCTTATTTAATTATGGTCTTTCTAATTTGATATATTTCATTACATTAGGCCCGGGGGGGGGGGCACATATTCTTGCACCCGAAACCAAACATTAAACAAAGGGTGTCATTAAAAATAACTCTCGAGGTTATTTTATAAATAACAAAAATATCTACCATTCAAACACCAGACTTTGTAGAAAATATTTGGTGCAAGATATTGGACTCCTCCAATAGATTAACCCTTAGATGTATAGATCTCCAAATAACAAATGAAATGATCGTTTAACTTCCCTTATAAATAAGAGCAATAAACTTATAATTGGAGATTTTAATTTTCCAGAAATAGATTGGGATCATGGAACTTCTTGGTTCAAAAAAAAGCTACAGATTTTAATGGAAGCTAAAAGACATTCTTTCCTTATTCAGCATATAAATAAAAAACACATTTTAGAAAAAATCAAAACCTAAATGTATTGGATCTAATTTTTACTAACGAAGAAAACATAATAGATCTAGTACATCAATCACCTTTGGGTAAAAGTCACCAGGTTTGAAAATTCAATTATGTTATACAAAGGAGCATAATATAACAAATACTGCATCTTTCAAAGCCTCCATGCTTCCTGTAAACTGCCAACACTATACTGTATACCACCCCCTCCACACATAAGTATATTATTACTGTACGCTATTCATGTTCCTGACACTATTCTATGTACTAGACATGAGACAATGAGTTGTGGTGCACCTTAGCACTGTACACAATAAATTTCATTATTATAAATTAAATACAATTATCAGAAATGTAAATTTGATATGAGAAGGATCTTGAAGATTAAAAAATACTGAAAACAAGTTAATAAATCTTAGTGCAGAGGAATTTTGGAAGAAGTTGAAAAAGTTTTGTTTATTTGTGTATGCTTGTGTAAAATTTCCATCTAACTGTCCATTACTTTTTGTGTATTAAAAAAAAATTCTATTACGTTAATGATATTGTCTTTCCATTGAAAAACTAGAACAAAATTATAGTAAATGTCTTTTTCTATGTAAAATCATTTTATATATTCATACAAAAAAAATCAGCTGTACAGCCACTTACCTCCTATCACTCAAACCACCTAAGATGAACAAGGCAGACTGGACACTGCTGGAAAAGTGAAGACAAACTATTAAGGGATGTTTTCTTATGGACAATTACACATGGACTCACCAGTGAAGGCTGACGAACAAAAAAAAAAATGAATCAGCTCAGTGCAGATACTGGATGCCATGTGTAAGACTTGCCAGAAGTGATGACCAATAGAAACAGATGGCAAAAGTTATTGGAATTCATGCTTTTAACATGACCTGATCATACAGAAATCCTTAGATTGAGGTAAGTAAAAATTTTTTTTTTCTTTCTTTAATATTATTATATAAAAAAATTGTTTAAAATTATTTATTTTTTTCACAAGAAAAAGGCGAAGATAGTAATGAAATATTTTAAGATGATAGAAGATTGAGTATGACCAAGCCGTGTAAAATCTTTTAAGGTTTTAGATTTATTTGCATATATTTCAGTACAATTTTCTTTTGTTGTATTTAAAAAAAAACTTTTTTCTGTGTCTAATGAGTCTTCATTTTCCATTTTTACTCAAGATTACAACAAAATGATGGTAACTAAATGACATTCTCCTGTGGACACCTACACATGGACACACCAGTGTAAGCTGACCAACAAAAACATAAATCTATCGGCTCTGTGCTGCAGATGCTGTGTGTAAGACATGCCAAGAACAATGATCAATAGGGACAGGTGGTGAGAGTTGTGCGAATCTGTGTGCTGTCAGCATAACATGATGATGATGATGATGCTATTAAAATCCTTTGGTGTTGGTAAGTAAATTTCATTTTCTTATGTTATGAATTAAAAAAAAAAAATTGAATTTTTTTTTTCTCTCAAAAAAAAAAAAAAAAAAAAAAAAAAAAGAGACTTTTAGATGAAACTTAAGTGAGATAGAAATGTGGAAAATCTTTTAAAGTTTTGTTTATTTGCATATGGTTGAGTACAATTTTCTTCTATTACTTGGTAATGTATTTAAATTTTTTTTTCTATTGCGTTAATGACGTGTATTTTTATTTGAAAGACTAGAACAAATTTTAGTAATGTTTTTTTTTCTCAATATACAACCATTTTACATATTCTTACAAAAAAGCAGTTGTACGGCCACTTACCTCCGATCTCTCAAACCATCCAAGCTGTCTGCTGTCCACTCTGTTGCCTGTCCATTACCCCCCCCCCCATCGCTTTCTTCATTGTTTTCTGTTTGTAGCACTGTCCAGTCAGTTGTCTGTTGCTTGGGACATTGGTTATTTTCCCCCATATTGCCATTGCCCTCTCCATGGGTTGATTGATATGCATTGTTCTGTGCATCCTATTGTCTGTTTTATGTGGTCAGTATGTGTATTTCTGTAAACCACGTGAAAAGCTGGGACAATGATTTTTACTAATAAAATGCATTGTCTAATCATTAGTTTTAAAAAGGAGGGGACGGGCGGTTGGAAGTTATTTTTACACAAATAATTTGACCAATTATTTTCACTATAAAATTTGTTGGATACGAATGTATTTTACTCCAATTGTTTTTTTATTTTAGAAATTAATTTAAAATGATTTGTATTGTGAAAATTTCATCAAATTTGTTCATTCTTATTCTATTAAATTCAAAGAACATTACTGAAAGAATGAAAACTTCAAGGAACGTCACTGGATTAATGAAATAAATTCAACATCACAGGACAAATGAAAAAATTCAAGGAATGTTTCTGGAGGAATGGGTACCCTGTGGGCTGGGGCTGGAGAATATACTCTACACATCTGCAGAGAGGTAATGGGTGCCACCTGTTGGCATTAGATGATGACCTGTAATGCTTAAGGACGGAATCCTGGTGGCTGAATAGTCCATGACGTGCAACCCTACACTTGAGCCCTTACTTAGGCTATATGGCAGTTGGAGAGGCCCCCTCCAATCAATCAGCTGGTAATGTCAAGCACAAGCACCTACATAATGCTCCAACCCTTTTTATCATAGATGCTAGAAGGTGGTGGCTAAATATCTTAATGCCCTTGGTATGACGTTAAACTCTAAAGTTCCAATTCTAGAACTCTGGGAAATGTGGATTACCCCCTTCATCACCAACACTGCCAGGTCCATTCTGATCTGGAGTGGTAGTACCTGTTAGAGTCCCATCTATGGGCTAAATAGAAGAAAAAAAAGTTTTTAAAAAATTGAGTTTGGAAAAAATGTTAAATACCCATCAAGAATGAATAGAACAAAACGTCTTTGGCATAAAATAACCCAAGAGTTGACATGCCTTAAAATTCAACCAACCCTCTAGAGGAATAAAAAAAAAATTCAAGGAACATTTCTGGAGGAATAAAAAAAAAAAAAAATTCAATGAACATTTCTGGAGCAATAAAAATCAAAGGAATGTCACTGGACAAATAAAAATTCTTTATAACTGACTGTACTTAGTAAATCGCTGTGGACTAAATCCTGGAAAATATTAAATTCAAAATATTGATTTAGCATAGATATCTCTTATAAATTAAAAAAACAAAAAACAAAATAACCAATCAGAATTTTCAACGGTATTGTAAAAATTCTATTGTAAGACCATTCATGCATGACATCTCTTATTATGGTGTAAAGGAAATAACTCTAACAAACTGAATGAATTATCTCCCTTGACAACTCGCATTTTTTAAGGACAATTAGATGTCTAGCATGGGAAAAAAGGAAACATGATTTTTACTTTGAAATTTTATTATTCGTAAATTATTCTTACTAGAAAGATGTCTTGGAAATTATTATTAGCAAATTAACCAATTGGGAATAGTTTTAACAATCCAAAAACATTGATGATAAATGCAGTTTAAGAATTATTTACCAAAGATTTTTAATGCAAAAAAAGTGATTGAAATGATATTTGCTATAGAAATGAATTGGCCAAATCATATGAAATGAATTTTACTATAAAAAAAAAAAAAAAAAAAAACATTTGAAATTATTATTTAAAACAAAAAAAGGGGCATTGAAAATTATTTTCTAAATTTTTTTTTTGACATTGAAAAGTATTTTTTTATTAATCTAAAAATTGGCATTGAAAATTATTTTTACTATGATCATTTGATAAATTCTTTGACTAGCAACTTTAAGTATAAAGATTCAATGGCCAATTTTTTTATTCTAAAATTGTACATTTTTATATTTTCAAACTATTGACAAATGATTTTTACTATAAAAATTCATTGGGCTCTTTTTATTAAAAAAAAAAAAATTTTGCTGTAAAAAACATAATCCATTGTCTTACTATTAAAAAAAAAAAAAAATTCTAATGTTTATATACATATACTATCAATGATTTTCATTGTAAAAATTTATTCGGAATGATTTTTAATTGTAAAAAAACAAACATGGTCAATTTTACTACATTGCTATTTAAAAAAAAAACCAACTTTCTATGGCATTTATCATATACATACATTTTCAATGATTTTTACTATTCAATTCATTGGAAATAATTTTCATTATAAAAATGCATTGAAAAAAAAAATAATCTGAAAAGTTCCTTATCAGCAAGAGTTACTACAGTGGAAAATATTATCCTTTAATTGTTGATGCTACTGTAACTAATGTTCTAATTTTTTTTTTTTTCATTTAAAACACGCTAATTGTAGCTCTATAGAGGGGGTAAGAGCCCCCCGCCCCCAATGGGGTCACCTGTTGGATGGTGACCCATTATGGTGGCTGAGCAGTCCATAACATGCAACCCCATATGTTGGCTTTACTTGGGCTAGACAGGCGGTCTGAGAAGCCTCCTCCAATTAATCGGCTAATCATGTCAAGGCTTATCACCTATATGATTGCACCAATCCTGTTACCCTTATGGCAACCCACCAACCCTTTTATCATGTGCTAGAAGGCGGCAGCTGAGGGTCTCCATGTTCTTGGGTATGATAAACTTTTATAGAAAAAAAAAAAATAGGGAGAGATGAAGATTTCTTAAATTTAAAAAGATTTTTTAATTTTTTATTTACTATTTACAATAAGAAAGCATGGAAAAGGATATTTTTTTTTTTTTACTATTTGAAAAAAAAAAAAAAAAAATTTCAATTACATTTTTTCACTAAAAAAAAATGCATTTAAATTAAATTTTTTTTCACTTAAAAAGAAATAGCATTGGAAGGGATTTTTTTAAGAAAAAAGCAATGAAAAGGATTTTTTTATTAATTAAAAAAAGCATTGGTAAAATTTTTTTAGTATTTAAAAAGAAGCCGCATTGAAGTATTTAAAAAAAAAAAGCATTAAAATTTTTTTCACTAATTAAAGAAAAAACCAAAACACTGAAAACTATTTTTTCAACATTAAAAAAAAAAAGGCATTGAAAATGATTTTTTACTATTTAAAAAAAAAAGGCATTCAAAAGGTTTTTTTGTTTTTAAAAAAAAAAAAAAAAAAAAAAAAAAAAAAAAAAGGCTGGATTGAAAAGGATTTATTTTTTTAGGATTTAAAATGATTTATTTTTTATTTTTATTTTTTTATTTTTTTTTGTATTTGCAAAAAAAAGCATTGAAAATGATTTATTTTTTTTAGTATTTAAAAAAAAAAAAGAAAAAAAAGCTGGATTGAAAATGATTGTTTTTTTGTTTTTTTTTGTATTTGCAAAAAAAAACCCATTGAAAATGTTTTTTTTTTATAGTATTTAAAAAAATATAAAAAAGCATTAAAATTTTTTTTTTTTTTTTTAGTATTTGAAAAAAAGAGCATTAAAATTTTTTTTTTTTTTTTTTAGTATTTGAAAAAAAGAGCATTAAAAATGATTTATTTTTTAGTATTTGAAAAAAAAGAGCATTAAAAATTATTTATTTTTAGTATTTGAAAAAAAAAGCATTGAAAATGATTTATTTTTTAGTATTTGAAAAAAAAAAAAGCATTGAAAATGATTTATTTTTTAGTATTTGAAAAAAAAAAAAAAGCATTGAAAATGATTTATTTTTAGTATTTGAAAAAAAAAAAAAAAGCATTGAAAATGATTTATTTTTTAGTATTTGAAAAAAAAAAAAAAAGCATTGAAATGATTTATTTTTTAGTATTTTATTTTTTTAGTATTAAAAATAGAAAAAGAAAAAAAAAGCTGGATTGAAAATGATTTATTTTTTTAGGATTGAAAATGATTGTTTTTTTTTGTATTTGCAAAAAAAAAAAAAAACCCATTGAAAATGATTTATTTTTTTAGTATTTAAAAAAAAAAAAGCATTGTAAAAAAAAAAAAAAAAAAAAAAAAAAAAATTGAAAAGGATTTACAAAAAAAAAAAATGTTTGAAAAAGATTTTTACAATTTAAAAAACCCTCCAAAAAACATTAAAAACATTGAAAAGGATTTTTCTTGGAGGATGGAAAAGACTTAACCCTCAGCACAAAGAAAAAAACTGCGTCAACTTAACATGTTTTCTGGACTTGGTATAGAAAGTCTCAGACAAATAGTCGGTGTCCTCATCCGGCAGATTTTCAGACATGGAGTAAGAGGTAAGTCAAAATGATTTATTTTTTTTCCGTTGCCAGTTTGAATGAGATAGGTGAGCTTCTCAGCCTTATGGGTCAAGATCAAAGTGTAGTATCTGTAGCATATTTTGATTGTCGAGCTTTTGTTTCTCTTTTTGGCTCTTGTTAAAAGGATGTAGTGGCCAACCAAATTGGGCTATGACTGGAGGAGAACTATTGTCCAGTTCAAGAGACACTGAAGCCAAGTGCTCCCCAACCAGTTGAGATAGCCTCTCGGTGACTCTAAAGGAGCCTGAGATTGCCCCTGGCCAGAAGGCATTCAGTTAAAATTTTGTACTTTTATGTTTTAAGTGTTTCCTTTCAGGCATTGAATAAGGACTATATGGTGTTTAAAGAGGAAGGCAAAAGGCCTTGTAATTTATACATTTTGTATTTCCTTCTCCCTTAACACCCAGATTAATATTCAAAAATTACTTCACTTTCCCTTATCCCTTTATGGACTCTCCCTAAATTCTCAGAACATATTCATCTTAACCAATGGAACTATAATAAATGAATAGAAAATCCATTGGGTTGGACAGCTGGATCTCTCCACTGTAAAAAGATGTTCTCCCAGCTTCTCCTGACCAACAACAATCTTTTCTAGCAGTCCTTTGCCAAAGCTCACTTACCTCTTGTTGTATGTCAGTGCCCTCGTCAGCAAGACTGGAACGCAACTCCTGCGGTGTGTTAAGGCAGGCCTTAAATAATCAGACTAAAATCCCACATCATGGTCAGCTGTGCAGTGTAGTAAATTACATGTGTGCAAACGAGGTTGTTGATGTCAAGCCATGACTCATGATCTGGAGGAGGTGAATTCAATCTTCCTAATCTCCCGCTACACTCTCCCTCATCTCATTTTGCATGTCAGACATGTTTGTGCACGCTTTGAGCTACCACGTGCATGATTTCTCTCGCCACAGGAACACAAAACTTGTACACAACATGTACAAAAGAGCACAATTCTTAGAAAAAGGTTAGTGATGTAATGAATATGCATACTCCTGGCCCTCCACCTCACAGGGATATGATTGGCTGGTGTCAGCCATAAATACCGAGCAATGTAGCGGTACGACCAGTAGACAACAGTTCCTTCACCGTTTACCTCCAGATCTGATAGGTAGACAGCTTCCCTCAAAATATGATTAAAAAAAAAAAAATTTCTATTGCATTCTAAAAGCTATTTTGCTTCATATATAAACTTTATTCAATGGCTGAAATGAGTGAATATTTTTTTTTTTTTTTTTTTTTTTTTTTTTTTCAGAATGATTTGACATGGAAGTACCCATTACTAAATTTCTCATTGTGTTTGTATAAATATAAGATGTGATCAATACTGTATTTTAAACAAATTTGTATTGTATTTTAAACAAATTTGTATTGTATTTTAAACAAATTTGTATTGTATTTTAAACAAATTTGTATTGTATTTTAAACAAATTTGTATTGTATTTTAAACAAATTTGTATTGTATTTGTACATTGTTATCATTTATATATTATCATTTGTAATTTGTATATTATGATTTCAAATTTTCAATTCCATTATGAAATGTGCTGATATTGAGCTATGTATATTGTCAGAATTCTGCAGTCTTTTGATCTTGATTGATAGAAGGGAAATGTATTATTTCTGTATTATTTCAAATAACCAACACAATCCTGATAATTTTTATTGAACTCAGTTCTTTTGTCCCATATACTTGTTAGCTAATTAGAATTTTGAAATGATTTTGAAAAAAATAAGATTTCGATTATCACAAATGTCTTTGAGGGGGTCACAAAAAATCGTCTCCTACTTCTTGGTGTTTTTTCTGCTTCAAAGACGATGCAGCACTCTAATGTGTAACGTACTGTTTTGCTCTGTCCATTCTTTGTTTCTCCTGGTTTATTTATACTGTGTTTATAGCCTTCATACAAGCATCTAGGTAAAGTATACGGGAACCTGAGTGTAGCGCTAAAGATTGAGTTATCCCAAGTGTCTACTTTCCATATTCCGAAAAATGCGGGTTCGATCTTAGGTTAAAGTCGACACGCCAAACAAAGCTTAATCTGTTCCCTTTGAGAATACAGTATGTCCCTATTTCCGCCAGGGTGGGGGGGTGGCCTTTTGGTCTACGCACCACAGTCTCCTCCTCTGAATTGTCCAACAAGCAAGTGGTTACATTTTCTGGGGAACCACTGGCGACATCCATTAATAGCTTGTTGCCAGATGACTCATTACTTAGCTGAAGGGTCTGCCTCCAAAGCAGGGTGGTCTGCCTCCAAAGCAGGGTGGTCTGCCTCCAAAGCAGGGTGGAGATCGCATATGTGACGTGGGATTCCATCAATCAGGACAGTTTGCTGACTGACTACACCAGTCATTCGCCCCTGCTTGAATCTGGTGGTACATCGACTGCCTGGGGGTTTCATCCAGATGGGATCCCCTACAGCATATGGCCCGCAAACCTCCTCTGTGACTGCACAACACCAACTCTCTTTACTCTAACCTCGTACATGTAGATGGCATTTGCGTGTGCGGTTACGGGGGGTACATGCCATCCTTCAGTGTAACATTATACCAGTTGTATCAATCCTCAGTAAGAAATTTGGATGATAAAATGTTGATCTTCAAACCCAAAAAGAATGTCAAAAGATGGAAAGCTGATTGGCCTACAAATTATATAAAAATTCTTTGCAAGAATGAAGGAGTTTATCATGTATTATTTTTCCCTGAAATTGATAGCAAGAGTATAAGATACAGAATGTTGTATGAATATGTTGAAGTCACAGGAAAAACCCAAGCTTTTGATGGAGAAATTTTATATTTGCCTATTAAGTTGCCTGGTCAGGAAACAGTACTCAGGGTTTTCATGCATCCTGGAAAATGGGGGTTTTGTCAAAAATCCTGGAAAATTCTTGTAATTTGTCCTGGAAAACTTGAATTATCTAAGACAAAATTAATGTTATTATTACAGTAAACAAATATAACTAGTAAAATAAGGTTTTTTTTTTTTTTGCTTTTATTTTTAACGCTTTCCAAATCTACGCAAGATTACCCAAATTATTCATGAATATTCATTAAAGAGTAAAAATGCTTCTGATTGGGTGGGTACTTGTTTATTTCATTCAATGAAGTTTCTCTATCATATTGCGATATTTTGATTTATTTTTACGTGACACTAAACAAACATGAAACAAGATAAGAATTAGACTACTTTAAAGATTGTTAAAGGTTTGAAATTCCATTTTACAAGATATGAAATTTGGTGGCTAGCGGCTGGTACTTTTCCTGGATGGATGGGGTTGGTACTTTAAAGCAAAATTCTTTTTTTGAGCAAGGGGGAGTATTTCCTGGCACCCTCCTCTTGGCAGATGTTTTTTTGGTGGGATCCTTTGGGAGGATCTTTCTTTTTTTGCTGTTGAAGAAGTAATCATGACAGTGGCATAGAAAGTTTTTCTTCCTTTTCCAAATTGGTGTTGTTGGTATTCGTGTCTGCTGAATCTTTTTTTTTTTTTTTTTTTTTTTTATTGGATCCCTTTTGTGGCAGCTTATCAATAAGTGGCCCTGCTGCTTGCAGACCCAACACTGAGGCTTCAGGCCCTTAATTACAACCGAGAGTCTATGATCTTGGAAGTTGATCACATCTGGGATTGCCCTGAATCCCTCTTTCAATTTCCCTTATTTTATATAGAGGGGATTCATGGTCTCCCTGATGCTCCTCCTATGCCGCAGAGAAGCAGCTTTAGTACCGTTTACTGCTGGGTCGACACCTGCTTTCTTGGTTTTTGCAGGGGCAGCTAGCCCCGGCGACTCCTGGCCAGCCACAACTCCACCGCGGTCCTCTGCAGGCTCGGCACCCTTCTTCCGTGGGACCTGCAGAGGCAGCAGGCCCATAATTGCCCTCTGTGGATGGAGCTGGCCCTGGCTGACCATGACTCCACCTCTTACCTGGCGGAGGGCTGCCGCTTTGGATGCCTCCTTGCCGTTTACTTCGACAATCGTGGGATCATCGGAGCCTTCAAACCTGCAGAGTGAAGCCTCCAGCCCATAAACAGGGGCCAAGTAAAAAGGAAGTTTTGGGGATGAGAGCATTCTCTTTCCTGCTCCTTCCCTTCCTTTGCACACGCTTTCTCGACACTTGCAGGGGCAGTTGGTCCTTCCAGCTCCCCTTGCAGGTGGAGCTGGCCCTGGCCGGCCACAACTCCACTATGTAACAGTTACTGCAATTCTTGTTGGAATTGGATGTGTATATAAATCAGGGGTCTAGAATTGGGTTATAGGGTCTTGGGAAATTGTGGATCTATTAGTTTTGTTTGTAGTGTAAGTAGCGCTGTCTGTTTGTGCGGGAACAGTCTGGGCTTCTAGTTTTTTTTTAATTATCCCTCTCAATTTCAATGTCAATCCTCCTCTTCAGTGAAAACATAAGAGACGCTTATCCCAACAGTCCGTCTAAGCTGGGGTGCACCCTCTCTACCAGCCTTAAGCCTAGGAAATCATCCTTGGCCACTTTTATCATTAGTGCTTTTCCTCCCGGAGGGTGTCCACCTCTTTCCCCTTCATGGAGTTCAGCCTCCAGAGTTTTCCCCAGGCTCTTTTTTGATGTGGGGTCAAAGTCTTATCCATAATTGTAAGGTCAACCTTACAAATGTTCTCTGGGAGATAGTCTCTTTTTTGACTCCGTGAAGGGGAGCACCTCCAAGGTAGCAAAGTTTTTCTGATGTATATATTTTGCTGGCACTTTGTTTGCCAGCAAAACATTTGCTTGTTCCTCTCTTTTGATGACAATAAGCGTTTTTTGTTGAGGTATTAGTGGATACAAAAAAGAGGATCCTGGGCTCAATTTTCCCTGGATGTAGGTGTTATATTCCCGCTGCCGGGCGATGGCAGCCAAGTGCCTTGGGAATAATGTAGGAGGGATTCAATAGACTTTAACTTTAGTCTGTCTGCAACCCAGATACTCTGGTTGTAGTTGGATGTTCTTCCACGTGAGGTCTGTGATAGCTCTCCTCACTACCTCTTCTTTTGTCCCAGGTTGTGAAGTTTCATTGATAGACATACTTTGCCGGCAATTTGGTGGCAATAAGTAAAACATGGTCGGGGAACTGGATCCCTGCTTTTCCGTGCAGAGGATCTGACGACACCACTTCCCCATACATGCTGGGAAATGCGGCTACATGTTTTGGTGACAATGTGGGAGGGTGATCGTCGAACCATTCAAACCCGAAGAATGAAACGTCCATCCACGGGCGGCGGGCTGCTGCTCCAGATGCCACCTGGTCGTCTGCTTCGATGATCGGACGATCGTCGGACCCTTCAAACCCGAAGAATGAAGCGTCCTTCCCCTAAACAGGGGCCTAGTAAAAAGGAGCAGAGTAGTGAACACTTAATACTGTGCTCGATCTACTTGCTCCTTATTTTTTGTCATGTTGTCCCCGAAGGGATAACAGTCGAGCCAAACTGTTGGACACTCTGGGCCAGACTAGAAAACCCTTCTCTACTCCTTTCAGCCAAGATGTGCAATAAAGTGTGAGCATTAATCTGACCTAAGAAGGAACAGATACTTTGATCTTGGCCAAAAGGTCGAGAAGCAAGATATTTGGTGAGCACGACTGCATCTCTGCATCCAACCCCACAAAATTTATTAACATGAAGTCTGTACAGAGATGCAAATCGTACACACCTGGGCACAATGCCCGAAGTTTGGTTTAGGGGAGGGGGAACAAGGTACAAAACTGGTCATGCAGGACATCTTGTAGATCTATCTTAGCTAGTCTCACTCGCTGACTGATCCATACCAATAAATACAGTCGTATCGGAATCGGCACCTTTAGGTGATCCTGCCTTGGAGGTCTTTTTTGCCACTCCTGGAATCTTGGCAGGAGAGTCAGAAGTGGCAGTTATAGTGATGTGGGAAGTTTTTCTTCCCTTCTTCATTACCATTGACCACCCCTCCCCTGCTGAAGTTGCTGCTGTTGCTTCAATTGTTGCCTGTTTGGTTGGTGCTGGTGTTTTTCCTGCTGAAGTTGCTCCTTTCCGGGCAGTTTTTGGCTTGGTGGCCCGGCTTTCTGCACACCCAGCAGAGTGAGGCTTCCGTCCTTCGACTAGAACCGTCATCCGATGTTCAAGGAAGTTAAGAACATCTGGGATTGCCTCAAATCCCTCCCTTGTCAACTTCAGCCTATAGATGTAGTCAGGGAACTGGATCCCTGCTTTTCCGTACAGAGGATCTGACGATACCAGTTCCCCGTACTGGCCGAGTGATGCCTTCTACGTGCAAAGGATACAATAACTTTAGAGCCCTGTAAAGAGAGGTATGAACATAAATTGAGACCCTTCCCTGACAGAAAGCCTTTAGTTTTTCAAGGGAAGGGTGCTCCTTATCCGCCATCCTTATATCCGGGAAAGCCACCTCAGCCGCTCTTACCATCGCCTACAAGCCCGTGGCACGGCCCTTTGCTTTCCGGATAAAGGTTGTCACCATGGAAGCACCCTTAAAGTTATTGGGTTGGTCAATCCTTTTGCCGTTTACTGTTTCCAGTTGCTCCAGGGGGCGAAGTGCCTTCCGCTGGACATGCGTCTATTCCTTTTGGGTTGATACATGCCAGACCTCACAGTAGTTTTCACCTTCTAAAAAGAGAAGATTTTTGTTTCTTCTCCGTCTGCGTCCCTTGGAGCTGTTCTTTTTTTGTTTGTTGGAAGAAGAGGAGGATGCCATGTTTGGCACTTCCTCACCTTCTTCGCCAGGAGAATTTTCCTTCTCTACAGGAGTGGGGGATGTATGTATATCGGGGGCTGGGGATTGTGTTTTAGGTACTGGGCAGATTTTTGTGGGATTTGTGGTGATGCAAGTTGCGCACTTGGCACTTTTTTTCTGGTGGGGAAACGGGCTGGGACTCCTCGATTTTTTTTTTTTTTTATTTTTTTTTTTTAAATTGTTGTCTTTGCACCTAATTCTTCTTTTCAAAGAAGGAGTTAATGTCCTCCTTGATGATCCTGTTTTAGATCCTTTGGGAGGATCGATTGATCTTCCTGGAAACTTGGCAGGATAGTCAAAAGTGGCCGTGATAGAGGTGTGATAAGTGCTTTTTCCCTTCTTCTCTATCACAAACCACCCCTTCCCTGCCGCTGCAATTGCCGCCAGTGCTGCTGGTTTTTCCGCTGTTGCTGGTGCTCCTGCCGCTGTTGATGGCCTTGCAGTTGGTTTTGCGTCTGCTCGTGCAAATGTTGTTTTTGGTGCAGTATCCTCGGCCTTGGTGTTGCCGGGTGCGTCCGCCTTTTTTCTCTCTGGGCAGTTCCTGGCCTGGTGTCCCGGCTTTTTGCACTCCCAGCAGTGAGGCTTCCTTCCTTCGACCACAACCGTTAGTCTCTGTGTCCCGTATTCGAGGTAGTCTGGTATCGCCTCGAATCCATTGTTAGCTTCATTATGTACACATGATCGGGGAACTGGATTCCCGCTTTTCCATACACAGGGTATGACGATTCCAGTTCCCCGTATGTGCACAGGGACTCTGCCACATGTTTCGGTGTCAGAGTTGGAGGGATACCGAAGATGGTAACCTTTGTCCGCTGACATCAAAGGTTTTTTTTATTATGTCTTTTGACGCTCTCCTCACTGTGTCGTTTTCTGTGGGCAGCAGCACTTCCCAAGTGGCGAAACTCTGCTGGTAGATGTACTTCGCGGGAATGTTGGTTGCGATTAGTACATCGACCAGCCCCTCCCTCCTTATGCCCATTAACCTTCTGGTTGATGCGTTTGATGTGACATAGGAGAGGATCCGGCCACTGAGTTCTTCGCAGGTTCTAGAACTTAGCGATTAGTACATCAACCAGCTCCTCTCTCTTTATTGTCTTGGGTGCCGGTTTCCACACTGCTGCCTTGGAGAGTGCAGCCGGGCTTGTTGTTGCAGTCCCTTCCTTCACTGAACTGGACTGAAGGTGGTGCCATTCACCTCCACCAAAGATGAATGGCATTGGTGCCTCCTTCTTAGCTTTCTTAGAGTTCTTTTCGGGACTCTTCTTGTCTGCCTTGATGTTTATTAGCACTGGACCCGATACCTTCTTGGGGCTGGTGAGACCCCTTTGGTTATCCCGTCTGTTGGTGGCACAGAACCCGATGCTATCTTGGAGCTGACCCCTTCTGGGTCGGGCGTTAAAACTGTCTCTTTTGCTTGTCCCGGCCATCGGTGGCACGAAACCCAACTCTTTCTGGAGGTGCGCGGGGCTGGCCCCTTTTGGGCTGGATGCAACCTCTCCCACCTCCTTGGATGCCTCAGCCGACGGCTGCTCGAGGACCTCCAGATGGACGGGGTTGGCCCCTTCTGGTCCGGACGTACCCTCGTCCACCTTGACGGACGCTATGGGGTGACTGCCTGTTACCCCAGGGGAGAGCTTGGCCTCAGTCGCTCCTGGACTAGCCAAAGCCTCTCCCCGACACTCCTTGGTTCCATCTGGATGGATGATGCCTGGCTCCTGCCCGTTTGTTTCGACGATCCTGAGTATTTTCACCAGCAGCGATACACCCCTCCTACTCGGGCCACCATATGCCGAATAAACCTCAGATTCTTCGGCCCATAGTTGTCCAAGTCCGATTCGAAGTGTGTCTCCTGCACCACAACAACATCCATTCCGAGATTGTTGAATTCGGCAACCGCAAAATTAGCGCGAGTTGAGTCCTTCAACCCCCCTCCCGTTCAAACTGGCGAGAATAAGAGTCATCTTACCTGTGTTCACTCAGTGTCCACTACGGTCCGGAAGTCCTTTGATGTCAGCTCGCCAACTGCGTGACCCAGACTGACCTTACCAAGTTCAACTGTTACTCGGTTCGTCCGGGTGATGCCTCCGACGTGCAGGGGATACAAAAAATTTAAAGCCTTGTAAATGGAGGGGTGAACATAAATTGGGACCCTTCCCTGACAACAAGACTTGAGTTTTTCAAATGACGGGTGCTCCCTATCCGCCATCCTAATATCCGGGAAGGCCACCTCGGCCGCTCTCACCATTGCCCACACGCCTGTGGCACGGCCCTTCGCTTCCCGGATAAAGGTGGTCACCAGGGTTGCACCCTTAAAGTTTTTTTCGGTCGGTCTATTCTTAGACCTCCAACCGTCTCCATCTGTTGTAATGGTTTTAAGGCTTTTCTCTGGACATGCGTTAACTCCTTCTGGGGTGACGCATGCCATACCTCGCAGCAGTTCTCGCCCTCCAAGAATAGCAAATTTTTACTTTTTCTCCACTTGGAGATTGTGGAGAGCCTGTTGCTGCGTTTCCCTTTGTTGGGAGGAGAGGAGGATTCTGGGGTTTCCATTTTTTCCCCCTCCTCACCTTGTTTTATGGATTTTCCGGAGTGGGAGGTGTATGTGTATCAGGGGCTGGGGATTGGGTTTTCGGGATTGGGCAGATTATTGTTTTGTTTGTTTTTGTTTGATGCGCTCTTGGCACTTTTTTCTGTTGGGGAACGGGCTGGGACTCCAACTTTTTTTCCTTTTTTGGAGTCGGTGATGTACTTAGTGGGAATGTTGGTTACGATTAGTACATCGACCAGCCCCTCCCTCCTTATGCCCATCAACCTTCTGGTTGATGCGTTTGATGTGACATAGGAGAGGATCCGGCCACTGAGTTCTTCGCAGGTCACACCTCGCAGCAGTTCTCTCCCTCCAAGAATAGTAATTTTTTACTTTTTCTCCGCTTGGAGATTGTGGAGAGTGGGAGGTGTATGTGTATCAGGAGCTGGGGATTGGGTTTTCGGGATTGGGCAGGTTTTTGTTTTAGTTGTAGTGTTTGCTGCGCTCTTGGCGCTTCTTTCTGTTGGGGTAACGGGCTGGGACTCTTCAATTTTTTTCTTCTTTAAGATTGTGGTTTCTCCCTGTAAGCTCCTTTTCCGTACAGGAGTTATCTTTTTACGGGTAGATCCTTGAATTTTGGCAGGGGAGTCAGAAGTGGCCGCGCCAGGGGTTTGCGAAGTGCTTTTGCCCTTCTTCCCTACCACGGACCACCCTGTCGCTGCAGCCGCTGTTGTTTTTCCTGCTGCTGCTACTGTGGTTGCAGTTGCTACTGTGGTTGCGGCTACCTTCGCGCTGGCTGCCGCTGCTGTTCTCCCGCTGGCTGCCTGCCTGCGCAAACGTCACTTTGTTGCTGGTCTTGTCGCCGGTGTTGTCGCCGCCGCTCTTCCGCACCGGGCAGTTTCTGGCTTGGTGCCCCGGCTTCCTGCACTCCCAGCATTGAGGCTTTCTTCCTTCGACTACAACCGTCAGCCGCTGCTGCTTGTAGTCCAGGTCATGCGGTATTCGGTCGAACGCCTCCCTCGTCAGCTTCATTACGTACACGTAATCGGGGAACTGGATTCCCGCTCTTCCATATACAGGGTTGGAAGATTCCAGTTCCCCGTATGTACGCAGAAATGCTGCCACGTGCTTTGGTGACAGCGTTGGAGGGATCCCGAATACCGTGACCCTGGTACGGCGACAACCAAGGTATTCTGGTTGTAGCCGAAGGTTTTTATACGCAACGTCTTTGGCCGCTCTCGTTGCTGCGTCTCCCTCGGTGGGCAGCAGCACTTCCCAGGTGGCGAAACTCCGCTGGTAGATGTACTTCGCGGGGATGTTGTTCGCGATCAGTACATCGACCAGCTCTTCTCTCCTTATGCCCATCAACCTTCTGGTTGATGCGTTCGATGTGACATAGGAGAGGATCCGGCCACTGAGTTCTTCGCAGGTCTCCGGGACAGGGATCAACTTTTTCCCTTGGATGTATTTTTGGAAGTTCTCTTCCGGAGCCTGCGTCTTATGTGGTGGTTTCCATGCTGCCGCCTTTGGGAGTGCAGCCGGGGTCTTTTTTGCAGGGCCTTCCTTGGTGTTGGATGGAAGGCGTGGCCATTCACCTCCACCAAAGATGAATGGCATTGGGGTTTGGGCGGGGCTGGTTTTTGGGATCTTCCCTTCTGGGACGGGCGAGACCCCTTTGGTTGTTCCGGCCATCGGTGGCACAGAACCTGCAATTGCTTTGGGGCTCACCCCTTCTGGGCCTGGCGAGACCCCTTTTTTACACTCACTTGTCCCGGCCATCGGTGGCACGGGACCCGACTCTGTCTGGAGGTGTGTGGGGCTGGCCCCTTCTGGGCCGGACGTAGCCTCACCCACCTCCTTGGATTCCTCGGCTGATGGTTGGTCGAGGACATCCAGATGGACAGGGCTGGACGTACCCTTGTCCACCATGACGGACGCCGTGGGACGACTGCCTGTCGCCGCAGGGGAGAGCTTGGCCTCAGTCGCTCCTGGACTAGCCAACGCCTCTCCCCGACACTCCTTGGTTCCATCCGGTTGGATGGTGTCCGGCTCCTGCCCGTCTTCTTCGATGTGCTCGATGATATTGAGCACGTCAGACCCGCAGTCTGACGCGTCCATTCCCCTAAACAGGGGCCTAGGGCTACCTCCCCTTCCTTTGCAACAAAGGAAGGGTACTTCCCTAATCAGGGAGCAAGAGTTACCTCCCCTTCCTTTGTAACAAAAAAAGGGTACCTCCCTGAACAGGGCCCAACTATTCTACCTCCCCTTCGTACGAAGGGTACCTCCCTAAACAGGGACCAAGCGGTTACCTCCCCTCCGTACGAAGGGTACTCCCTTAACAGGGTCCAATTAGCCTTTGCCTGACCAAGCTGATCGAGTAGAGGCACCTTCTCTACTCCTTTTGATTTAGAAAAAAGTTTGTCTCCAGAACGGATACTAAACTTTGATCTTGGCCGAGAAGCGATATATTTGGTAGGTACGATTGCATCTCTTTATCCGATCCCACGAAACAAAAGCACCTCTCGACACTATTTATTCACATGAAAAAAGTTACAGAGATACAAATCATACACATCTGAGCATAATGCCCAAAAAAAGTTTTTGAGGGAGGTGGGGTTGGTGACAAAATTGGTCATACAGCTACTTGGTTCTAACTAGCTAGGTACATTCATTGACCGATTCATACAATAATAAATACTAAACATTCTTCTCCTTACACAGCCGTCTTACACTATTTCCAAAGCACACAATGCCTACTTAAAACCCCAAAAGAATCATTTTTTATTTTTTATTTTAAAAACGAATTTTATTGAAAACTTTTTAATGGAGGGGATGGGTTACAAAATCAAAACAAAAAACCCCAGAAAACAGAAAATCAACAAAAATAGGTCATTTGGTTTCCCCCTTATCCCTCGCTATTTTCAGGGTCGTCGACTGTCTTCTGGTCATTTAGGTCTTTATCGGGGGACGCATGCCAGACTTCGCAACATTTATCGCCTTCCAAAAACAGAAGGTTTTTGCTTTTTCTCCTTCTGGAGAGTGCGAACATGTTCCGGTGACAGTGAGGGAGGGATCCCGAATATGCTGACTTTTGTTCGACGACAACCCAGATATTCCGGTTGCAGCCGAATGTGTTGAAACACCAGCTCTTTGGTGGACAGCCTCACTGCTTCTTCCTTGGAGGGCAGCAGCACATCCCATGTTGCGAAACTTCGCTGGTAGACGTATTTCGCCGGTGTTTTAGTGGCGATTAATGCATCTACCAGCTGCTCCCTTCCTATGCCGATCAACTTTTTTGTTGTCACGTTGGTCGTGACATAGGAAAGGGTCCTGGTTTTCATATTCCCGCAGAACTCCGGGTCCGGGAGAAGAGTTGTTCTGCTGATCAACTTTTGAAAATGTTCCTCCCGGGTCTTTGTTGTTGTTGTAGTTCCCGGAGCCTGGGGCGTGGGAGATGGTCTCCATGCTGCTGCTGCCGGGCTGGTTTTTGAAGGGGAGCTCTCCTTGGTTGGAGAATCGGAGAGGAGGTGGGGCAGTCATCTCTATCCAACGTGAATGGAAACGTTATTGGCCTCACCTCGCCCTTATTCTTTTCCATTGAGGCTCCAGCCTCTGCCCGGAGAGGGCCTTGCTCTGGTTCTGGATCGTCCGGGTCCTCAGGGTTATAATCTGGGTCCTCACGGTTTGGGTCTGGGTCTGGTTTGGGTTCGGGTACAGGTGGCACGAGACCGGATTCTGAGACGGCGGGCTCGGTGCTATCCGAGTCTGCATCCTTTTTTCTACTCTCGAGGAGGGCGGGGCTGGGCCGGACGTAACCTCGTCAACCTCGGGGTTGGCCTCTCCTGGGCCCGACGCTGTGGGGTCACTGCCTGTCACCCCAGGGTAGAGCCTGGCCTCAGTCACTCCTGGACTAGCTATCCTCTCTCCCGTGCCCGGCTCAACGATCCTGAGGGCTTCAGGATCCTCCGAGCTGTCCGACCCAAAGTCGGACATCCCCTCAACAGGGGCCAACTGATACCTCCCCTTCCTTTGCAACAAAGGAAGGGTACTTCCCTAATCAGGGAGCAACAGTTACCTCCCCTTCCAACAAAGGAAGGGTTCTTCCCTAATCAGGGAGCAACAGTTACCTCCCCTTCCTTTGTAGCAAAGAAAGGTTACCTCCCTCAACAGGGCCTGTCAAATTATTACCTCCCCTTCTGCAACAAAAGAAGGGTACACCTCTCAACAGAGGACAACCAATACCTCCCTTCTTTTGCTTCAAAAGAAGGGTACAACACTTTCCCTTAACAGGGACCGCGCTCTTGCCTGGCTCGACAAGGCTCTTGCTCGACAAGGCTCTTCTCACGGAAGTAAGACAGAACTGGGAACAGATACTGCAATTAAATCCGCGAGAAGCGATTTATTTTGTGTGGATGACTGCCTCTCAACACTATTTATTCACATGAGGTCGGTACAAGAAGATACAGTCGTACACACCTGGTCATAGTGCCCGAAGTTTTGGTTTTGGGGGGAGCGAAGTACAAAACTGGTCATGCTGGACATCTTATAGATCTATCTTAGCTAGTATTCATTCGCCGACCGATCCATACCAATAAATACAGTCCATTGCCTTTCACTGCTGCTTTCACCAAAAATTTTTCCTGACACTTTCCAAGGTTGTTGAATTTGGCAACCACAAAATTAGCGCCTTTTGAGTCCTTCAATCCCCTCTCGTTCAAGCTGGCTAGAATAAGACATTTTACCTGTGTTCACTCACTGTCCAATACGGTCCGGAAGTCGTTCGAGGTAAGCTCGCCGACAGCATGACCCAGATTGCCTTTGCCGAGTTCAACGGATACTCGGTTTGTCCGGGTAATGCCTCCGACGTGCAGGGGATACAGTAACTTTAAAGCCCTGTATAGGGAGGGATGAACAAAAATCGGGACTCTTCCCTGACAAAAGGCCTTGAGTTTATCGAGGGAAGGGTGCTCCCTATCCGCCATCCGAATATCCAGGAAAACCACCTCGGCCGCTCTCACCATTGCCCACACGTCTGTGGCACGGCCATTCGCCTCCCGGATAAAGGTGGCCACTAAGGGAGCACCCTTAAAATTGTCCGGTCTATCAATTAGTTTTCCGTCCACCGGCGAAGCGCCTTCCTCTGGACATGCGTGAATTCTTTTGGGGGTGATGCATGCCAGACCTCGCAGCAGTTCTCCTTCCAGGAATAACAGGTTCTTTGTCCTCCTCCTTCTGGAGATAGTGGAGAGTCTTCGCTCCCTGGAGCCGTTCTTTGTTTGGGTAGAGGGAGAGGAGGATTTAATCTCCTCACCTTCATTTGGAGGATCTTTTTTCCCTTCAGGAGTAGGTGGTGTCTGCATAACAGGGTCTGGAGACTGGGCAGATTTTTGTGGGTTTTGTAGTGAATGTCGCGCTCTTGGCGCTTGTTTTTGTAGGGGAAACGGGCTGGGACTCCTATTTGTTTTTTTTTTTTTCAAATCGGTGTCTTTGGACCCGATTTTCCTTTTCAAGGAGGGGGTCAGCGTCCTCCTTGTTTTTGTTCCTCCTGGAATCTTGACAGTCAGAAGTGGTCGTGATAGGGGTGTGAGAAATGCTCTTTCCCTTCTTCCCTATCACGAACCACCCAATCCTGCCGCCAGTGCTGCTGGTTTCTCCACTGCTGCTGCTCCTACCGCTGCTGGTGGCCTCTCCGTTGTTCCTGTGGCCGCTCGAGCAAATGTTTTGGGTGCATCTGCCTTCTTCTTTTCTGGGTAGTTTCTGGCCTGGTGTCCCGGCTTCTTGCACTCCCAGCAGTGAGGCTTTCTACCTTCGACCACAACCGTCATTTTTTGCGACCCGTACCCGAGGTCGTCTGGAATCGCTTCGAATCCCTTCCTTGACAGTTTCATCATGTACACATGATCAGGGAACTGGATTCCTGCTTTTCCATACACAGGATTTGATGATTCCCGTTCCCCGTATGTGCACAGGGACTCTGCCACGTGTTTTGATGACAGTTGGAGGGATACCAAAGACGGTAACTTTTGTCCGGCGACACCCAAGGTACTCCGGCCCAATCCCTTTTTATCATATGGGTGCTAGAAGGCGGTGGCTGCGGGTCTACATGTCCTGGGAATGACGTTAAACTCTATTTGATGGTGAGGTTCCAGTTCTGGAGGTTTGGTGATTGTGGAGTACCCCTTCATCACCATTGCTCCCTGGTCCACTCTGACCTGGAGTGGTAGTACCTGTTAGGGTCCCATCTATGGATTAAATAGAAAAATGTATTTATAGAAAAATTGTATTATCCATTAAGAATTGATTTATTTCAAAACTTTGTCGGAATTAAATGACCCACTGAGGTTGATATGCCGTAAAACAAACCAAGGTACTCCGGCTGTAGCCGAAGGTTCTTGTAGACTACATCCTTGGATGCTCGCCTCACTGCATCTTCTTCTGTGGGCAACAGCACCTCCCACGTAGCAAAATTCCTCTGGTAGATGTACTTCGCAGAGATGTTGGTTGCGATCAGTACATCTACCAGCTCCTCCCTCCTTATGCCCATCAATTTTCTGGTTGACGAATTGGTGGTTACATATGAGAGGATGCGGCCATTGAGTTTTTCATAGGCCTCCGGGATTGTCTTGGTCGAGGACATCCAGATGGACAGGGTTGGCCCCTTCACGGCCAGACGTACCCTGCCTGGCCTCAGTCGCTCCTGGACTAGCCAACGCCTCTCCCCGACACTCCTTGGTTCCATCCTTGGATGGATGGATGGTGTCTGGCTCCTGCCCGTCTACTTCGATGTGCTCAATGAAGGTGAGCACATCGGACCCCTCAGACCCGCAGTCTGACGTGTCCATCCCCCTAAACAGGGGCCTAGGGTTACCTCCCCTTCCTTTGTAGCAAAGAAAGTGTACCTCCCTGAGCAGGGCCCAACAATTTTACCTCTCCTACGTTCGAAGGGTACCTCCCTAAACAGGGACCAAGTGGTTACCTCCCCCTCGTATGAAGGGTACCTCCCTAAACAGGGACCTAGCTGCCTTGCTGGACCAAGCTGGTCGAGTAGAGGGCCCTTCTACTCCTTTTGACAAGAAAAACATTTTTTCCAGAACGGAAACTACACTTTGATCTTTGCCCCAGTCAACAGCTCGTAACTTGTAAGTGCCTCTTTCACCACAACTATGTCCTCGACCCTGGACACGAACACGGTGACGTCATCAGCGTACGTGGATACCTTGGTGCTAACGGGGCCAGGGACAGCGATATCACACAGGACCGGATTTGCCGATTCGTCTCTAGGCCAACGGAGCAGGGGCTCCAGAGCGAGGATATAGAGAAGAGGAGACAACGGGCAACCCTGTCGGACCGAACGTTCGATCAAGAAGACTGACGAGCGCTTCCCATTCACCTGTACCACTGCCGTAGGGGATCGATACAGGATGCTAATCCATCTGCAGAATTCCGGTTTGAATCCGGCAGTCTCCAAAACAGTGGCCAAGAACTGATGGTCTACCCTGTCAAATGCCTTGGACTGATCCAAATTGATCAGCGCTGCATTTTCGTCGTCTTTTAACCCCTCTAGGATCATGCGAATCAAATGCAAGTTGTCTTGGATCGTTCTTCCCTTCACAGCGTAGTTCTGCTCTGGTCCGATCAGATCCTCAATGACAAGCTGCAAACGATTGGCAAGGACCCGGGCCAAAATCTTTAACTCTGTGTTTAGCAGAGTTATGGGCCTGTAGTCGTCTAAATCCTCCCAAACACTCCTGCCACCTTTCTTCAGCAATGTGATCGCGAGGAGGTGGATTCCCTGTCATCCCCTCCTCTTCTCTCTGTTGGTCGCGTTGTTGTTCTGGCAGGAGAGTCAGAAGTGGCCGCGACAGTGGCATGGGAGGTTCTTCCTCCCTTCCCCACTGCCACTGACCACCCCTCCCCTGCCGTTGTATGCTTTATTTTTTTGGGTGTTCCGACAGGAGAGTCAGAAGTGGGCGCAATAGCGGCATTGGAGGTTCTTCCTCCCTTCCCCACTACCACGGACCACCCCTCCCCTGCTGTTGTTGCGCCTTCCTTGGTTGTTGTGGCAGGTGCGGGTTCCTCTGCTGCTTTAGCTGGCGCAGTCTTGGCAGCTGTGGCCCTTTCGGGGCAGTTCCTGGCGATGTGCCCCTCCTCTCCGCAAGCCCGGCAGTGAGGCTTGCGTCCCTCAACCACAACAGTTATTTGGTGGTCCGAGAATTTGAGGGTATCTGGGACTGCCGAAAATCCCGCCTTTTTCATTTTCATTCTGAGCACGTAGTCGGGGAGTTGGATCCCTGATTTTCCGTACAGGGGGTCCATGGACTGTACTTCCCCGAACGCGCTCAAAAATGCTGCCACATGTCTTGGTGACAGTGTAAGCGGAACCCCAAGGACTCTCACCCTGGTCTGTCGGGATCCCAGATACTCTGGTTGCAGCTTAATGTAGCGGAACACAATGTCTTTTGTGGCCCTCCTCACTGCCTCTTCTTCCGATGACAGCAGCACGTCCCAGGTGGCGAAGGACCGCTGGTAAATTCCTTTCGCCGGAATCTTTGAAGCAATCAGTGCTTCTATTAGTTCCTCTCTCCGGATGCCTATCAACTTTTTGGTTGAGGCGTTGGTGGATACCAGAGAGAGGATCCTGGGTTTGAGTTGGCTGCAGAACTCCGGGACCGGGAGCAATTCATTTTCACGAATGAAGTTCTTGAATTCCTTCTCCTGGGCGATGCTGTGGCTTTCCGGATCCTGCCGCTTTGTTGCCTGCCTCCATGCTGCTGTTGTCGTCGTTGGTGTTGCGGTGGGTGTTTGTGGGCACTCCTTTTTTGGGTTCTCTTTTGATGGTGGAGGGCCCGAAAAGATGGGAGGCCAATCCTCTCCATCCAGTGCAACAGGGAAGCTTATTGGTTTCCCCTTTTTCTGGTGCTTGGATGGCCTAGGTTCTGCCCGAACCTTTGAGGGTCCCGGCTCTGCCTGGACTGGCGTTTTACTAGCAGCGACACACCCCTGCTACTCGGGCCACCATATGCTGAATAAACCTCAAAGAGATTCTTCGGCACATAGTCGTCCAAGTCCGATTCGAAGTGTGTCTCCTGCACCGCGGCAACATCCACACCGAGGTTGTTGAATTCGGCAACCGCAAAATTAGCGCGAGTTGAGTCCTTCAACCCCCTCCCGTTCAAACTGGCTAGAATAAGTCATCTTACCTTGTTCACTCAGTGTCCACTACGGACCGGAAGTCGTTGGACGTCAACTCGCCGATGGCATGACCCAGGCTGCCTTGTCCAAGCTCCAATGACACTCGGTTGGTCCGGGTGATGCCTCCGACGTGTAGGGGATACAATAGTTTTAAGGCCCTGTACAACGAAGGATGTACATTAATTGGGACCCTTCCCTGGCAATGACGTTAAACTCTATCTGATGGTGAGGTTCCAGTTTTGGAGGTTTGGGGAATGTGGAGCACCCCATTCATCACCATTGCTCCCTGGTCCACTCTGACCTGGAGTGGTAGTACCTGTTAGGGTCCCATCTATGGGTTAAATAGAAAAATGTATTTATAAAAAATTGTATTATCCATTAAGAATTGATTTATTTCAAAACTTTATTGGCATTAAATGACCCACTGAGGTTGATATGCCGTAAAACAAAACAAACCAAACTTACAGAAACCAAACCTTCCCTGGCAAGCTGCCTTCATTTTTTCAAGAGTAGGGTGCTCCCTCTCCGCCATCCTTATATCCGGGAAGGCCACCTCGGCCGCTCTCACCATTGACCACACCCCCGTGGCGCGGCCCTTCGCCTCTCGGATAAAGGTGGTCACCATGGGAGCACCCTTAAAGTTCATTGGTCTATCCACTCGCTTCCCTTGTACTTTCTCCAGTTCCTCCAGGGGACGAAGAGATCTTCTCTGGACATGCGTCAGATCTTTCTGTGGCGACGCATGCCAGACTTCACAACAACTTTCGCCTTCTAGAAACAGAAGGTTTTTACTCCTTCTCCTTCTAGAGAGGGTAGAGAGTCTGTGCCCCCTGGAGGCATTCTTTTTGTTTGAAGAAGGGGTGGGCGACTGAGCGCCAAAAACAAAAACTTCTGCAGATTGCTCTGCTGTTTGAGCTGCTTGTTCTGCAGGAGTGGGGGGAGATACAGGAGATGCAGGTATGGGAGGAGAGGTGGGTGTATGCTTTTCAGGGTCTGGAGATTGGGCTTTAGGGGTTGGGCAGATTTTTGTGGGGTTTGTGGTGTCTGTGCTATTTTTTAAAATTTTTTCCTGTGGGGAGATGGGCTGGGACTCCTCGATTTTCTTTTTCTTTTTTCCTGCAGTCTCCCATCCCACTCTTCTCTTTAGGGAGGAAGAAGTGTCCATTTTGTCTGTGCTCCTTCCGATGTTAAACACGGGTCCCGGGATTTTTTGGTTTGATCCTCCAGGAATCCTGGCAGGAGAGTCAGAAGTGGCCGTGATAGGGTTAGTGGAAGTACTTCTTCCCTTTTTCTTTTCTATCACGGACCACCCCCCTCCTGCCGTTGTTGTTGCTTCCGCCACTGCTGCTTTTGCTGCTGTCTCAGTTGTTGTTCCTTTCTTGGCCACAGCTGCGAAGGTGCTGGTCCTTGCTGGGATGCTCTTGGCTGGGATGATCCTTTCCGGGCAGTTCCTGGCCAGGTGGCCCGGCTTCTTGCAGACCCAGCAGTGAGGCTTCCGTCCCTCGACTACGATCGAAATCTTCAGATCTTCAAAATCTATTTCGTCTGGGATTGCCTCAAATCCCTCCCGCTTTAATTTCATTTCGAACACGTAGTTGGCGAACTGGATCCCCGCTTTTCCATATCGAGGATTTGTTGTCTCCAGCTCGCCGTACGTGCTCAGGAATGTCGCCACATGTTTTGGTGATAGTGTGGGAGGGATTCCGAACACGGTGACTTTGGTTCGTCGGCATCCCAGATATTCCGGAGATTTTGATGGACGATGTCATCTGTTGCTCGCCTCACTGCGTCGTCTACTGTCGGCAGCAGCACGTCCCATGTCGCGAAGCTTCTCTGGTAGACTTACTTCGCCGGAGTTTTGTTAGCGATGAGTGCGTCTACCAGCTCCTCTTTTTTGATGCCAACCAACTTTTTGTTGACGCGTTGGTTGAAACAAAGGATAGTATCCGAGGTTTTATCTGGTCACAGAACTCCGGGACCGGGATAAGTTTGGTTCCTTGTACTGGAACTTATCCTCTTTGGTTACCGGAGTCTGGGTCATGGGTTTTGGTCTCCATGCTGCTGCCTTTTCGGGTGCTGCCGGGCCTTCCTTTTGTGTTGTTTTTGAAGGGCTCTCTTGTTGGTGAGTCACAGAGGAGGTGGGGCCATTCCTCACCAACGAGAATGGAAATGATGCAGGCCCCTCCTCGCCCTTCTTTTTAGATCCAGTTTCTGCCCGGACAGGGTGTGTCTGGATTCTTCTTGGTCTTAGTTTCAGGGGTGGGGCCGGCCGCTACTCGGTCTGGGTCTGCAACAGCTGCCACCTCTCTTGTTTCGTCTTTTCCCGACTTCTCGAGGCTGGCCCCTTCTGGGCCGGACGTAGCCTCCAAAATGCAGGAGTTGGTCTCTCCAGGACCAGGCGCTACATCGACGGGCACCGTGGGGCGACTGCCTGTCACCCCAGGGGAAAGCCTGGCCTCGGTCGCTCCTGGACTAGCCAAAGCCTCTCCCCGACACTCCTTGGTTCCATCTTAGCTGCCTTTCTTTGACCAAGCTGGTCGAGTAGAGGCACCTTCTCTACTCTTTGACAAAACCAAGTTTTTCTCCAGAACGGATACTACACTTTGATCTTGGCCGAGAAGCGAGTTATTTGGCGGTGCCGACTGCATCTCTGCATCCGACCCCACGAAATAACAGCGCCTCACGACACTATTTATTTTCGTGAAGTTGGTACAGAGATACAATCGTACACGCCTGGGCACAATGCCCGAAGTTTTATTTTGGGGGGAAAGGGGTACAAAGTTGGTCTTGCCGGACATCTTGTAGATCTATCTTAGCTAGTCTTCATTCGCTACCGATTCATGCCAATAAATACAGTCGTCCATCGCCTTTCGCTGCTGCTTCCACCAAAATTCCTCTGGCACTCTGTGAATGAAACCTACTTAAACCCACATGGTATAAAAACAAAAAAGAATTATTTACAACAAAATAAACAAAAAACATGAGTGATTTCAGGTGGGAGTGGAAGGGGCAAAAAATACAAAAATTCCCCAACAGAAAACCAGAAACAAAACAAAACTGGGCCGTTTTGGTTACCCCCTTTCCCTCATCTGTAGTACTGGGACCGCCGACTGTCTTCCGGAGGGCAGAAAGCAAGCCGATCAGTTCCCCTAAGAAGGGAGTGGGTGTCCTTAATGTGGTCTGGATAAGAAATTTGGGAGATAATGATGATATCGGGTTATTGGGATGGATCTTAAAATTTGTTGACTTTCCAGGAACAAAATACTATGTTTCTGGGAGGTGATAAGAAAAATGCTTGGGAGCGGGAGTCCTGGATATGTCCTAAGAGAAAAAACTGGGACATGTAAACATACATACACCTAACTAAGTAGCCTAATAGATGTATAAAGCCGGGCTTAGAGCTTTGCTAGTCATAGAATTCCCTAGTTGGTCTAAGGAATGGGGTATCGATGCCGCTTACGGGCCGTAGTGACCATGAGAGCTGGGGAAAGTTGACTCTAGTCCTGCCCCCACTCTCGCACACAGGCTTGCTGCATTCACCCACCTTTTGCAGAATGTCATGAAAGGCATCTTCTTTTTGTCGCATCTAATCTTTATCCTAAGCTGATGCTTAAAATAAGAGATCAAATCCCGACAGGAAAAAAGCTTCTTCTCATGCAATCCCCTCAGTCGTGTGACCCAAATCACCATTCGAGCCACGGCTAGCTCGGCGAAAAACACCTTTCGTTTTTCACCCGAAAACGGAGGACCGACATTGTCAACGACGTAACCGACGTCGAGTGGAACCAGCTGATCGGGTGCGATGCGAGCAGTGACCTCGCTTACGTAGCTCCAAAGCGGACGGACCTTTGGGCAGTGAAAGAAGGCGTGCTCAGCCGTTTCTTCTTCCCCACTACCGCATCGGTCGCAAAAGGGCATTGCTGCCATGTTCGCTTTGTAGAGTACGCTCGCGAGGGGCAACGCATTTCGGGCAAGTCGCCAGGTTAAGGAAAACTCAGAGTTGTTGAGGAACGCGGAACCTGGCGCCCACTTCCATCGGGAGCGGACCTCCCCCAACGACAAGTCGAACCGTTCTACAAGCGGATCCGTACCGGTGCCCTCCACTATCGCCCTATACAGTGCCCTTCGAGGCCATGAAATGTCACTGGACATAGGGAGCTTGCGGAGTGCGTCACGACATTCAGCGAAAAACTGCGTTTCTCCCTGGGACTTACGTAGGGCCTCGGCCCCAGGGGACTGTCGCAAGTCTGGGAATGTGGCCCAGATTGTCGGAAGCCACACAGCTAATCGTGCCCAAGATCGGTTCAGGAAAGACAGTCTCTCGGCGGCTCGGTGAGCCGTCAAGCTTGGCATTCCTAAACCTCCATTACAAGGTCGCTGGGAACAAACCTCCCTACGGACCATTGGCCGGCCCTTCTTCCACAGAAGTGAGAATAGGGACCGTTCGAGCGCCAATAACCGAGCCCGAGGGAGTGGAAGTACAGACAGACGGTAAAGGATTAGGGGGAAGATGTAAGTGGCGCAAGCTTCTGCCCTGCCTTTTAAGGACAACCTCCTTCGAAGCCACACGCGGACCAGCGCTTCTACCTTTGCCTGTACTTCCGACCAATTTTTATCTAACTGAAGGCCTGGCCTGAACCAGACCCCGAGGATCTTGATCGGACCATCCTTCCAGCTGAAGGGCCCTGGTAGAGGAACGCCACCTCTCCAGGCTCCCAACCGCAACCCTTCGCTCTTCTCGCAATTGATCTTTGCCCCAGTCAACAGCTCGTACCTTGTAAGCGCCTCTTTCACCGCAACTATGTCCTCGACCCTGGACACGAACACGGTGACGTCATCGGCGTACGCGGATACCTGGGCGCTAACGGGGCCGGGACAACGATTCCGCGCAGGACCGGATTTGCCACCTCATCCCTAAGCCTTCGGAGTAGGGGCTCCAGGGCGAGGACATAGAGAAGAGGAGACGAGGGGCAACCCTGTCGGACCGAACGTTCGATCGAGAAGACTGACGAGCGCTTCCCATTCACCTGTACCACTGCCGTAGGGGATCGATAGAGGATGCTAATCCATCTGCGGAATTCCGGTTTGAATCCGGCAGTCTCCAAAATAGTGGCTAGGAATCAGTGGTCTACCCTGTCAAATGCCTTGGACTGATCTAAATTGATCAGCGCGGCCTTATCGTCGTCTTTTAACCCCTCTAGGATCGTGCGGATCAAGTGCAGGTTGTCTTGGATCGTTCTTCCCTTCACAGCGTAGTTCTGCTCCGGTCCGATCAGATCCCCAACGACAAGCTGCAAGCGATTCGCTAGGACCCGGGCCAAAATCTTTAACTCTGTGTTTAGCAGAGTTATGGGCCTGTAATCGTCTAAACCCTCCCAAACATTCCTGCCGCCTTTCTTCAGCAATGTGATCACACCCTTGGTTACGGCGTCGGGGATCCCTCCCCGCTCGAACCAATTGTTGAACACATCCGTCAGAATAGGGACAAAAATGTGCGACATCCTCAAGTACACTTCATAGGGCAAACCATCTAGTCCCGGCGCTTTGTTGAGGCCGACCTGCTTCAACGCGTCACGGACATCGCAATCCGTCACTCTCCCCTCACAGCTAGCCGCTTCCGCCTCCTCAAGGCGGGGGAAGTCGGCTAGATAGCTGTGGAATTCCTGCACCGGGAGGCTCGGCAACCGGGTAAAGCGTGCCTGAAAATGAGCTCGAAAGGCTTCACGAATCTCACGAGTCGACCGAAGGCTGTGCCCGTCCGGGGTATTGACACTACCGATGTATCGATCGGCGAACCTTCGCAACTCTTCCTGACGCATCTCTGCGCCTAGTTTCACGGCTTCGTTGGACACTCTATTTAGCCTAGATCTAACTATAAATCCTTGATAACGCTCGCTATTCAAGCGCTCAAGGCCCCGTCTAGCTAGGTCTACGGCTAGGGGATCCCCCCCATCCACCGCCCGGGAAACACTTTCTCTAAGGGACTTCTCCTTCGCTGCCCTATCTGAGGCGAGCCGCTGGCAATACTTGATGGAGAAGTCCTTAATCCTACTCTTAAGGGTACCCCACCACTTATTCCCGATAACCGCCCCCACTAACGCCCGCTGAAGAAGTAATTCCAGCCGCTCACGGAAGTCCCGTATCCCCAGTAAGGAGGTATTGAACTTCCAGTAGGCGGCCAGACTAGGCATATCACTTAACTGAAGAGTGACAGTAAGCAATTTATGGTCACTCTTCATATAATCGTGGAACACGGGGCACTTAACAAAGTCAGTGTCTGCTCTTCTAACTAACACCCTGTCCAGATAGGATCTATCTGAGGCAGGGGACGAACTACGAGCCCATGTCCACATCTCCACTCTAGGGTGATCCAGGCGAAACCTGTCGACCAGATCGAAGTCGGCCATTAGGTCGATCAGGCTGCTTTCACACCCCGCCAACACACTAGCTCCCCTCCCCCGGTCTATCTTGGGATCAAGGATCGCGTTCCAATCACCCATTAGTACTAGCCGTCCCGGATACGTTATATACGGTCCCAACTGCCGAAAAAAGGCTTTCCTCTCCGCAACGATATTGGGCGCATAAACCGCGACCGCCCGGAACTTGTAGCCCCTCACCGCAACATCGGCCACGATCAGTCTGCCACCTGCACCAGCAAAAACAATGTCGGTCACCGCATTCAGGCTGCGTTTCACCAGCAGCGACACACCCCTGCTACTCGGGCCACCATATGCCGAATAAACCTCAGAGATTCTTCGGCACATAGTCGTCCAAGTCCGATTCGAAGTGCGTCTCCAAAAGCGCGGCAACATCCACTCCGAGGTGGTTGAATTCGGCAACCGCAAAATTAGCGCGTGTTGAGTCCTTCAACCCCCTCCCGTTCAAGCTGGCTAGAATAAGAGTCATCTTACCTTTGCTTACTCAGTGTCCACTACGGACCGGAAGTCGTTTGATGTCAGGTCGCCGACTGCGTGACCCAGACTGCCTTTGCCGAGTTCAACTGTTACTCGGTTCGTCCGGGTGATGCCTCCGACGTGCAGGGATACAAGATTTTTAAAGCCCTGTAAAGGGAGGGTGAACATAAATCGGGACCCTTCCCTGGCAACAAGCCTTCAGTTTATCAAGGGAAGGGTGCTCCCTATCCGCCATCCTAATATCTGGGAAGGCCACCTCGGCCGCTCTCACCATAGCCCACACTCCTGTGGCACGGCCCATCGCTTCCCGGATAAAGGTGGTCACCAGGGGTGCACCCTTAAAGTTTTTAGGTTGGTCGGTTCTCCGACCTTCCACAAGTTCTAGTTCTTGTAAAGGCTTCAAAGCCTTCCTTTGAATATGTGTTAGCTCCTTCTGAGGAGATGTATGCCACACCTCGCAGCAGTTCTCTCCCTCCAAGAACAATAAATTTTTGCTTTTTCTCCACTTGGAGATTGTGGAGAGCCTGCTGCTGCGCTTCCCTTTGTTGGGGGGAGAGGAGGATTCCGGGGTTTTCATTTTTTCCCCCTCCTCACCTTTTTGTGCAGAAATTTCCGGAGTGGGAGGTGTATGTGTATCAGGGGCTGGGGATTGGGTTTTCGGGACTGGGCAGGTTTTTGTGGTGTTTGCTGCGCTCTTGGCGCTTTTTTCTGTTGGGGTAACGGGCTGGGACTCCTCAATTTTTTTTTTTCTTTAAGATAGTGGTTTCTTCCTGTAAGCTCCTTTTCCGTATAGGAGTTATTCTTTTACGGGTAGAACCTTGAATTTTGGCAGGGGAGTCAGAAGTGGCCGCGCTAGGGGTTGGCGAAGTGCTTTTGCCCTTCTTCCCTACCACGGACCACCCCTCCCCTGCCGCTGTAGCCGCTGTTGTTTCCGTTCGCGCTGTGGTTGCAGCTGCCATCGTGGTTGCGGCTATCTTTGCTGCTGCTGTCGCTGCTCCTCCTCCGCTGGCTGCCTGCGCGAACGTCACTTTGCTGCTGGTGGTTCTGTCTCCGGTGCTGTCGCTGCTGCTGCTCTTCCGCACCGGGCAGTTCCTGGCTTGGTGCCCCGGCTTCCCGCACTCCCAGCACTGAGGTTTTCTCCCTTCGACTACAACCGTCAGCCGCTGCTGCTTGTAGTCCAGGTCATGCGGTATTTGCTCAAAGGCCTCCCTCGTTAGTTTCATCACGTACACATAATCGGGGAACTGGATTCCCGATCTTCCATATACGGGGTTGGAAGATTCCAGTTCCCTGTATGTACGTAGAAACGCTGCCACGTGCTTAGGTGACAGCGTTGGAGGGATGCTGAATACCGTGACCCTGGTACGGCGACAACCGAG
The DNA here is from genome assembly GCA_023376005.1 of Doryteuthis pealeii. NCBI lineage: Eukaryota > Metazoa > Mollusca > Cephalopoda > Myopsida > Loliginidae > Doryteuthis > Doryteuthis pealeii. The sequence continues at coordinate 6,078,545 of CM042163.1, forward strand.
ATATTCCGGCTGTAGTCGAAGGTTCTTGTATACGACGTCTTTTGTTGCTCTCTTGGCTGCGTCTTCCTCAGTGGGCAGCAGCACTTCCCAAGTGGCGAAACTCCGCTGGTAAATGTACTTCGCGGGGATGTTGTTTGCGATCAGTACATCTACCAGCTCTTCTCTCCGTATGCCCATCAACCTTCTGGTTGATGCATTCGATGTGACATAGGAGAGAATCCGGCCACTGAGTTTTTCGCAGGTCTCCGGAACAGGGATCAACTTTTCCCCTGTATATACTTTTGGAAGTTTACTTCCGGAGCCTGCGTCTTGGGTGGTGGTTTCCATGCTGCCGCCTATGGGAGTGCAGCCGGGGTCTTTTTGGCAGGGCCTTCCTTGGTGTTGGATGGAAGGCGTGGCCATTCACCTCCACCAAAGATGAATGGCATTGGGGTTTGGGCGGGGCTGGTTTTGGGGGTATTCACTTCCGGGACTGGCGAGACCTCTTCTGTTGTTCCGGCCGTTGGTGGCGCAGAACAACTTTCACTTGTCCCGACCATCGGTGGTACGGGACACGATTCCTTCTGGAGGTGTGTGGGGCTGGCCCCTTTTGGGCCGGACGTAGCCTCACCCACCTCCTTGGATTCCACGGCCGACGGTTGGTCGAGGACATCTGGATGGACAGGGCTGGCCCCTTCTGGGCCGGACGCATCCCTGTCCATCGTGACGGACGCCGTGGTACGACTGCCTGTCGCCCCAGGGGAGAGCTTGGCCTCAGTCGCTCCTGGACTAGCCAACGCTTCTCCCCGACACTCATTGGTTCCATCCAGGCTGCGTTTTACCAGCAGCGACACACCCCTGCTACTCGGGCCACCATATGCCGAATAAACCTCAAAGAGGTCCTTCGGCACATAGTCGTCCAAGTCCGATTCGAAGTGTGTCTCCAAGAGCGCGGCAACATCCACACCGAGGTGGTTGAATTCGGCAACCGCAAAATTAGCGCGTGTTGAGTCCTTCAACCCCCTCCCGTTCAAACTGGCTAGAACAAGATTCATCTTACCTTTTCTGGTCTCTACTCAGTGTCCACTACGGACCGGAAGTCGTTCAACGTCAGATCGCCGACTGCATGACCCAGGCTGCCTTTTCCAAGCTCCAATGATACTCGGTTCGTCCGGGTGATGCCTCCGACGTGTAAGGGATACAGTAACTTTAGGGCCCTGTATAAAGAAGGATGCACATTAATGGGGACCCTTCCCTGGCAAGCTGCCTTCATTTTTTCTAAAGTAGGGTGCTCCTTCTCCGCCATCCTTATATCCGGGAAAGCCACCTCGGCCGCTCTCACCATTGACCACACACCCGTGGCGCGGCCCTTCGCCTCCCGGATAAAGGTGGTCACCATAGGAGCACCCTTAAAGTTTTCTGGTCTGTCAACGTTCTTTCCCGATACTTTGTCTCATTCCTCCAGGGGACGTAGCGCTCTCCTCTGGACATGCGTCAGGTCTTTATCGGGGGACGCATGCCAGACCTCACAGCACTTATATCCTTCTAAAAACAGAAGGTTTTTACTTTTTCTCCTTCTGGAGAGTGCTGAGAGTCTGTGCCCCCTGGAGGTGTGCTTTGTTGTCGGGGGAGGGGTTGGTGACTGAGCGCCAAAAACAAACACTCCTGCATCTTGCTCCATTTCTGCTATTTGAGCTGCTTGCTCTGCAGGAGTGGGGGGAGATGCAGGAGATACAGGAATGGGAGGAGAGGTGGGTGTATGATTTGGTTGCTTTTCAGGGGATGGAGATTGGGCTTTGGGGGTTGGGCAGATTTTGGTGGTTTCTGTGGTGTTTGTGCGTTTTTTCTTCTTTCTTTTTTCTTGTGGGGAAGGGGGGTGGGACTCCTCAATCTTTTTCAAGGATGAGGAAGAAGTGCTCGCGCCATCTGTGGTACCTTTTCCGATCCTAAAAAGGATTTTTGCAGCTCCCGGGATCTTGATGTTAGCTGCTCCCGGGATCTTTGATGTTCCTCCAGGAATCTTGGCAGGAGAGTCAGAAGTGGCAGCGATAGTGGTGTGGGGAGTTTTTCTACCCCTCCTTACTACCGCTGACCACCCCTCCCCTGCCGTTGTAGCTGCTACTGCTGATGTTACTGCAGATGTAATTTTCACAGATGTCGCTGGTGTCGCAGGTGTCGTGGTGCTGGTGGTCGTCGTCTTGGTCATCTTCCTCTCCGGGCAGTTCTTCGCCTGGTGGCCTGGTCTTCGGCACACCCAGCAGTGAGGTTTCCTCCCTTCGACTACAACCGTTAGCCGATGGTCAGTAAAGTTCAGAATATCTGGGATGGCGTCAAATCCCTCCCTCGTCAACCTTAGCTTGTAGCTGTAGTCGGGGAACTGGATCCCTGATTTACCATACAGGGGTTCTGACGATTCCAGCTCCCCGTACTGGCCGAGAAAAACGCCAACATGTTCTGGTGACAGTGAGGGAGGGATCCCGAACACGCTGACTTTTGTTCGACGGCACCCCAGATATTCCGGTTGCAGCCGAATGTGTTGGTATATGAGGTCTTTTGTTGATATCCTCACTGCTTCTTCACTGGAGGGCAGCAGCACGTCCCACGTAGCGAAGCTTCGCTGGTAGACGTATTTCGCCGGTGTTTTGGTGGCGATTAATGCGTCTACCAGCTGCTCCCTTCCTATGCCGATCAATCTTTTTGTTGTTACGTTGGTCGTGACATAGGAAAGGGTCCTGGTCTTTATACCTCCGCAGAACTCCGGGTCCGGGAGGAGAGTTGCTCCATTAATCAGTTTTCTGAAGTATTCCTCCCGGGTCTTTGTTGTTGTTGTTGTTGTTGTAGCCCCCGGAGTCTGGGGCGTGGGGGATGGTCTCCATGCTGCTGCCGCCGGGCTGGATTTTGAAGGGGAGCTCTCCTTGGTTGGAGAGTCGGAAAGGAGGTGGGGCCAGTCATCTCCATCCAACGTGAATGGAAACGTTATTGGCCTCACCTCGCCCTTCTTCTTCTTGTCTATTGCGGCTCCAGCCTCTGCCCGGAGAGGGCCTTGTTCTGGTTCTGGGATCTTCGGGTTGTCTGGGTCCGGGTCTTTCGCTTCGGTCACAGGGGTGGCTCTGGCTCCGGCCTCTACCCGGTCTGGGTCAGCCTCCGACGTCACTCCTGATTCTGGGACGGCGGGCTCGGTGATTTCCGGGTCCGCGCTTTTTTCCTTCTCGAGGATGGCCCTTCTGGGCCGGATGTATCCTCGGGGTTGGCCTCTCCTGGGCCTGACGCCGTGGGGTCGCTGTTTGTCACCCCAGGGGAGGGCGTGGCCTCAGTCCCTCCTGGACTAGCCATCACCTCTCCCCGACACTCCACTGTGCCCGGCTCAACGATCCTGAGGGCCTCAGGATCCACTGAGCTGTCCGACTCAGCGTCGGACATCCCCTTAACAGGGGGCCAACTAGTACCTCCCCTTCTTTTTGTTTCAAAAGAAGGGTACTTCTCTAAACAGAGAGCAAGATGTTACCTCCCCTTCTTTCAAAACAAAAAGAAGGGTACTCCTCTGAGCAGAGGCCAATTGGGGATACCTCCCCTTCCACAAAGGAAGGGTACTTCCCTAAACAGGGATCAAGAGTTACCTCCCCCTCCAACAAAGGAGGGGTACTTCCCTAATCAGGGACCAGCTGCTACCTCCCCTTCCCAAAAGGAAAGGGTACCTCCCTTAACAGGGACCCAGCTATTACCTCCCCTTTTTAACAAGGGTACAATGCTCTTCTCGCAGGACAAACGAAAAAACCAACCGCTTGGAACAGCCGACGCGTGCATTCCAAACCGCGAGAAACGGAAACAAAAGGCCGAGAAGCGATATATTTGGTAGGTACGATTGCATCTCTTGATCCGATCCCACGAAACAAAAGCACCTCACGACACTATTATTTATTCACATGAAAAAGGTTACAGAGATGCAAATCATACACATCTGAGCATAATGCCCGAAAAAAGTTTTTGAGGGAGGTGGGGTTGGTGACAAAATTGGTCATACAGCTACTTGGTTCTAACTAGCTAGGTACATTCATTGACCGTTTCATACAATAATAAATACTAGACATTCTTCTCCTTACACAGCCATCTTACACACTATTTTCCAAAACACACAATGCCTACTTAAAACCCCAAAAGAAAATTTTTATCTTTTTTTTAAACAAATTTTATTGAAAACTTTTCAATGGAGGGGATGGGTTACAAAATCAAAACAAAAAACCCCAGAAAACCGAAAAACAACAAAAATAGGTCTTTTGGTTTCCCCCTTATCCCTCGCTATTTTTAGGGTAGATGGCTAGGATCAAGACCATGAGCAAGTACAATGCAGCCATTCATCAGGCCTTGTGGATGGCCAGAAACTTGTATTCTATGAAGATGTTCATGTTTGCTGAACAGTTGGAGTACGAGGAAACTGTTATGAAGCTGGAACGCCTCAACCTCTTCCTAGGACTGTTTTATACATCCATGTTGATGACATCTATACTTGCTGCAGACCCTCCTGCAAGTGATCTGCAGTTCATGAAGGACATGATGAAGTTCAAGAGTACAGATCCAGACATTGCTCAAGCAGTGCTACAAAAAACTTGAAAACCACAGGTACCTGACACGGAAGGTTGTGCCGTTCGCTCTCTTCGGTAGCAGACTCAGTGACAAAGAGAAGCAAGACATTGCTGCCAAGCTGCTTGCTACTGAGAAGCCAAATAGCTTCAGACAAGGAAACCTGTGTTCCCTCAGGTTACAGCCAAGACGACTCTGGGTGATATGGTTGGTCCAGAGTGTCATCTTCTGCTTGACACCCTTGGCATCGAGTCTGAGTGGCTTCTGTAACCTATAGCAACATGTCCAAGGAGTGATATCTACAGCAAGGCCCTGGAATATGTCAGCAATGTAAAAGTAGTAAATGACATCGCTGAGCGGGGAGTCAAGATGATGAGTGATTTTGCAAACATCATTACCACAGATTCTCAGGAAAGAGAGTATCTTCTTCAAGCTGTGGAATACAACAATGAGCGATTTGATAGCTTCAAGAAGCAAACTCTGAACATATGACTCTGAAGTGTCCTTCTGACATGGACAATAGACTTTTCTGCCCCTTGAAAATAGTTTTTAGGATCTTTGTCACACATTTTCTGATGTCAAGATTGTAATATTTATGAAATTTTGATATTTTTCAGAATATGATGTCTTTTTTTTCTTGAATGTTTACTTGGATTATTTTTACAGAAAGAGTATTACAAATGCTTCAATTTGATACCCAGTTTGTTGTTCTATCCCAATTGTAACAAAAGTTACAGGTGAAAAACTGTCTGGCAGAAGGCAAAATTTGTCACTTTTCTACTATCGCGGGCTTAATATCTTGAGGTCCAATGAGGCAAAGGTTCCTGACATTTTACCTCAAAATGGTTGTGATTTTCGGCTTTTCCAGGTCAAAAAGCATGGGAAACCATGCAGGAGGGTATAAAAAAAGGAAAAAGTTGATTTTTGAACAGGTCTAATGTGACGTGTCCCTCAGGCCCCTCCCGTTCAAACTGGCAAGGAAAAGAGACATTAAAATGGCCTACCTTAGTCAGTGTCCACCACTGGTCGAAAGTCCTCCTGAGTAAGAATGCCGACGGTGTGACCCAGACTGCCTTTGCCAAGCTCATTAGTCACTTGGCCCGTCCGGGTTATACCTCCGACATCTGTTGGGAACCTGATTTTTGCTGCCCTATAAAATGAGGGGTGCATAAAAATAGGGTCCCTGCCCTGGCACTTAGTTTTCAGTCCTTTTAGACTGGGATGCGCTTTCTCTACCAGCCTTATGTCCGGAAAAGCGCTTTCGGCTGCTTTAATGAATTGCCAAAGTCCACTGGCGCAGCGTTCCTCCTCTCGGTTTAGGGTCTGCGCGTGTCGGTGCTGTCGCCGGAATTGTTGCTGCAGTTGGGCGCGGTGTTGGCACCTTCTTGGGGCAGTTCCTGGCCAAATGCCCCTTCTGGCCGCATTCCCAACACTGTGGCCTTCTGCCCTCCACCACCACAGTCAGCTGGATCCCCTCGTACTCCAGGGTGTCTGGGATCGCCTCGAAAGCTTTTTTGGTCAAATCCATGACGAAGAGGAAATCCGCCGTCTGGATGCTTCTTTCGAAAGATGGCGCCATGGTGTGGAGATCGCTGAAGGAGTTTAGGTAGGACATTAGGTAGTCCACCGAGAGTCCCACCGGAACATTAAACACCGAGACATTCGTCCTTCGGCGACCCCGGTACTCCGGCTGCAGCCTGATGTTCTTATGACGGATGTCTCTTTTGGAGAGCTTTAATGCCTCCTCTGCACTGGGCAGCAGGATGTCCCAAGTGGCGAAGCTCCTCCTGCACAGATACTTCGGACTGATTTTCTTTTCCAGGAGGATGTCAATCATCGTCTCTCTTGAGGCTAACCAGTTTCCTTGTAGCTGAATCTGTGGCCACAAGAGAGAGAGTTCTCTGCTCGATGTCCGCCCTGGCCTCAGAGACTGGTGTGAGTTTATTCCCCTCTACCAGGTTCTTGTACTTGAGATCCCAGTTCTCACGCAGCTTCTGGGGGTCCTGCTCCATAAAATTTTCCGGCTTCCATGGTGACTGCTGCTGAGCCACCTTCTGGGCCATCGTGGGTTGTGGAAGACTGCCCACCTTAATAGTGTCAGGGGTCGCCCGTCCCCCACTGGGAAGCACCGACTTGGGTGGTCCAGCCGTAGCCGGCTTTGGGATGAGGTTCTTCCTCCTCCTACTCCTCTTCCTCCGCCTTGGAGCAGCACTGGTGCCTGCGTCTTCAGGTGGAGCTGGCCCTGGCGGCTCCTGGCCGGCCACGACTCCACCCGCGACTTTGGGATCTTTCGGGGCAGCTGGCCCTGACGGCTCTTGGCCGGCCACGACTGCTCCTCGGTCCCCAGCGGGTTCGGCACCCGCGACCGTGGGACCTTCAGGGGCAGCTGGTCCTGGCGGCTCCTGTCCGACCACGACTGCCTCTGTGGGTGGAGCTGGCCCTGGCGGCTCTTGGCCGGCCACGACCTCGGTCCACAGCTGCAGATCTATTCTTCCCAGGTGTCGCTGGTGTCGCAGGTGTCGTGGTGCTGGTGGTCGTCGTCTTGGTCTTGGTTGCAGTCATCTTCCTCTCCGGGCAGTTCTTCGCCTGGTGGCCTGGTCTTCGGCACACCCAGCAGTGAGGTTTCCGACCTTCGACCACAACCGTTAGTTGATGGTCCGTGAAATTAAGAATATCTGGGATGGCGTCAAATCCCTCCCTCGTCAACCTTAATTTGTAACTGTAATCGGGGAACTGGATCCCTGATTTACCATACAGGGGTTCTGATGATTCCAGCTCCCCGTATTGGCCCAGAAAAACGCCAACATGTTCTGGTGACAGTGAGGGAGGGATCCCGAACACGCTCACTTTTGTTCGATGGCACCCCAGATATTCCGGTTGCAGCCGAATGTGTTGGTAGATCAGGTCCTTTGTTGAAATCCTCACTGCTTCTTCACTGGAGGGCAGCAGCACGTCCCACTTAGCGAAGCTTCGCTGGTAGACGTATTTCGCCGGTGTTTTATTGGCGATTAATGCGTCTACCAGCTGCTCCCTTCCTATGCCGATCAACCTTGACAGTAAGCAATTTATGGTCACTCTTCACATAATCGTGGAACACGGGGCACCTAACAAAGTCAATGTCAGCTCTTCTAACTAACACCCTGTCCAGATAGGATCTATCTGAGGCAGGGGACGAGCTACGAGCCCATGTCCACATCTCCACCCTGGGTGATCCAGGCGAAACCTGTCGGCCATTAGGTCGATCAGGCTGCTTTCACCCCCCCCCGACCCACTAGCTCCCCTCCCCGGTCTATCTTGGGATCAAGGATCGCATTCCAATCACCCATTAAAACTAACCGGCCCGGATACGTTATATACGGTCCCAACTGCCGAAAAAAGGCTTTCCTCTCCGCAACGATATTGGGCGCATAAACCGCAACCACTCGGAACTTGTAGCTTTTCACTGCAACATCGGCCACGATCAGCCTTCCACCTGCACCAGCAAAAACAATGTCGGTCACCGCACCCAGGCTGCGTTTTACTAGCAGTGACACACCCCTGCTACTCGGGCCACCATATGCCGAATAAACCTCAAAGAGGTCCTTCGGCACATAGTCGTCCAAGTCCGATTCGAAGTGTATCTCCTGCACCGCGGCAACGTCCACTCCGAGGTGGTTGAATTCGGCAACCGCAAAATTAGCGCAAGTTGAGTCCTTCAACCCCCTCCCGTTCAAACTGGCGAGAACAAGAGCCATCTTACCTTGTTTACTCAGTGTCCACTACGGATCGGAAGTCAGTCGATGTCAGCTCGCCGACGATTTGACCCATACTCCCCTTGCCGAGTTCCACCGACACTCGGTTCGTACGGGTGATGCCGCCGACGTGCAACGGGTACAATATTTTTAGAGCCCTGTACAAAGAAGGATGTACATATATGGGGGCCCGTCCGCTACAAAAAGTCTTTAGATGCTTCAGTGAAGGGTGCTCCTTATCCGCCATCCTTATATTCGGGAAGGCCAACTCGGCCGCTTTCACCATCGCCCACACACCAGTGGCGCGACCCTCCCCCTCCCGAATAAAGGTGGTCACCATAGGAGCACCCTTAAAGTTTTGTGGCTTTTTCCCTCGATCTCCTGCAGTTCCTCCAGAGGACGGAGGGCAGTCTTTTGGGCGTGTGTCAACTCTTTTGAGGGAGACGCATGCCATGTCTCGCAAATGTTTTCCCCCTCGAGAAACAAGAGATCTTTGCTCTTGCGCCTTCTGGAGAGGGCAGAAAGTCTACGCCCTCTGGAGGTGCGTCTTTCGTTCTTGGGGGGCGATGCTGTTGTTGGTGTGGAAGGGGATTCAAATAGAAAGATATCACTCGGGAGATCCATTTCTATAGGAGTGGTTTTTTCTTCTTTTTTATCATCGGGCTGGGATTGGGTTGTGGGGTTTTGGGTTTTTTGTTTTTCTTTTTTTGTGGTGAGTGTGTGCCGCGTTCAGCGGTTTTTGTTTGTGGGAAAATGGGCTGGGACTCCTTGTTTTTTTTCTTTTTGGTGTTCTCACTTTCCGAGCTATCCTTTCCTTTCCTCTTTTGTGAGGAAGATGAATCTCTTCTGTCCCCCTCCTGTTTCTTTTCCGGTGATCGGTTTCTTGCACCGGATGTTGGAGATGTTCCTCCTTTTTTGGGGGATCGCTACAACAGGAGAGTCAGAAGTGGCCATGTTAGTTGTCGGGGGATTCTTCCTCCCTTTCTTCACTACCATGGACCACCCCACTCCTGTTGCAGGTGCTGATTTTGTTGAGGTTGCAGCTGGTCCGGTCACTGGTGCTGGTCTCACTAGCTCCCCTCGTCTATCTTGGGATCAAGGATCGCGTTCCAATCACCCATTAGAACTAACCGTCCCGGACACGTTATATACGGTCCCAACTGCCGAAAAAAGGCTTTCCTCTCCGCAACGATATTGGGCGCATAAACCGCGACCGCCCGGAACTTGTAGCCCCTCACCGCAACATCGGCCACGATCAGTCTGCCACCTGCACCAGCAAAAACAATGTCGGTCACCGCATTCAGGCTGCGTTTCACCAGCAGCGACACACCCCTGCTACTCGGGCCACCATATGCCGAATAAACCTCAGAGATTCTTCGGCACATAGTCGTCCAAGTCCGATTCGAAGTGCGTCTCCAAAAGCGCGGCAACATCCACTCCGAGGTGGTTGAATTCGGCAACCGCAAAATTAGCGCGTGTTGAGTCCTTCAACCCCCTCCCGTTCAAGCTGGCTAGAATAAGAGTCATCTTACCTTTGCTTACTCAGTGTCCACTACGGACCGGAAGTCGTTTGATGTCAGGTCGCCGACTGCGTGACCCAGACTGCCTTTGCCGAGTTCAACTGTTACTCGGTTCGTCCGGGTGATGCCTCCGACGTGCAGGGGATACAAGATTTTTAAAGCCCTGTAAAGGGAGGGGTGAACATAAATCGGGACCCTTCCCTGGCAACAAGCCTTCAGTTTATCAAGGGAAGGGTGCTCCCTATCCGCCATCCTAATATCTGGGAAGGCCACCTCGGCCGCTCTCACCATAGCCCACACTCCTGTGGCACGGCCCATCGCTTCCCGGATAAAGGTGGTCACCAGGGGTGCACCCTTAAAGTTTTTAGGTTGGTCGGTTCTCCGACCTTCCACAAGTTCTAGTTCTTGTAAAGGCTTCAAAGCCTTCCTTTGAATATGTGTTAGCTCCTTCTGAGGAGATGTATGCCACACCTCGCAGCAGTTCTCTCCCTCCAAGAACAATAAATTTTTGCTTTTTCTCCACTTGGAGATTGTGGAGAGCCTGCTGCTGCGCTTCCCTTTGTTGGGGGGAGAGGAGGATTCCGGGGTTTTCATTTTTTCCCCATCCTCACCCTTTTGTGCAGAAATTTCCGGAGTGGGAGGTGTATGTGTATCAGGGGCTGGGGATTGGGTTTTCGGGACTGGGCAGGTTTTTGTGGTGTTTGCTGTGCTCTTGGCGCTTTTTTCTGTTGGGGTAACGGGCTGGGACTCTTCAATTTTTTTCTTCTTTAAGATTGTGGTTTCTTCCCGTAAGCTCCTTTTCCGTATACGAGTTATCCTTTTACGGGGAGATCCTTGAATTTTGGCAGGGGAGTCAGAAGTGGCCGTGCTAGGGGTTGGCGAAGTGCTTTTGCCCTTCTTCCCTACCACGGACCACCCCTCCCCTGCCGCTGCAGCCGCTGTTATTTCCGTTGTTTTTCACGCTGTGGTTGCAGCTGCTATCGTGGTTGCGGCTACCTTTGCTGCTGCTGCCGCTGCTCCTCCTCCGCTGGCTGCCTGCGCGAATGTCACTCTGTTGCTGGTGGTTTTGTCTCCGGTGCTGTCGCTGCTGCTGCTCTTCCGCACCGGGCAGTTCCTGGCTTGGTGCCCCGGCTTCCCGCACTCCCAGCACTGAGGTTTTCTCCCTTCGACTACAGCCGCTGCTGCTTGTAGTCCAGGTCATGTGGTATTCTGTCGAACGCCTCCCTCGTCAGCTTCATTACGTACACGTAATCGGGGAACTGGATTCCCGATCTTCCATATATGGGGTTGGAAGATTCCAGTTCCCCGTATGTACGCAGAAACGCTGCCACGTGTTTAGGTGACAGCGTTGGAGGGATCCCGAACACCGTGACCCTGGTACGGCGACAACCAAGGTATTCTGGTTGTAGTCGAAGGTTCTTGTAAACGACGTCTTTCGTCGCTCTTTTGGCTGCGTCTTCCTCGGTAGGCAGCAGCACTTCCCAAGTGGCGAAACTCCACTGGTATATGTACTTCGCGGGGATGTTATTTGCAATCAGCACATCTACCAGCTCTTCTCTCCTTATGCCCATCAACCTTCTGGTTGATGCGTTCGACGTGACATAGGAGAGAATTTTTCCCCTGTATATACTTTTGGAAGTTTTCTTCCGGAGCCTGCATCTTGGGTGGTGGTTTCCATGCTGCCGCCTCTGTTAATGAGTTCAGCAACCGCGAAATTAGCGCGTGATGCGTCCCTCAGGCCCCTTGCATTCAAACTGGCTAGAAGAAGTCATCTTACCTTGCTTTTAGTCACTGCCCACTATGGACCGGAAGTCAGCCGATGTCAATACGCCGACTGCATGACCCATACTACCTTTGCCGAGTTCAACAGATACTCGGTTTGTCCGGGTGATGCCTCCGACGTCCCTGGGGTATAGGACCTTTAGAGCCCTGTATAAAGAAGGGTGCACATAAATGGGGGCCCTTCCCTGACTAAAAGTTTTTAACTGGTCAAGGGAGGGGTGCTCCCTGTCCGCCATCCTTATATCCGGGAAGGCCAACTCGGCCGCTCTTACCATCGACCATACACCAATGTTGCGGCCCTCCGGATAAAGGTGGTCACCATAGGAGCACCCCTAAAGTTCCTTTGATCATCGACCCTTGAATCCTCGACTTTTTCGAGTTCCTCCAGGGGTCGCAGCGCAGCTCTCTGGACATGCGTCAAGTCCTTGTTGGGGGACGCATTCCAAACATTTTCTCCCTCCAGAAACAAAAGATCTTTGTTCTTGCGTCTTCTGGAGAGAGCAGAGAGTTTACGACCTCTGGTGGTCAGCCTTTGTTTTCTTGACGTGGGGGAAGAGATTGCATCTCTTGATCCGATCCCACGAAACAAAAGCACCTCACAACACTATTATTTATTCACATGAAAAAGGTTACAGAGATGCAAATCATACACACCTGAGCATAATGCCCGAAAAAAAGTTTTTGAGGGAGGTGGGGTTGGTGACAAAATTGCTCATACAGCTACTTGGTTCTAACTAGCTAGGTACATTCATTGACCGTTTCATACAATAATAAATACTAGACATTCTTCTCCTTACACAGCCATCTCACACACTATTTTCCAAAGCACACAATGCCTACTTAAAACCCCAAAAGAAAATTTTTTTTTTTTTTTTTTTTTTTTTAAACAAATTTTATTGAAAACTTTTCAATGGAGGGGATGGGTTACAAAAACAAAACAAAAAACCCCAGAAAACAGAAAATCAACAAAAATAGGTCATTTGGTTTCCCCCTTATCCCTCGCTATTTTCAGGGTCGTCGACTGTCTTCTGGTCATTTAGGTCCGAAAGCAAGCCGATCATACCCTCTAAAACGGGAGTGGGTGTCCTTAATGGGAGATGAAAAGCAAAAAGAAAAATGGGTCATCTGTAGGCCAGAGGCGTTTTGGGCACTACAAAAATTGTTGACATTCCAGGAAACAAGGCTAGGACATACGGGTGGTGGGAAAAATTTTGAAAAAATTGGGGGTGATTTTCCTTCAGCTGTTAACTAGTAGAACTAAGGTGTAGGTGGGGGTTCAGGATCGGCTGTCAGTCAGTGGTAGCCATGAGAGGCAGGAAATGATGTTTCTAAACCTGACCTCGTTCTCACACGCTAGCTTGCAGCATGTATCCATCTTTTGTTGAATGTTATAGTTTCAAGCACTCTCCTGTCGGATCTAATTCTGATTTTAAGCTGGTGCTTAAAATAACAGATCAAATCCCGACAGGAAAAGGGCTCTCCTCCATACAATCCCTTGTTTCGCGTCGTCCATATCACCATGCGTGCCACGGCTAGTTCAGCCAAAAATACCTTGTTTTTCACTGGAAAACGGCGGACTGACATTGTCGATGACATACCCTACTATCACCCTCTACAGTGCCTTTTGAGGCCATGAAATGTCACTGGACATAGGGAGCTTGCAGAGTACATCACGACATTCAGCAAAAAACTGTGTTTCTCCCTGGGACTTATGGCGGGCCTTGGCCCCAGGGGACTGTCGTAAGTCTAGGAAGATTGTCGGCAGCCACACAGCTAATCATGCCCAAGATCGATTCAGGAAAGACAGTCTCTCGGCGGCTCGGTGAGCCGTCAAGCTTGGCATTCCTAAACCTCCATTACAAGGTCGCTGGGAACAAACCTCTCTGCGGACCATTGGCCGGCCCTTCTTCCACAAAAGTGAGAATAGGGACCGTTCGAGTGCCAATAACCGAGCCCGAGGGAGTGGAAGTACAGACAACCGATAAAGGATCAGGGGGAAAATATAGGTGGCGCAAGCCTCCGCCCTGCCCTTTAAGGACAACCTCCTTCAGAGCCACACACGGACCAGCGCTTCTACCTTTGTCTGTACTTCCGACCAATTTTTCTCTAATTGAAGGCCTGGCCCGAACCAGACCCCGAGGATCTTGATCGGACCATCCTTCCAGCTGAAAGGCCTTGGTAGAAGTGGCAACGATAGTGGTGTGGGAACTTTTTCTACCCTTCTTCACTACCGTTGACCACCCCTCCCCTGCAGTCGCTGTTGCTGCTACTGAAACTGCTGGTGGTCTTCTGTTGAGGTTGGATCCTTTCCGGGCAGTTCTTGGCCTGGTGGCCCAGATTTTTGCAGACCCAACAGTGAGGCTTACGTCCTTCGACCACAACCGTTATCTTGTGATCAAGAAACAGGATCTCACCTGGGATTGCCTCGAATCCCGCTCTTGTCAGTTTCATTTAATCCTGCTCTTGTTAACTTTATCGTAGACACGTGGTCGGGAAGCTGGATATCTGTTTTTCCGTACAGGGGTTTGGATGACTCCATCTCTCCGTACGTGCTCAGATAAGCGCTCACGTGTTTTGGCGACTGGGTCAGGGGGATCCCGAACACGTTGACCTTTGTTCGTCGGCAACCCAGATATTCCGGTTGTAGCCGAATGTTCTTATGGACAAGGTCTTCTGTCGCTCGTCTCACTGCATCCTCGTCTGTCGGCAGCAGCACATCCCAAGTTGCATAGCTTTGCTGATAGATGCACTTTGCCGGGGTGTTGGTAGCTATGAGTGCATCTATCAGCTCTTCCTTCCTTATGCCCATCAACCTTTTCGTTGACACGTTGGTCACTACGAAGGATAGGCTTTCCTTTGTTGGGCTTGAAGGGCACTCCTTTGGTGGAGAATCAGAGGAGGTGGGTTCATTCGTCTACATTCAACGAGAAGGAAAACGATATAGGCCCCTCCTCGCCCTTCTTAAATTGTTTAGAGGGTTTAGCCTATGCCCGGAAAGGGTGCGGATCTGGGTCCTCCTCTTTCTTCTTTGGTTCAGGGGTGGTGCCGGCCGCTACCTGGTCTGGGTCCGCTTCAGCTGCCACTCCAGTCAAAATTTCGTCCCTGGCCATCGGTGGCTTGAGACCCAATAAGTTTTTATGGTGGGCGGGGCTGGCCCCTTCTGGGCCGGACGTAACCTCATCCACCTCCTCGGCCGAATTGACGATGGCCTCTCCTGGGCCGGATATAACCATGACAACCTCGTGGTTGGCCTCTCCTGGGCCTGACACCGTGGGGTCACTGCCTGTCACCCCAGGGGAGAGCGTGGCCTCAGTCGCTCCTGGACTAGACATCGTCTCTCCCGTGCCCGGCTCAACGATCCTGAGCGCTTCAGGATTGTCCGAGCTGTCCGACCCAAAGTCGGACATCCCCTCAACAGGGGCCAACTGATACCTCCCCTTCCTTTTGTTTTAAAAGAAGGGTACTCTTCTAAGCAGAGGTCAATTTATTACCTCCCCTTCTTCTGCAACAAAAGAAGGGTACACCTCTCAACAGAGGACAACCAATACCTCCCCTTCTTTTGAAGCAAAAGAAGGGTACAATAGCTTCCTTTAACAGGGACCGCGCTCTTGCCTAGCTTGACAAGGCTCTTCTCACGGAAGTAAGACAGAGCTGTGAACAGATACTGCAGTCTTAAATCCGCGAGAAGCGAGATATTTGGTGGTGCCTCACCGCATCCAGGCTGCGTTTTACTAGCAGTGACACACCCCTGCTACTCGGGCCACCATATGCCGAATAAACCTCAAAGAGATTCTTCGGCACATAGTCGTCCAAGTCCGATTCGAAGTGTGTCTCCTGCACCGCGGCAACATCCACTCCGAGGTTGTTGAATTCGGCAACCGCAAAATTAGCGCGAGTTGAGTCCTTCAACCCCCTCCCGTTCAAACTGGCGAGAATAAGAGCCATCTTACCTTTGTTTACTCAGTGTCGACTACGGATTGGAAGTCGGTCGATGTCAGCTCGCCGACGACTTGACCCATACTCCCCTTGCCGAGTTCCACCGACACTCGGTTCGTACGGGTGATGCCGCCGATGTGCAACGGGTACAATATTTTTAGAGTCCTGCACATAAATGGTGGCCCGTCCGCTGCAAAATGTCTTTAAATGCTTCAAGGAAGGGTGCTCCTTATCCGCCATCCTTATATTCGGGAAGGCCAAATGTTTTCCCCTCCAGAAACGAGATCTTTGTTCTTGCGTCTTCTGGAGAGGGCAGAAAGTCTACGCCCTCTGGAGGTGAGTCTTTCATTCTTGGGGGGGGGGGGGCGATGCTGTTGTTGGTGTGGAGGGGGATTCAAAGAAAAAGATGTCACTCGGGAGATCCATTTCTGTAGGTGTGGTCTTTTCTTTTTTATCATCGGGCTGGGGGGGGGTTTGGATTTTTTGTGGTGAGTGTGTGCCGCTTTCAGCGGTTTTTGTTTGTGGGGAAATGGGCTGGGACTCCTCTCTTATTTTTTCTCTTTTTGGGATCATCCCTTTCCGAGGTCTCTTTTCCTTTTCGCTTCTGTGAGGAAGATGAGTCTCGTCGGTCCCCCTCCTGTTTCTTTCACCGGATGACGTTATGTTTTCTGTTGGAGATGCTTTTTGAGACTCTCCTTTCTGGGGGTCGTTACAACAGGAGTCAGAACTGGCCATGTTAGTTGTCGGGGGGTTCTTCCTCCCTTTCTTTACTACCATGGACAACCCCCCTCCTGTTGCAGGTGCTGGTTTTATTGTGGTTGCAGCTGGTCTGGTCACTGGTGCTGGTTTCACTAGTTCCCCTGTGGTGACTGCCGGGGTCTTCTTGGTGTTTGTAGGGCAGTTCTTTGCAATGTGGCCCTGTTATCCGCAAGACCGGCAGTGAGGTTTGCGGCCATCGACTACAACCGTCAATTTGTTGTCGTGGAAGCTGATTGTATCCGGGATTGTCGAATCCATCCCTCTTCAGGCTCATCGTGAATATGAAGTCGGAGACCTGGATCCCCGACTTCACATAGATCTGATCAATGGAGTCGACGTCTCCAAAGTCGCTCAAATACGCGGCCACTTGCTCTGAAGATAAGGTGGGAGGGACCCCATAGACCTTTACCTTGGTCTGACGGCAACCCAAGTATTCCGGCTGTAGTCGGACGTTTTTGTAAATCACGTCTCTTGTCGCTCTCCTCACTGCCTCTTCCTCGGTGGGCAGCAGCACGTCCTAGGTGGTGAAGCTTCGCTGGTGGACATACTTTGCTGGAAACTTGTTGGCAATGAGTATGTCCACCAATTCCTCCCTCTTGATGCCAATCAACCTTTTGGTTGAGGCATCGATGGAAACAAGAGAGAGGACCTTGGGATGCTTGGGGTCGAAAAAATCAGGGAACGGGAGCAGGTTGTTCCCCTGTATGTACTCCTTGTAGATTTCTTTCCTTGCCAGTTTGTTTGGCTGGATCTTCTTTTTCCCTTGGTTGTGGCTTCCAAGCTGCTGGATGTCACAGGGCCACTCTTGGTTGCTGCGGTTTTCTTTTCTTTGGAAGGGCTTTGCTTTTTAGAATTAAGTAGGGGCCAATCCTTTTCTTCAAATGAGAATTTGATGGGCTGCCACTCTCCCTTCCTTTGCTTTTTTGATTCCTGCCTAACGCCGGGAACCTTTTTGATCTTTTGTGGGTCCGGCCTCTGCCCAGTCTGGGCCAGTTTCAGATTCCACAACGGCCCCGGACGCTTGGCGAGAGTGGTCGGGATTGGTCTTTCCTGGACCGGGCGCTTCCACATCGACGGGCACCGTAGGGTGACTGCTTGTCACCTCAGGGGAGAGCTTGGCCTCAGTCGCTACTGGACTAGCCAAAGCCTCTCCCTGACACTCCTTGGTTCCATCCGGTTCCTGCCGTCTACTTCGATGTGCTCGTCAATGGTGAGCACATCGGACCCGTCAGACCCACATTCTGATGCGTCCATTTCCCTAAACAGGGGCCTAGGGTTACCTCCCCCTCCTTTGCCACAAAGGAAGGGTACTTCCACGGCCTACTAATATTATACGGCCCGACATGTTACATTAAGAGGCAAAAATTAACAGGCCTATTGGCCTGATAGTCAATCTGTAGGTTTAGGCTGGAAAATGTTAAAAGTATACAAAAATACCCAATTTTTTTTTTCTTCAGAAATGTAATATAAAAAGATTGTACATAAAGATAATAAAAATCGTTATTAAAAAATTATGCAGTAATACAAAACAAATAATCGTAAAAAGAAACTTACCAACAATCTCTTCATAAATCAATTTTCTTTTGACCTTTGTCTTTTTTTAAAGTGATTTACTGCTTGTTTTCGAATTTCGTCAGATGCAAGCCTTTGTTTGTTGTTGTTGTAAAATATATTTACAACAATTTTTGAAGCAAATTTAATTCCTTTTTCACTGTGTTGTTCACACGTAAAAATATATTTTGGAGAATAAATTTCCAAAATTATTTCAGCAGACTCTCTTATTGTAGATTCATTATGTTTTGCAATAAATTTATCTGCATAATCAAGTATAGCAAAACAAGTACTAACAAATTCTGCCATTTGGTTAGATGGTATCGTAAGTCCTCCTCGAGAAAGTAAATCGAAATATTGCTTGTCTATAGCGTTATCCCTATCACTGCCTACCATGACCAGGGAACACATTTCACATTGAAAACGTTTAATCAATTTTTTGGAGATATAACCTGAAATTGTGTAAGCCACTTCTTTACTGTCTGGTGACAAAGAGAGTTCTTGTATTTCTGATTCGTGCTTGGCCAAAATATCAAGAAGTACTGAGTGATCGTTTTTTTAGAACTGGCTTCAGGCCTTCCTCCCAAAAGTTAATGTTTTCTTTTAAAAGAGATCGACAGGTCAATATTCTTTCAGAGTTCAATACTTCCCGCAGACTCACCAAAAACCTACCACCACTCATCTGTCGATATTGGGAAAATCTATTTTCAAGTGGATCACTTTGAAATCTGCGGGGAAAATATATTCATATCCTTCCCCTAAAAGTTCTTGCATAAGCATAGCCTGATCTCTCAAAGTTACAATAAAAGCTTTAGAAGTTTGCTTTGTTAAACAAAAATCTGAAATCTGTGCCCAAGACTCAACCCAATCAGATAATTTTTTGAAGAAATCAATTTTCCCATCGTGTCCATTTACTGCATTATTCAAAAAATTAGGTGTGTATTTTTGGTTTGAATTTGCTATCGTCCACCAGCATGATATTAATTTCAGAAAGTTTGACATGTCAGTTCGATCGGGAAAGTAACTTTCACAAGCTGCAATAGTGGTCTCATGAAAAATAGCAATAGCTAAATTCACATTTTGTTTATTATCACTAGGGTACAGTGCTTTAAACGTTAGCTTTGAGGCCTTACGTAACTTAGCATCTAGAATAATATCCTTGTCATATATTTTGTGTATATCAGACCAAAGCTATATACCCATTCTCAGAAGAAATATGAATATTTGATTTTTCAAATCTAAAACAAGGAAATACAAACTTCTTTCTGTTCAGTAAACTATTCCGAATATTTTTAATAAATGTACAGTCAAAAAACAGAAATATATTTTTAGGAGAATTAGGAATAGTTATGTAGCACTTTTTGTCCCCCTCAAACTTATCGAGCAAAATATTAAATGCGTTCACATTAGCTGAATGATTATCAGCAACAACTGCCCTAATAAAAAATCCAGCATTTAAAACTTGAGAAATACATTTCAATATTGCATGAGAAAGCCACTCACCATTTACTTTTACTTCAGGGCAAGCTTTGACGACAAATGGTATTGTTTTTTTAAGTCCGGTAATCATGAAAACAATTATACCTTTATAAAGTTCATTCTCATTTGCACCAATGTACTCCCCACTATGAAATTGAGTTCCTTTTTGAATGTACATTTCATCAACCATTAAAATACAGTCTTGAGAAAGATGACCTTTTTCACGGAGTGATTTTGCAGCTGAAATGGATTCAACACCACCAATTTGAATTTTCTTTAATAAAGAAAAAGAAGGTAATGGAAACTTCTCCAAAAGTAATTTGTAAGCTTGTTTTGAGGTATAACGAAGTAGCAAGGCAAAACGAATTATCTCCGGAGAAAATGAGGGACGACATCTTCGTTTGAAATGTTGTCTTTTTTGCAATTCTTTTAATATTGTGTATGGATGTTCTTCCACCACATTTTTAATATAATTTGGAAAATTTTCTAACATGCTAAATCTGGTAAGTTTAGCATTGTGTCCATGAATAAACCACTGGGGTAACGGTATAGGGTTTCCATCATATTGGAGTTTCACGTGAAGATTTTTATCAATGCGAATGCATTCTTTTATAGATGGAAAATATGTTTCGTTGTCAAAAACTATTCTATAAATTAGAATATAATCTTCCGTTTTTTTAAATTCAAACCCTTTAAGACAAAACTTTTCTTCTTCCAATTGACTAAAATCCTTTATTGTATCAGTTGAAAGAAAATCTTGTAATTCATCTGGTTTGTAGGTCCGTCGAATTTTTGGTGGCTTCCTCAATTCTGTTATTGTCGGCAAAAGAGACGGTTTTCTTATTTTTTCTGAATGGATTGTAGGAATTGGATGTAAATCCCACTTAAGTGTGTTTCGCTTTCCTTTCAAAATAAATTTTTCTTCAAAATATTTTATACAAAGAACTGAATTCTTCGTAGGTATCCAGTCATGACGGTTAACAAATTTGATCCATTTCTCGAGAATTTCAGGTTTTCCAAGAGGAAAAGAAAACGTTGATAATTTTTCACTATCAGTATGATATCCACTGTTGCAGCCAAATGCAACACATTTGTTAACCATTTTTGTAAACAAATTATCGCGAAAAACTTAAAAAAATTAATATTTAAATGCAAAAACATGCGTTAGTAAGTTTACCAAAATAGCGTCTATAAGGCAAAACAGACCGTATACGTGATTGAAAAGCATAAAAACAAGGTAAATCACAGCCGTTTATAATTCATAGATTAGTGAAAGACAAAGTATAAATAACGTATTTTAATTTTGAAAAGAATTAAAATTAAATTAAAATAATGACTAATAAATTTTAACGGTATTATTTTATTATTTTCTGTAAAATTTTTAAAGTTACCTCCCTTTCTGCATCAAGTTTATAAGCGGCCCAGAATGGGTTAAAATATAAGTCGGCCTAATAATTTCGGAGGTCTCCATGTAACATGACCGGCCATATAATATTAGTAGGCCGTGGGGTGATCCAGGCGAAACCTGTCGACCAGATCGAAGTCGGCCATTAGGTCGATCAGGCTGCTTTCACACCCCGCCAACCCACTAGCTCCCCTCCCCCGGTCTATCTTGGGATCAAGGATCGCGTTCCAATCACCCATTAGAACTAACCGTCCCGGATACGTTATATACGGTCCCAACTGCCGAAAAAAGGCTTTCCTCTCCGCAACGATATTTGGCGCATAAACCGCGACCATCCGGAACTTGTAGCTTCTCACCGCAACATCGGCCACGATCAGTCTGCCACCTGCACCAGCAAAAACAATGTCAGTCACCGCATCCAGGCTGCGTTTTACTAGCAGTGACACACCCCTGCTACTCGGGCCACCATATGCTGAATAAACCTCAAAGAGATTCTTCGGCACATAGTCGTCCAAGTCCAATTCGAAGTGCGTCTGCTGCACCGTGGCAACATCTACTCCGAGGTGGTTGAATTCGGCAACCGCAAAATTAGCGCGTGTTGAGTCCTTCAAACCCCTCCCGTTCAATCTGGCTAAAACAAGAGTCATCTTACCTGTGTTCACTCAGTGTCCACTACGGTCCGGAAGTCGTTCGATGTAAGCTCGCCGACGGCGTGACCAAAACTGCCTTTGCCGAGTTCAACGGATACTCGGTTTGTCCGGGTAATGCCTCCGACGTGCAGGGGATACAGTAACTTTAATGCCCTGTATAGGGAGGGGTGAACAAAAATCGGGACCCTTCCCTGACAAAATGCCTTGAGTTTATCAAGGGAAGGGTGCTCCCTATCCGCCATCCGAATATCCGGGAAAGCCACCTCGGCCGCTCTCACCATTGCCCACACGCCTGTGGCACGGTCCTTCGCCTCCCGGATAAAGGTGGTCACTAAGGGAGCACCCTTGAAATTACTTGGTCTGTCTATACGCTTCCCGTCTACTGCTCCAGAGGGCGAAGTGCCTTCCTCTGGATATACGTCAACTCTTTCTGGGGTGAAGCATGCCAGACCTCGCAACAATTCTCTCCCTCCAGGAACAATAAGTTTTTTGTTCTTCTCCTTCTGGAGATTGTGGAGAGTCGTCTTTCTGGAGCCATTTTTTGTTTGGGTAGAGGGAGAGAAGGGTTTTTTCTCCTCACCTTCTTTGTTTGGGGGATCTTTTTCCCTTTCAGGAGTAGGGGGTGTCTGCGAAATGGGCTGGAGATTGGGTCTTGGGGACTGGGCAGATTTTTGTATTTTTTGTTGTTGTTGTGGTTGTTGTTGCGCTCTTGGCGCTTGTTTTTGTAGGGGAAAGGGGCTGGGACTCCTCTATACGGGTCTTTTTAACATCGGTGATTTTTGACCCGATTTTCCTTTTCAAGGAGGGGGTCAGCGTCCTCCTTGATCTGCCTCCTCCTGGAATCTTAGGAGAGTCAGAAGTGGTCGTGATAGGGGTGTGCGAAATGTTCTTCCCCTTCTTCCCTATCACGAACCACCCCTCTCCTGTTGCTGCAGTTGCTGCCAGTGCCGCTGGTATCCCCACTGCTGCTGCTGGTTTTACCGCCGCTGCTGCTGCTGGTTTTACCACTGCTGCTGTTGGTGCTCCCGCTGCTGCTGCTGCTTGAGCGAACGATTTCGGTCCGTCCGCTTTCTCTTTCCTCCTCTCTGGGCAGTTTCTGGCCTGGTGTCCCGGCTGCTTACACTCCCAGCAGTGAGGCTTTCTACCCTCGACCACAACCGTCAGTTTTTGTGATCCGTACTCCAGGTCGTCCGGAATTGCCTCGAAACCCTCCCTTGATAACTTCATGATGTACACATGATCAGGGAACTGGATTCCCGCCTTTCCATATACGGGGTTTGACGATTCCAGTTCCCCGTATGTGCACAGGGACTCTGCCACGTGTTTTGGTGACAGTTGGGGGGATTCCGAAGACGGTCACCTTCGTACGGCGACACCCAAGGTACTCCGGCTGCAGCCGAAGGTTCTTGAAGATCACATCCTTGGACGCTCGCCTCACTGCATCTTCCTCCGTGGGCATCAGCATCTCCCACGTGGCAAAATTTCTCTGGTAGATGTACTTTACAGGGATGTTAGTTGCAATTAGCACATCTACCAGCTCCTCCCTTCGTATGCCCATCAACCTTCTTGGTTACATACGAGAGGATGCGGCCATTTAGTTTTTCACAGGCCTCCGGGACAGGGATGAGCTTGTTTCCCTTTATGTATTGGCGGAAAGATATCTCCGGAGCCTGTGTCTTGGGTGTTGGTTTCCAAGCTGTTGCTGCACTCTGGGAGTGCAGCCGGGATTGTCTCTGCAGGGCCTTCCGAGCTGGATGGGAGGCGGGGCCACTTTTTTCCGCCTTGATGTTTTGCGGCTTCTCGGGACCTGCTTTTTTGGATGGACTGGCCCTTTTTAGGACAGGTGAGTCCTGTTTGTCTGTTTCAGTTGTCCCGGCCATCGGTGGCACGGGACCCGACTCTTTTTGGAGGTGTGTAGGGCTGGCCCCTTCTGGGCCGGACGTAGCCTCACCCACCTCCTTGGATTCCTCGGCCGACGGCTGGTCGAGGACATCCAGATGGACAATAATAATAATCAGAATCAGAGATAGATAGATAGACATAGAGATAGATAAATAGATGTAAACAGACTCATGGATAGATAGATATAAACATAGATAGATAGATATAAACATAGATAGATAGATATATATAGATACTCAGAGAGATAGATAGCTAGAAAGAGTGTGATTTTAGAGTGTACAAATATACTGAATGCCATCTTAAAAGTCAACATTCAAAGTTTTATCAAAAATTTCAATTTATTGTTTGTTACCCAAAAAGCTGAATAGAATTGACTAAAAATGACAGAGACAATGGTATTATAGGTATTGTAGATTTTACACGTCCATAAATGTATTGTCTGCTCGTGGAGTAAGTAGATTGTGTTGTGCCGGTGGTAATAATGGTTTATCTATCTTGAAAATCAGCTTTTGAAAGTCTGACTTTTATCTGGGCTACAACATCAAATAAAGTTGCTATGGGTGATGGTACCTATCACACTCATTCTACATCATATACTGACCTTATATAGAAAGATAGGAATAAAATGAAAGACTTTATTTATCTTAAATCTTTTTACACATACACACACACACACATATATATATAGATATACATGAGCATTAAGATACACAGCATGGACAGAGAGAGGACAGATAGGTATTATTATATTATGATTATAGGATGCTAATCCATCTGCGGAATTCCGGTTCGAATCCGGCAGTCTCCAAAACAGTGGCCAAGAATCGGTGGTCTACTCTGTCGAATGCCTTGGACTGATCTAAATTGATCAGCGTGTCTTTGTCGTCGTCTTTTAAACCCTCTAGGATCGTGCGGATCACGTGCAAGTTGTCTTGGATCGATCTCCCCTTCACAGCGTAGTTCTGCTCTGGTTCGATCAGATCCCCAACGACAAGCTGCAAGCGATTCGCTAGGACCCGGGCCAAAATCTTTAACTCTGTGTTTAGCAGAGTTATGGGCCTGTAATCGTCTAAACCCTCCCAAACATTTCTGCCGCCTTTCTTCAGCAATGTGATCACACCCTTGGTTACGGTGTCTGGGATCCCTCCCCGCTCGAACCAATTGTTGAACACATCCGTCAGAATAGGGACAAAAATGTGCGACATCCTCAAGTACACTTCATAGGGCAGACCATCCGGTCCCGGCGCTTTGTTGAGGCCGACCTGCTTCAACGCGTCGTCATCCGTCACGGACTTCGCAATCCGTCACTCTCCCCTCACAGCTAGCCACTTCCGCCTCCTCAAGGCGGGGGAAGTTGGCCAAATAGCTGTGGAACTCCTGCACCGGGAGGTTCGGGCAAAGCGTGCCTGAAAATGAGCTCGATAGGCTTCACGAATCTCGCGAGTCGACCGAAGGCTGTGCCCATCTGGGGTACTGACACTACTGATATATCGATCAGAAACCTTCGCAACTCTTCCTGACGCATCTCTGCGCCCAGTTTCACGGCTTCGTTGGATACTCTTTTTAGCCTAGATCTAACTATGAATCCTTGATAACGCTCACTATTCAAGCGCTCAAAGCCCCATCTAGCTAGGTCTACGGCTAGGGGATCCCCCCGATCCACCGCCCGGGAAACACTTTCTCTAAGGGACTTCTCCTTCGCTGCCCTATCTAAGGCGAGCTGTTGGCAATACTTGATGGAGAAGTCCTTAATTCTACACTTAAGGGTACCCCACCACTTATTCCCGATAACCGCCCCCACTAACGCCCGCTGAAGGAGTAATTCCAGCTGCTCCCGGAAGTCCCGTATCCTCAGTAAGGAGGTATTGAACTTCCAGTAGGTGGCCAGTCTAGGCCTATCTCTTAACTGAAGAGTGACAGTAAGCAATTTAATCGCTTCACATAATCGTGGAACACGGGGCACCTAACAAAGTCAATGTCAGCTCTCCTAACTAACACCCTGTCCAGATAGGATCTATCTGAGGCAGGGGACGAACTACGAGCCCATGTCCACATCTCCACCCTGGGGTGATCCAGGCGAAACCTGTCGACCAGATCGAAGTTGGCCATTATGTCGATCAGGCTGCTTTCACGCCCCCCCCGGCCCTCTAGCTCCCCTCCTCCGGTCTATCTTGGGATCAAGGATCGCGTTCCAATCACCCATTAATACTAACCGTCCCAGATACGTTATATACGGTCCCAACTGCCGAAAAAAGGCCTTCCTCTCCGCCATGCAATTTGGCGCTTAAACCGCGACCGCCCGGAACTTGTAGCCCCTCACCGCAACATCGGCCACGATCAGTCTGCCACCTGCACCAGCAAAAACAATGTCAGTCACCGCATCCAGGCTGCGTTTTACTAGCAGCGACACACCCCTGCTGCTCGGGCCACCATATGCCGAATAAACCTCAAAGAGATTCTTCGGCACATAGTCGTCCAAGTCCGATTCGACGTGGGTCTCCTACTCCTTCAACCCCCCCTCCCGTTTAAGCTGGCTAAAACAAGAGTCATCTTACCTTTTTGCTTTTTTACTCACTGTCCACTACGGACAGGAAGTCGTTCGATGTCAGCTCGCCGACAGCATGACCCAGGTTTCCTTTTCCGAGTTCAACCGACACCCGGTTCGTCCGGGTGATGCCACCGACGTGCAAGGGGTACAAGATTTTTAGAGCCCTGTACAACGAATGGTGTACATAAATTGGGGCCCTGCCCTGACAGAATGTCTTGAGTTTATTAAGTGAAGGGTGCTCCTTTTCCGCCATCCTTATATTCGGGAAGGCCAACTCGGCCGCTCTCACCATAGGAGCACCCTTGAAATTTCTTGGTCTATCCACTCTCTTTCCGTCCACCTCCTCCAGTTCAATCAGTGGACGTAATGCATTCCGCTGTTTGTGTGACAGCTCCTTTTTAGGGGACGCGTGCCACACCTCGCAAACGTTCTCTCCCTCCAGGAACAGTAGATCTTTGCTTTTTCTCCTTTTGGAGATGATTGCAAGCCTGTGTGCTGAACCTTGGAGGGTTCCTCGTTTTTTGAAAAAATATATGGTGCTCCCTCCTCCGGGGTCTTGGGCAAACATTTTTCGGCTGGGGGTGTATGCTTTTCAGTGGGCTGGGATTGGGTTATGGGATTTTTGGAGTTTTTAGGAGGTGTTGTGTCTGTAACGCTTTTCACGTTTTTGTTTTGTAGGGGAACTGGTTGGGACGCCATTTTTTTTTCCTTTTTTGTGCTGTTGTTGTCGCACATTAGCCTCCTTTTCAGAGAAGCGGAGGAGGATTCCCTCTCACCCTGCTCCATCTTTTCTGGTGATCCTTTAGGAGGATTTTTTCCCTTTTTCCGGGGGGAGTTACTTGCAGAAGAGTCAGAAGTGGCCGTAACAGTGGCGTAGGAAGCTTTCCTTCCACGGCCGACTGCCACGACCACCCTCTTCTGCAGTGATTTTTTTTACCGGCGCTGGTGTTGCTGCAGTTGTTGCTGTCGCTACCGGTGTTGTTGGGGTCTTTGGTAGTGGTGCTGGTCGTCTCGTCTCTATTGCTGGTATCTTCTTGGGCAGTTCCTTGCCATGTGACCCTGCTGCCCACAGTTGCGACATTGAGGCTTCCGGCCCTCCACTACAACGAAAGTTTGTCATCTTTGTAGTTGATGACATCTGGGATTTTCTTGAACTCCTCCTTCTTCAGGTTCATCATGAACACGTGGTCGGAGAGCTGGATACCCGAGTTTTTTGTATCGAGGATTTATCGCCTCCAGCTCCCCGAACGTGCTCAGGAACGCCGCCACGTGCCGTGCTTCCAACGAAGGAGGGATTCCGTAGACGGTGATCTTGGTTCGTCTACTTCCCAGATACTCCGGCTGCAGTCTTATGTTCTTGTATATAAGGTCCTTGCCGGAACGCCTTATCGCTTCCTCCTCGCTTGGCAGCAGCACCTCCCAGGTCGCGAATCTTTTTTGATGAATGTATTTCGCTGGGATCTTGTTGGCGTTCAATACATTCACCAGTTCCTCCCTTTTTATGCCGATCAGCCTTTTGGTCGACGCATTCGTCGACACAAAAGAGAGGGTCCTGGGCTCGATCCTTTTTCAGACCTCCGGGAGAGGGAGGAGAGTATTGCCTTGTATGTATGCGGCATACTCCCCCTGCCGTGTGATCTTGTGTGTTTCCGGAGGTTGCTGTGGAGTATCTTTTCTCTATGCTGCTGGTGCTGCTTCTGTTGCTGGTACTGCTGCTGCTGCTGGAATGGGTGCAGCAGGGTCTTTGCCGTCCCTTGAGGGGCTCTTTGAAGGGCTTTCCTTCGTAGGTGTTGGTGGAAGGAGGTGAGGCCAGTCATCCCCATCCAACGAGAATGGGAATACTGCAGGCCCCTCCTTTCCCTTCTTTGGCCCCTGCTTTTCTGGACTTTCTTTCCCTGAAGTGGTCGTGGCCTCTGCCCGGGCTGGGCCAGCTCTCTGACGCACCTCAGCTGCCTCCTCCTTCGTTCCCTCTCTTCCTGAGCCGGTCTCGTCATCCAGTTTAATTCCTGGGTCGTCCATCTTTTCCTCGGCCAACGGTGGCTCGAGGCACTTCATTTCATCTACATGCCCGGACGAATTCATGATGGCCTCTCCTGGGCCGGACGTAACTTCGTCAATATCAAAATCCCGGGGTTGGCCTCTACTGGGCCCGACGCCGTGGGGTCGCTGTCTGTCACCCCAGGGGAGAGCGTGGCCTCAGTCACTCCTGGACTAGCCATCATCTNCTCCCCAACACTCTCCCGTGCCCGGCTCAACATCCTGAGGGCTTCAGGATCCTCAAGCTGTCCGACTCAAAGTCGGACATCCCTCAACAGGGCCAACTAAACCTCCCCTTCTTTTGCTTTAAAAGAAGGGTACTCCTCTAAACAGAGGCCAATTGGAAATACCTCCCCTTTTCAGAACAAAAAGAAGGTACTCCTCAACAGAGGCCAACCAATACCTCCCTTCTTCTGAAGCAAAAGAAGGGTACAATGATTTCCCTTAACAGGGACCACAATTACCTCCCCTTCAAAAGAAGGTACAATAACTTCCCTTAACAGGGACCAAGGCTCTTCTCGCGGAAGTAATTCAGAACGCTTGAACAGCCACTGCAATTAAATCCGCGAGAAGCGATATTTTCGTGTGGACGACTGCCTCTCAACACTATTTATTCACATGAGGTCGGTTCATACCTTGTAAGTGCCTCTTTCACCTCAACTATGTCCTCGACCCTGGACACGAACACGGTGACGTCATCAGCGATACGGATACCATGGCGCTAACAGGGCCGGAACAGTGATATCTCCTCCTGGGCCGGACGTAGCCTCACCCACCTCCTTGATTCCTCGGCCAATGGTTGGTCCAAGGACATCCAGATGGACAGGGCCGGACGTACCCTTGTCCATCATGACGGACGCCGTGGGACGACTGCCTGTCGCCCCAGGGAGAGCTTGGCCTCAGTCGCTCCTGGACTAGCCAACGCCTCTCCCTGACACTCCTTGGTTCCATCGGTTGGATGGTGTCCGGCTCCTGCCCGTCTTCTTCGATGTGCTCGATGATATTGAGCACGTCAGACCCGCAGTCTGACGCGTCCATTCCCCTAAACAGGGGCCTAGGCTACCTCCCCTTCCTTTGCAACAAAGGAAGGGTACTTCCCTAATCAGGGAGCAAGAGTTACCTCCCCTTCCTTTGTAACAAAAAAAGGGTACCTCCCTGAACAGGGGCCCAACTATTCTACCTCCCCTTCGTACGAAGGGTACCTCCCTAAACAGGGACCAAGCGGTTACCTCCCCTCCGTACTAAGGGTACTCCCTTAACAGGGTCCAATTAGCCTTTGCCTGACCAAGCTGGTCGAGTAGAGGCACCTTCTCTACTCCTTTTGATTTAGAAAAAGTTTGTCTCCAGAACAGATACTAAACTTTGATCTTGGCCGAGAAGCGATATATTTGGTAGGTACGATTGCATCTCTTTATCCGATCCCACGAAACAAAAGCACCTCTCGACACTATTTATTCACATGAAAAAAGTTACAGAGATACAAATCATACACATCTGAGCATAATGCCCAAAAAAAGTTTTTGAGGGAGGTGGGGTTGGTGACAAAATTGGTCATACAGCTACTTGGTTCTAACTAGCTAGGTACAATCATTGACCGTTTCATACAATAATAAATACTAAACATTCTTCTCCTTACACAGCCATCTTACACACTATTTTCCAAAACACACAATGCCTACTTAAAACCCCAAAAGAATCATTTTTTTTTTTTTTTTTTTTTAAAAACGAATTTTATTGAAAACTTTTTAATGGATGGGGATGGGTTACAAAATCAAAACAAAAAACCCCAGAAAACCGAAAATCAACAAAAATAGGTCATTTGGTTCCCCCTTATCCCTCGCTATTTTCAGGGTCGTCGACTGTCTTCTGGTCATTTAGGTCTTTATCGGGGACGCATGCCAGACTTCGCAACATTTATCGCCTTCCAAAAACAGAAGTTTTTGCTTTTCTCCTTCTGGAGAGTGCGAACATGTTCCGGTGACAGTGAGGGAGGGATCCCGAATATGCTGACTTTTGTTCGACGACAACCCAGATATTCCGGTTGCAGCCGAATGTGTTGAAATACCAGGTCTTTGGTGGACAGCCTCACTGCTTCTTCCTTGGAGGGCAGCAGCACGTTCCCATGTTGCGAAACTTCGCTGGTAGACGTATTTCGCCGTGTTTTAGTGGCGATTAATGCATCTACCAGCTGCTCCCTTCCTATGCCGATCAACTTTTTTGTTGTCACGTTGGTCGTGACATAGGAAAGGGTCCTGGTTTTCATATTCCCGCAGAACTCCGGGTCCGGGAGAAGAGTTGTTCTGCTGATCAACTTTTGAAAATGTTCCTGGGTCTTTGTTGTTGTTGTAGTTCCCGGAGCCTGGGGCGTGGAGATGGTCTCCATGCTGCTGCTGCCGGGCTGGTTTTTGAAGGGAGCTCTCCTTGGTTGAGAATCGAGAGAGGGGTGGGCCAGTCATCTCTATCCAACGTGAATGGAAACGTTATTGGCCTCACCTCGCCCTTATTCTTTTCCATTGAGGCTCCAGCCTCTGCTTGGAGAGGCCTTGCTCTGGTTTGGTCGTCCGGGTCCTCAGGGTTATAATCTGGGTCCTCACGGTTTGGGTCTGGGTCTGGTTTGGGTTCGGGTACAGGTGGCACGAGACCGGATTCTGAGACAGCGGGCTCGGTGCTATCCGAGTCTGCATCCTTTTTTCTACTCTCGAGGAGGACGGGGCTGGGCCGGACGTAACCTCGTCAACCTCGGGGTTGGCCTCTCCTTGGCCCGACGCTGTGGGGTCACTGCCTGTCACCCCAGGGTAGAGCCTGGCCTCCGTCACTCCTGGACTAGCCATCCTCTCTCCCGTGCCCGGCTCAACGATCCTGAGGGCTTCAGGATCCTCCGAGCTGTCCGACCCAAAGTCGGACATCCCCTCAACAGGGGCCAACTGATACCTCCCCTTCCTTTGCAACAAAGGAAGGGTACTTCCCTAATCAGGGAGCAACAGTTACCTCCCCTTCCAACAAAGGAAGGGTTCTTCCCTAATCAGGGAGCAACAGCAAAGAAAGGTTACCTCCCTCAACAGGGCCTGTCAAATTATTACCTCCCCTTCTGCAACAAAAGAAGGGTACACCTCTCAACAGAGGACAACCAATACCTCCCTTCTTTTGCTTCAAAAGAAGGGTACAACACTTTCCCTTAACAGGGACCGCGCTCTTGCCTGGCTCGACAAGGCTCTTCTCACGGAAGTAAGACAGAACTGGGAACAGATACTGCAATTAAATCCGCGAGAAGCGATTTATTTTGTGTGGATGACTGCCTCTCAACACTATTTATTCACATGAGGTCGGTACAAGAAGATACAGTCGTACACACCTGGTCATAGTGCCCAAAGTTTTGGTTTTGGGGGGAGCAAAGTACAAAACTGGTCATGCTGGACATCTTATAGATCTATCTTAGCTAGTATTCATTCGCCGACCGATCCATACCAATAAATACAGTCGTCCATCGCCTTTCACTGCTGCTTTCACCAAAAATTTTTCCTGACACTTTCCAAGGTTGCTGAATTTGGCAACCACAAAATTAGCGCCTTTTGAGTCCTTCAATCCCCTCTCGTTCAAGCTGGCTAGAATAAGTCATTTTACCTGTGTTCACTCACTGTCCAATACGGTCCGGAAGTCGTTCGAGGTAAGCTCGCCGACAGCATGACCCAGATTGCCTTTGCCGAGTTCAACGGATACTCGGTTTGTCCGGGTAATGCCTCCGACGTGCAGGGGATACAGTAACTTTAAAGCCCTGTATAGGGGGGGATGAACAAAAATCGGGACTCTTCCCTGACAAAAGGCCTTGAGTTTATCGAGGGAAGGGTGCTTCCTATCCGCCATCCGAATATCCGGGAAAACCACCTCGGCTGCTCCACCATTGCCCACACGTCTGTGGCACGGCCATTCGCCTCCCGGATAAAGGTGGCCACTAAGGAGCACCCTTAAAATTGTCCGGTCTATCAATTAGTTTTCCGTCCACCGGCGAAGCGCCTTCCTCTGGACATGCGTGAATTCTTTTGGGGTGATGCATGCCAGACCTCGCAGCAGTTCTCCTTCCAGGAATAACAGTTCTTTGTCCTTCTCCTTCTGGAGATAGTGGAGAGTCTTCGCTCCCTGGAGCCGTTCTTTGTTTGGGTAGAGGAGAGGAGGATTTAATCTCCTCACCTTCATTTGAGGATCTTTTTTCCCTTCAGGAGTAGGTGGTGTCTGCGTAACAGGGTCTGGAGACTGGGCAGATTTTTGTGGTTTTGTAGTGAATGTCGCGCTCTTGGCGCTTGTTTTTGTAGGGAAACGGGCTGGACCCTCTATTTGTTTTTTTTTCAAATCGGTGTCTTTGGACCCGATTTTCCTTTTCAAGGAGGGGGTCAGCGTCCTCCTTGTTTTTGTTCCTCCTGGAATCTTGACAGTCAGAAGTGGCCGTGATAGGGGTGTGAAAAATGCTCCTTCCCTTCTCCTATCACGAACCACCCCCTCCTGCTGCCAGTGCTGCTGGTTTCTCCACTGCTGCTGCTGCCTGCCGCTGCTGGTGGCCTCTCCGTTGTTCCTGTGGCCGCTCGAGCAAATGTTTTGGTGCGTCTGCCTTCTTCTTTTCTGGGCAGTTTCT
This sequence comes from Doryteuthis pealeii, assembly GCA_023376005.1. Classification (NCBI taxonomy): domain Eukaryota; kingdom Metazoa; phylum Mollusca; class Cephalopoda; order Myopsida; family Loliginidae; genus Doryteuthis; species Doryteuthis pealeii. Next base: position 6,111,026 of record CM042163.1, read on the forward strand.
GGCCTGGTGTCCCGGCTTCTTGCACTCCCAGCAGGTGGCTTTCTACCTTCGACACAACCGTCATTTTTTGTGACCCGTACCCGAGGTCGTCTGGAATCGCTCGAATCCCTCCCTTGACAGTTTCATCATGTACACATGATCAGGGAACTGGATTCCTGCTTTTCCATACACAGGATTGATGATTCCCCGTTCCCCGTATGTGCACAGGGACTCTGCCACGTGTTTTGATGACAGTTGGAGGGATACCAAAGATGTAACTTTTGTCCGGCGACACCCAAGGACTCTGGCCCAATCCCTTTTTATTCATATGGGCTAGAAGCGGTGGCTGCGGGTCTACATGTCCTGGGAATGACGTTAAACTCTATTGAGGTGAGGTTCCAGTTCTGGAGGTTGGTGATTGTGGAGCACCCTTCATCACCATTGCTCCCTGGTCCACTCTGACCCGGAGTGTAGTACCTGTTAGGTCCCATCTATGGATTAAATAGAAAAATGTATTTATAGAAAAATTGTATATCCATTAAGAATGATTTATTTCAAAACTTTGTCGGAATTAAATGACCCACTGAGGTTGATATGCCGTAAAACAAACCAAGGTACTCCGGCTGTAGCCGAAGGTTCTTGTAGACTACATCCTTGGATGCTCGCCTCACTGCATCTTCTTCTGTGGGCAACAGCACCTCCCACGTAGCAAAACTCCTCTGGTAGATGTACTTCGCAGAGATGTTGGTTGCGATCAGTACATCTACCAGCTCCTCCCTCCTTATGCCATCAATTTTCTGTTGACGAATTGGTGGTTACATATGAGAGGATGCGGCCATTGAGTTTCATAGGCCTCCGGGATCTTGGTCGAGGACATCCAGATGGACAGGGTTGGCCCCTTCACGGCCAGACGTACCCTCATCCACCATGACGGACACCATGGGGCGACTGCCTGGCCTCAGTCGCTCCTGGACTAGCCAACGCCTCTCCCCGACACTCCTTGGTTCCATCCTTGGATGGATGGATGGTGTCTGGCTCCTGCCCGTCTACTTCGATGTGCTCAATGAAGGTGAGCACATCGGACCCCTCAGACCCGCAGTCTGACGCGTCCATCCCCCTAAACAGGGTCCTAGGGTTACCTCCCCTTCCTTTGTAGCAAAGGGCCCAACAATTTTACCTCTCCTACGTTCGAAGGGTACCTCCCTAAGCAGGGACCAAGTGGTTACCTCCCCCTCCTATGAAGGGTACTCCCTTAACAGGGACCTAGCTGCCTTGCTGGACCAAGCTGGTCGAGTAGAGGGCCCTTCTACTCCTTTTGACAAGAAAAACATTTTTTCCAGAACGGAAACTACACTTTGATCTTTGCCCCAGTCAACAGCTCGTAACTTGTAAGCGCCTCTTTCACCACAACTATGTCCTCGACCCTGGACATGAACACGGTGACGTCATCAGCGTACGTGGATATCTTGGCGCTAACGGGGCCATGGACAGTGATATCACACAGGACCGGATTTGCCGACTCGTCTCTAGGCCAACGGAGCAGGGGCTCCAGAGCGAGGATATAGAGAAGAGGAGACAACGGGCAACCCTGTCGGACCGAACGTTCGATCAAGAAGACTGACGAGCGCTTCCCATTCACCTGTACCACTGCCGTAGGGGATCGATACAGGATGCTAATCCATCTGCAGAATTCCGGTTTGAATCCGGCAGTCTCCAAAACAGTGGCCAAGAACCGATGGTCTACCCTGTCAAATGCCTTGGACTGATCCAAATTGATCAGCGCTGCATTTTTGTCGTCTTTTAACCCCTCTAGGATCATGCGAATCAAATGCAAGTTGTCTTGGATCGTTCTTCCCTTCACAGCGTAGTTCTGCTCCGGTCCGATCAGATCCTCAATGACAAGCTGCAAACGATTGGCAAGGACCGGGCCAAAATCTTTAACTCTGTGTTTTAGCAGAGTTATGGCCTGTAGTCGTCTAAATCCTCCCAAACACTCCTGCCACCTTTCTTCAGCAATGTGATCGCGAGGAGGTGATTCCCTGTCATCCCCTCCTCTTCTCTCCGTTGGTCGCGTTGTTGTTCTGGCAGGAGAGTCAGAAGTGGCCGCGACAGTGGCATGGGAGGTTCTTCCTCCCTTCCCCACTGCCACTGACCACCCTCCCCTGCCGTTGTATGCTTTATTTTTTGGGGTGTTCCGACAGGAGAGTCAGAAGTGGGCGCGATAGCGGCATTGGAGGTTCTTCCTCCCTTCCACACTACCACGGACCACCCCTCCCCTGCCGGTGTTGCGCCTTCCTTGGTTGTTGTGGCAGGTGCGGATTCCTCTGCTGCTTTAGCTGGCGCAGTCTTGGCAGCTGTGGCCCTTTCGGGGCAGTTCCTGGCGATGTGCCCCTCCTTTCCGCAAGCCCGGCAGCGAGGCTTGCGTCCCTCAACCACAACAGTTATTTGGTGGTCCAAGAATTTGAGGGTATCTGGGACTGCCAAAATCCCGCCTTTTTCATTTTCATTCTGAGCTCGTAGTCGGGGAGTTGGATCCCTGATTTTCCGTACAGGGGGTCATGGACTGTACTTCCCGAACGCGCTCAAAAATGCTGCCACATGTCTTGGTGACAGTGTAAGCGGAACCCCAAGGACTCTCACCCTGGTCTGTCGGGATCCCAGATACTCTGGTTGCAGCTTAATGTAGCGGAAACAATGTCTTTTGTGGCCTCCTCACTGCCTCTTCTTCCGATGGCAGCAGCACGTCCCAGGTGGCGAAGGACCGCTGGTAAATTCCTTTCGCCGGAATCTTTGAAGCACTCAGTGCTTCTATTAGTTCCCCTCTCCGGATGCCTATCACTTTTTGGTTGAGGCGTTGGTGGATACCAGAGAGAGGATCCTGGGTTTGAGTTGGCTGCAGAACTCCGGGACCGGGAGCAATTCATTTTCACGAATGAAGTTCTTGAATTCCTTCTCCCGGGCGATGCTGTGGCTTTCCGGATCCTGCCCGCTTTGTTGCCTGCCTCCATGCTGCTGTTGTCGTCGTTGGTGTTGCGGTGGGTGTTTGTGGGCACTCCTTTTTTGGGTTCTCTTTTGATGGTGGAGGGCCCGAAAAGATGGGAGGCCAATCCTCTCCATCCAGTGCAACAGGGAAGCTTATTGGTTTCCCCTTTTTCTGGTGCTTGGATGGCCTAGGTTCTGCCCGAACCTTTGAGGGTCCCGGCTCTGCCTGGACTGGCTTGGTTGTTGCTGCTGCTGCTTTCTGGGTGGGTACAGCCTCTGCGTCCATCCTGGAAGCTTTCGTTGCAGCCCTAGTCGCTGCTTTCGGGGTGGTTCCAGCCTCTGCCCGGTCTGGGCCAGCATTGGCCGGGGGGTTACACACGCCGGCGGTGGGGGCGGCCTCCGCCCTGCATGGGTCAGCCTCACACCCCACCCCGGCTTTGGGGTTGGCCCCTCCTGGGGCAGGTGTGACCCCATTAGCCGAGGGGTCACACTCTCCGGGAGTGGGGGCGGCCTCCGCCCGGCATGGGCCAGCCTCGCACCCAACCCCGGATTTGGTGATGGCCGCTCCTGGGCCAGGGACCTCGGTCGCCACGGATCTCTCCCCGTTAGTGATCGGATGATCACTTTTCTCCTGACCGTCTGCTTCGACAAATGCGGGTGCACTGTCGGCCAACTCCAACCCGAAGAAGGAGCCGGCCATTCCCTAAACGGGCTGAAAGAGGTTAGTCAAAAGCCCAAAGGGGCTTGCAAAAAAGGCCAAAAGTAGGACAAAAGACCTCTTCTGTTGTTCCGGCCGTTGGGTGGCGCCAGAACAACTTTCACTTGTCCCGACCATCGGCGGTACGGGACACGATTCCTTCTGGAGGTGTGTGGGGCTGGCCCCTTTTGGGCCGGACGTAGCCTCACCCACCTCCTTGGATTCCTCGGCCGACGGTTGGTCGAGGACATCTGGATGGACAGGGCTGGCCCCTTCTGGGCCGGACGCATCCCTGTCCATCGTGGCGGACGCCGTGGGACGACTGCCTGTCGCCCCAGGGGAGAGCGTGGCTTCAGTCGCTCCTGGACTAGCCAACGCTTCTCCCCGACACTCATTGGTTCCATCCGGTTGGATGGGTCCATCCGGATGGATGGGTCCATCCGGATGGATGGTGCCCGGCTCCTGCCCGTCTATTTCGATGTGCTCTTTGATTGTGAGCACATCGGACCCGTCTGACGCGTTCATTCCCCTAAACAGAGGCCGAGGGATACCTCCCCTTCCTTTGCAACAAAGGAAGGGTACTTCCCTAAACAGGGAGCTAGGTCTACCTCCCCTTCCTTTGTGGCAAAGAAAGGGTACCTCCCTGAACAGGGACCAAGATGTTCACCTCCACTTCGTACGAAGGGTACCTCCCTAAACAGGGACCAAGCGGTTACCTCCCCTCCGTACGAAGGGTACTCCCTTAACAGGGTCCAACTGCCTTTGCTTGACCAAGCTGGTCGAGAAGAGGCACCTTCTCTACTCCTTTTGTTTTAGAAAAAAGTTTGTCTCCAGAATGGATACTAAACTTTGATCTTAGCCAAAAGGCCGAGAAGCGAGATATTTGATGCTGGACGACCCCAAGAAATAACACCGCCTCTCGACACTGTTTATTTACAAAAAGTCGGTTACAGAGGTACAATACATCCAACATCTGGGCACAATGCCCGAAGTTTTTGTTTGGGGGGGACGGGGTAAAAAATTGGTCATGCTGGATTACTTGTAGATCTATCTTAGCTAGTCTTCATTCACCGACCGATCCATTCCAATAAATACATTCGTCCATCGCCTTTCGCTGCTGCTGCTTCCACCAAAATTCCTCGGGCACTCTGTGAATGAACTCTTAGACCCATATGGTAAAAACAATAAGCATTAAAATTATTTACAGAATACAAACAACAAAAAACATTTTGAGTGATTCAAGGTGGGAAGGGTAGGGGCAAGAAACAGAACAAAATTTTGGGATGTTTGGTTACCCCCTTTCCCTCATCTATAGTACTGGGACCGCCGACTGTCTTCCGGAAGGCCGAAAGCAAGCCGATCAGTTCCCCTAAGAAGGGAGTGGGTGTCCTTAATTGGTCAGGAGGGAAGAAAAAGCGGGGAAAGGAATGATGATATTTGGGGTTTTGGGAGGGATCTTAAAAGATTGTTGACTTTCCAGGAACAAAAATACTAAGTTTCAGGGAGGTGGTAAGAAAAATTAATTAGGATTGGGAGTCCTGGATATGTCCTAAGTGAAAAAAACTGGGACATGTATACATACATACACCTAACTAAGAAGCCTAATAGATATCCAAAGCCGGACCTGAGCTTTGCTAGTCATAAAAATATCCCTACGGTGTCTAAGGGACGGGGTGTCGCTGCCGCTTACGGGCCGTAGTGGTCATGAGAGTTGGGGAAAGTAGACTCTAATCCAGCCCCCACTCTCGCACACAAGCTTGCTGCATTCACCCACCTTTTGCAGAATGTCACGAAAGGAAGCCTTTTTTTGTCGCATCTAATCTTTATCCGTAGCTGATTCTTAAAATAACAGATCAAATCCCGACAGGAAAAAACCTTCTTCTCGTGCAATCCCCTCAATCGCGAGACATTGTCAACGACGTAACCTACGTCGAGTGGAACCAACTGATCGGGTGCGATGCGAGCGGTGACCTCGTTCACGTAGCCCCAAAGCGGACGGACCTTTGGGCAGTGAAAGAAGGCGTGCTCAGACGTTTCTTCTTCCCCACTACCACATCGGTCGCAAAAGGGCATTGCTGCCATGTTCGCTTTGTAGAGTACGCTTGCGAGCGGCAACGCATTTCGGGCCAGCTGCCAGGTCAGGGAAAACTCAGAGTTGTTGAGGAACCCAGAACCTGGCGCCCATTTCCATTGGGAGCAGACCTCCCCCAACGACAAGTCGAACCGTTTTACAAGTGGATCCGAACCGGTACCCTCCACTATCACCCTATACAGTGCCTTTAGAGGCCATGAAATGTCACTGGACATAGGGAGCTTGCGGAGTGCGTCACGACATTCAGCGAAAAACTGTTTCTCCCTGGGACTTACGTCGGGCCTCGGCCCCAGGGGACTGTCGCAAGTCTGGGAAGACGGCCCAGATTGTCGGCAGCCACACAGCTAATCGTGCCAAAGAACGATTTAGGAAAGACAATCTCTCGGTGGCTCGGTGAGCCGCCAAGCTTGGCATTCCTAGACCTCCATTACAAGGTCGCTGGGAACAAACCTCTCTGCGGACCATTAGCCGGCCCTTCTTCCACAGAAGTGAGAACAGGAACCGTTCGAGTGCCAATAACCGAGCCCGAGGGAGTGGAAGTACAGACAACCGGTAAAGGATCAGGAGGAAAATGTATGTGGCGCACACCTCCGCCCTGCCCTTTAAGGACAACCTCCTTCGAAGCCACACACGGACCAGCGCTTCTACCTTTGTCTGTACCTCCGACCAATTCTTCTCCAATTGAAGGCCTGGCCCGAACCACACCCCCGAGGATCTTGATCGGACCATCCTTCCAGCTGAAAGGCCCTGGCAGAGGAACGCCACCTCTCCAGGCTCCCAGCCGAAGCCCTTCGCTCTTCTCGCAATTGATCTTTGCCCCAGTCAACAGCTCGTACCTTGTAAGCGCCTCTTTCACCGCAACTATGTCCTCGACCCTGGACACGAACACGGTGATGTCATCGGCGTATGCGGATACCTTGGCGCTAACGGGGCCAGGGACAACGATTCCACGCAGGACCGGATTTGTCGACTCGTCTCTAAGCCTTCGGAGCAGGGGCTCCAGAGCGAGGATATAGAGAAGAGGGGACAAGGGGCAACCCTGTCGGACCGAACGTTCGATCAAGAAGACTGACGAGCGCTTCCCATTCACCTGTACCACTGCCGTAGGGGATCGATACAGGATGCTAATCCATCTGCGGAATTCCGGTTTGAATCCGGCAGTCTCCAAAACAGTGGCCAAGAATTGGTGGTCTACCCTGTCAAATGCCTTGGACTGATCTAAATTGATCAGCGCAGCCTTATCGTCGTCTTTTAACCCCTCTATGATCGTGCGGATCAAATGCAAGTTGTCTTGGATCGATCTTCCCTTCACAGCGTAGTTCTGCTCCGGTTCGATCAGATCCTCAATGACAAGCTGCAAACGATTCGCTAGGACCCGGGCCAAAATCTTTAACTCTGTGTTTAGCAGAGTTATGGGCCTGTAATCGTCTAAACCCTCCCAAACATTCCTGCCACCTTTCTTTAGCAATGTGATCACACTCTTGGTTACGGCGTCGGGGATCCCTCCCCGCTCGAACCAATTGTTGAACACATCCGTCAGAATAGGGACAAAAATGTGCGACATCCTCAAGTACACTTCATAGGGCAAACCATCTAGTCCCGGCGCTTTGTTGAGGCCGACCTGCTTCAATGTGTCACGGACTTCGCAATCCGTTACTCTCCCCTCACAGCTAGCCGCTTCCGCCTCCTCAAGGCGGGGGAATCGGCCAAATAGCTGTGGAACTCCTGCACCGGGAGGTTCGACAACCGGGCAAAGCGTGCCTGAAAATGAGCTCGAAAGGCTTCACGAATCTCACGAGTCGACCGAAGGCTGTGCCCATCCGGGGTATTGACACTACTGATATGTCGATCAGAAAACCTTCGCAACTCTTCCTGACGCATCTCTGCGCCCAGTTTCACGGCTTCGTTGGACACTCTTTTTAGCCTAGATCTAACTATGAATCCTTGATAACGCTCGCTATTCAAGCGCTCAAGGCCCCGTCTAGCTAGGTCTATGGCTAGGGGATCCCCCCCATCCACCGCCCGGGAAACACTTTCTCTAAGGGACTTCTCCTTCGCTGCCCTATCTAAGGCGAGCCGCTGGCAATACTTGATGGAGAAGTCCTTAATTCTACACTTAAGGGTACCCCACCACTTATTCCCGATAACCGCCCCCATTAACGCCTGCTGAAGAAGTAATTCCAGCCGCTCACGGAAGTCCCGTATCCCCAGTAAGGAGGTATTGAACTTCCAGTAGGCGGCCAGACTAGGCCTATCGCTTAACTGAAGAGTGACAGTAAGCAATTTATGGTCACTCTTCATATAATCGTGGAACACGGGGCACCTAACAAAGTCAACGTCAGCTCTTCTGACTAACACCCTGTCCAGATAGGATCTATCTGAGGCAGGGGACGAACTACGAGCCCATGTCCACATCTCCACCCTGGGTGATCCAGACAAAATTCACGCCCCCCCCCGGCCCTCTAGCTCCCTCCCCCCGGTCTATCTTGGGATCAAGGATCGCGTTCCAATCACCCATTTGAACTAACCGTCCCGGATACGTTATATACGGTCTCAACTGCCGAAAAAAGGCTTTCCTCTCCGCGCTGCAATTGGGTGCATAAACCACGACCACCCGGAACTTATGGCCTCTCACCGCAACATCGGCCACGATCAGTCTGCCACCTGCACCAGCAAAAACAATGTCGGTCACCGCATTCAGGCTGCGTTTTACTAGCAGCGACACACCCCTGCTACTCGGGCCACCATATGCTGAATAAACCTCAGAGATTCTTCGGCACATAGTCGTCCAAGTCCGATTCGAAGTGTGTCTCCTGCACCGCGGCAACATCCACACCGAGGTTGTTGAATTCGGCAACCGCAAAATTAGCGTGAGTTGAGTCCTTCAACCCCCTCCCGTTCAAACTGGCTAGAATAAGTCATCTTACCTTGTTCACTCAGTGTCTACTACGGACCGGAAGTCGTTGGATGTCAACTCGCCGATGGCATGACCCAGGCTGCCTTGTCCAAGCTCCAATGACACTCAGTTGGTCCGGGTGATGCCTCCGACGTGTAGGGGATACAATAGTTTTAAGGCCCTGTACAACGAAGGATGTACATCAATTGGGACCCTTCCCTGGCAATGACGTTAAACTCTATCTGATGGTGAGGTTCCAGTTTTGGAGGTTTGGGGAATGTGGAGCACCCCATTCATCACCATTGCTCCCTGGTCCACTCTGACCTGGAGTGGTAGTACCTGTTAGGGTCCCATCTATGGGTTAAATAGAAAAATGTATTTATAAAAAATTGTATTATCCATTAAGAATTGATTTATTTCAAAACTTTTATTGGCATTAAATTGACCCACTGAGGTTGATATGCCGTAAAACAAAACAAACCAAACTTACAGAAACCAAACCTTCCCTGGCAAGCTGCCTTCATTTTATCAAGAGTAGGGTGCTCCCTCTCCGCCATCCTATATCCGGGAAGGCCACCTCGGCCGCTCTCACCATTGACACAACCCCCGTGGCGCGGCCCTTCGCCTCTCGGATAAAGGTGGTCACCATGGGAGCACCCTTAAAGTTCATTGGTCTATCCACTCGCTTCCCTTGTACTTTCTCCAGTTCCTCCAGGGGACGAAGAGATCTTCTCTGGACATGCGTCAGATCTTTCTGTGGCGACGCATGCCAGACTTCACAACAATTTTCACCTTCTAGAAACAGAAGGTTTTTACTCCTTCTCCTTCTAGAGAGGGTAGAGAGTCTGTGCCCCCTGGAGGCATTCTTTTTGGATGCAGGAGGGGTGGGCGACTGAGCGCCAAAAACAAAAACTTCGGCAGATTGCTCTGCTGTTTCAGCTGCTTGCTCTGCAGGAGTGGGGGGAGATACAGGAGATGCAGGTATGGGAGGAGAGGTGGGTGTATGCTTTTCAGGGTCTGGAGATTGGGCTTTAGGGGTTGGGCAGATTTTTGTGGGGTTTGTGGTGTCTGTGCTATTTTTTTTTATTTTTTCCTGTGGGGAGATGGGCTGGGACTCCTCGAGTTTCTTTTTCTTTTTTCCTGCAGTCTCCCATCCCACTCTTCTCTTTAGGGAGGAAGAAGTGTCCATTTTGTCTGTGCTCCTTCCGATGTTAAACACGGGTCCCGGGATTTTTTGATTTGATCCTCCAGGAATCCTGGCAGGAGAGTCAGAAGTGGCCGTGATAGGGTTAGTGGAAGTACTTCTTCCCTTTTTCTTTTCTATCACGGACCACCCCTCTCCTGCCGTTGTTGTTGCTGCCGTTACTGCTGAGTTTGTTGCTGTTGTAGCAGCTGTCGTTCCTTTTTTGGCTATAGCTGCGAAGGTGCTGGTCTTTGCTTGGCTGGGATGATCCTTTCCGGGCAGTTCCTGGCCAGGTGGCCCGGCTTCTTGCAGACCCAGCAGTGAGGCTTCCGTCCCTCGACTACGATCGAAATCTTCAGATCTTCAAAATCTATTTCGTCTGGGATTGCCTCAAATCCATCCCGCTTTAATTTCATTTCGAACACGTAGTTGGCGAACTGGATCCCCGCTTTTCCATATCGAGGATTTGTTGTCTCCAGCTCGCCGTACGTGCTCAGGAATGTCGCCACATGTTTTGGTGACAGTGTGGGAGGGATTCCGAACACGGTGACTTTGGTTCGTCGGCATCCCAGATATTCCGGTTGTAGCCGGAGATTTTGATGGACGATGTCATCTGTTGCTCGCCTCACTGCGTCGTCTACTGTCGGCAGCAGCACGTCCCATGTCGCGAAGCTTCTCTGGTAGACGTACTTCGCCGGAGTTTTGTTAGCGATGAGTGCGTCTACCAGCTCCTCTTTTTTGATGCCAACCAACTTTTTTGTTGACGCGTTGGTTGACACAAAGGATAGTATCCGAGGTTTTATCTGGTCACAGAACTCCGGGACAAGTTTGGTTCCTTGTACTGGAACTTATCCTCTTTGGTTACCGGAGTCTGGGTCATGGGTTTTGGTCTCCATGCTGCTGCCTTTTCGGGTGCTGCCGGGCCTTCCTTTTGAAGGGCTCTCTTGTTGGTGAGTCACAGAGGAGGTGGGGCCATTCATCACCATCCAACGAGAATGGAAATGATACAGGCCCCTCCTCGCCCTTCTTTTTAGATCCAGTTTCTGCCCGGACAGGGTGTGTGTCTGGATTCTTCTTGGTCTTAGTTTCAGGGGTGGGGCCGGCCGCTACCCGGTCTGGGTCCGCAACAGCTGCCACCTCTCTTGTTTCGTCTTTTCCCGACTTCTCGAGGCTGGCCCCTTCTGGGCCGGACGTAGCCTCCAAAATGCCGGGTTTGGTCTCTCCAGGACCGGGCGCTACATCGACGGGCACCGTGGGGCGACTGCCTTTCACCCCAGGGGAAAGCCTGGCCTCGGTCGCTCCTGGACTAGCCAAAGCCTCTCCCCGACACTCCTTGGTTCCATCTTAGCTGCCTTTCTTTGACCAAGCTGTTCGAGTAGAGGCACCTTCTCTACTCCTTGACAAAACCAAGTTTTTCTCCAGAACGGATACTACACTTTGATCTTGGCCGAGAAGCGAGTTATTTGGTGTTGGCCGACTGCATCTCTGCATCCGACCCCACGAAAATAACAACGCCTCACGACACTGTTTATTCACGTGAAGTCGGCTACAGAGATACAAATCGACCAAACACCTGGGCACAATGCCCGAAGTTTTATTTTGGGGGGAAAGGGGTACAAAGTTGGTCTTGCTGGACATCTTGTAGATCTATCTTAGCTAGTCTTCATTCGCTGACCGATTCATGCCAATAAATACAGTCGTCCATCGCCTTTCGCTGCTGCTTTCACCAAAATTCCTCTGTCACTCTGTGAATGAAACCCTACTTAAACCCACATGGTAAAAAACAAAAAAGTTAATTTAAAACATTATATACAATCAAATAATAAAACAAAAATATGTGTGATTTCAGGTGGGAGTGGAAGGGGTAAAAAATACAAAAATTCCCCAACAGAAAGCAAGAAACAAAACAAAACTGGGCCGTTTTGGTTACCCCCTTTCCCTCGTCTATTGTACTGGGACCGCCGACTGTCTTCCGGAGGGCCGAAAGCAAGCCGATCAGTTCCCCTAAGAAGGGAGTGGGTGTCCTTAATATGGTCGGGATAAGAAATTTGGGAGAAGATGATGCTATCGGGTTTTTGGGATGGATCTTCAAAATTGTTGACTTTCCAGGAACAAAATACTATGTTTCAGGGAGGTGGTAAAAAATAATTGGGAGCGGGAGTCCTGGATATGTCCTAAGAGAAAAAATTGGGACATGTAAAACATACATACACCTAACTAAGTAGCCTAATAGATGTAAAAGCCGGGCTTAGAGCTTTGCTAAATTTTGTTTTCCTTAAGTTTGGTCTAAGGGACGGGGTATCAAATGCCGCTTACGGGCCGTAGTGACCATGAGAGCTAGGGAAAGTAGACTCAAGTCCTGCCCCCACTCTCGCACACAAGCTTGCTGCATTCACCCACCTTTTGCAGAATGTCACGAAAGGAAGCCTTTTTTTGTCGCATCTAATCTTTATCCTAAGCTGATGCTTAAAATAAGAGATCAAATCCCGACAGGAAAAAAACCTTCTTCTCATGCAATCCCCTCAATCGCGTGACCCAAATCACCATTCGAGCCACGGCTAGCTCTGCGAAAAACACCCTTCGTTTTTCTCCCGAAAACGGCGGACCGACATTGTCAACGACGTAACCGACGTCGAGTGGAACCATCTGATCGGGTGCGATGCGAGCGGTGACCTCGTTTACGTAATTCCAAAGCGGACGGACCTTTGGGCAGTGAAAGAAGGCGTGCTCAGCCGTTTCTTCTTCCCCACTACCGCATCGGTCGCAAAAGGGCATTGCTGCCATGTTCGCTTTGTACAGCACGCTTGCGAGGGGCAAAGCATTTCGGGCAAGTCGCCAGGTTAAGGAAAACTCAGTTATTGAGAAACCCAGAACCTGGCGCCCACTTCCATTGGAAGCGGACCTCCCCCAACGACGAGTCGAACCGTCCTACAAGCGGATCCGAACCGGTACCCTCCACTATCGCCCTATACAGTGCCCTTCGAGGCCATGAAATGTCACTGGACATAGGGAGCTTGCGGAGTGCTTCACGACATTCGGCAAAGAACTGTGTTTCTCCACGGGGCCTACGGCGGGCCTCAGTCCCAGGGGACTGTCGCAAGTCTGGGAATGCGGCCCAGACTGTCGGCAGCCACACAGCTAATCGTGCCCAAGATCGATTCAGGAAAGACAGTCTCTCGGCGGCTCGGTGAGCCGTCAAGCTTGGTATTCCTAAACCTCCATTACAAGGTCGCTGGGAACAAACCTCCCTACGGACCATTGGCCGGCCCTTCTTCCACAGAAGTGAGTATAGGGGCCGTTCGAGTGCCAATAACCGAGCCCGAGGGAGTGGAAGTACAGACAACCGGTAAAGGATCAGAGGGAAAATATAGGTGGCGCAAGCCTCCGCCCTGCCCTTTAAGGACAACCTCCTTCGAAGCCACACACGGAACAGTGCTTCTACCTTTGTCTGTACTTCCGACCAATTTTTATCTAACTGAAGGCCTGGCCCGAACCAGACCCCGAGGATCTTGATTGGACCATCCTTTCAGCTGAAAGGCCCTGGCAGAGGAACGCCACCTCTCCAAGCTCCCAACCGCAACCCTTCGCTCTTTTCGCAATTGATCTTTGCCCCAGTCAACAGCTCGTACCTTGAAAGCGCCTCTTTCACCGCAACTATGTCCTCGACCCTGGACACGAACACGGTGAAATCATCAGCGTACGCGGATATCTGGGCGCTAACGGGGCCCGGGACAACGATTCCGCGCAGGACCGGATTTGCCGACTCATCTCTAAGCCTACGGAGCGAGGACATAGAGAAGAGAAGACAAGGGGCAACCCTGTCGGACCGAACGTTCGATTGAGAAGACTGACGAGCGCTTCCCATTCACCTGTACCACTGCCGTAGGGGATCGATACAGGATGCTAATCCATCCGCGGAATTCCGGTTTGAATCCGGCAGTCTCCAAAACAGTGGCCAGGAATCGATGGTCTAACCTGTCAAATGCCTTGGACTGATCTAAATTGATCAGCGCGGCCTTATCGTCGTCTTTTAATCCTCTAGGATCGTACGGATCAAGTGCAAGTTGTCTTGGATCGATCTTCCCTTCACAGCGTAGTTCTGCTCCGGTCCGATCAGATCCCCAACGACAAGCTGCAAGCGATTCGCTAGGACCCGGGCCAAAATCTTTAACTCTGTGTTTAGCAGAGTTATGGGCCTATAATCGTCTAAACCCTCCCAAACATTTCTGCCGCCTTTCTTTAGCAATGTGATCACGCCCTTGGTTACGGCGTCGGGGATCCCTCCCCGCTCGAACCAATTGTTGAAACACATCCGTCAGAATAGGGACAAAAATGTGCGACCTCCTCAAGTACACTTCATAGGGCAAACCATCCAGTCCCGGCGCTTTGTTGAGGCCGACCTGCTTCAACGCGTCACGGACTTCGCAATCCTTTACTCTCCCCTCACAGCTAGCCGCTTCCGCCTCCTGAAGGTGGGGGAAGTCGGCCAAATAGCTGTGGAACTCCTGCATCGGGAGGTTCGGCAACCGGGCAAAGCGTGCCTGAAAATGAGCTCGAAAGGCTTCACGAATCTTACGAGTCGACCGAAGGCTGTGCCCGTCCAGGGTATTGACACTACCGATGTATCGATCGGCGAACCTTCGCAACTCTTCCTGACGCATCTCTGCGCCTAGTTTCACGGCTTCGTTGGACACTCTATTTAGCCTAGATCTAACTATAAATCCTTGATAACGCTCGCTATTCAAGCGCTCAAGGCCCCGTCTAGCTAGGTCTACGGCTAGGGGATCCCCCATCCACCGCCGGGAAAACCTTTCTCTAGGGACTTCTCCTTCGCTGCCCTATCTGAGGCGAGCCGTTGGCAATACTTGATGGAGAAGTCCTTAATCCTACCTTAAGGGTACCCACCACTTATTTCCGATAACCGCCCCCACTAACGCCCGCTGAAGAAGTAATTCCAGCCGCTCACGGAAGTCCCGTATCCCCAAAGGAGGTATTGAACTTCAGTAGGCGGCCAGTCTAGGCCTATCACTTAACTGAAGAGTGACAGTAAGCAATTTATGGTCACTCTTCATATAATCGTGGAACACGGGGCACTTAACAAAGTCAGTGTCTGCTCTTCTAACACCCGTCCAGATAGGATCTATCTGAGGCAGGGGACGAACTACGAGCCCATGCACTCCACCCTGGGGTGATCCAGGCGAAACCTGTCGACCAGATCGAAGTCGGCCATTAGGTCGATCAGGCTGCTTTCACACCCCGCCAACCCACTAGCTCCCCTCCCCATCTTGGGATCAAGGATCGCGTTCCAATCACCCATTAGTACTAGCCGTCCCGGATACGTTATATACGGTCCCAACTGCCGAAAAAAGGCTTTCCTCTCCGCAACGATATTGGGCGCATAAACCGCGACCACCCGGAACTTGTAGCTTCTCACCGCAACATCGGCCACGATTAGTCGCCCACCTGCACCAGCAAAAACAATGTCGGTTACCGCATTCAGGCTGCGTTTCACCAGCAGCGACACACCCCTGCTGCTCGGGCCACCATATGCCGAATAAACCTCAAAGAGGTCCTTCGGCACATAGTCGTCCAAGTCCGATTCGAAGTGTGTCTCCAAGAGCGCGGCAACATCCACACCGAGGTGGTTGAATTCGGCAACCGCAAAATTAGCGCGTGTTGAGTCCTTCAACCCCCTCCCGTTCAAGCTGGCTAGAATAAGAGTCATCTTACCTTTGCTTACTCAGTGTCCACTACGGACCGGAAGTCCTTTGATGTCAGGTCGCCGACTGCGTGACCCAGACTGCCTTTGCCGAGTTCAACTGTTACTCGGTTCGTCCGGGTGATGCCTCCGACGTGCAGGGGATACAAGATTTTTAAAGCCCTGTAAAGGGAGGGGTGAACATAAATCGGGACCCTTCCCTGGCAACAAGCCTTCAGTTTATCAAGGGAAGGGTGCTCCCTATCCGCCATCCTAATATCCGGGAAGGCCACCTTGGCCGCTCTCACCATAGCCCACACTCCTGTGGCACGGCCCATCGCTTCCCGGATAAAGGTGGTCACCAAGGGTGCACCCTTAAAGTTTTTAGGTTGGTCGGTTCTCCGACCTTCCACAAGTTCTAGTTCTTGTAAAGGCTTCAAAGCCTTCCTTTGAATATGTGTTAGCTCCTTCTGAGGAGATGCGTGCCACACCTCGCAGCAGTTTTCTCCCTCCAAGAACAATAAATTTTTGCTTTTTCTCCGCTTGGAGATTGTGGAGAGCCTGCTGCTGCGCTTCCCTTTGTTGGGGGGAGAGGAGGATTCCGGGGTTTTCATTTTTTCCCCCTCCTCACCCTTTTGTGCAGAAATTTCCGGAGTGGGAGGTGTATGTGTATCAGGGGCTGGGGATTGGGTTTTCAGGACTGGGCAGGTTTTTGTGGTGTTTGTGGTGTTTGCTGCGCTCTTGGCGCTTTTTTCTGTTGGGGTAATGGGCTGGGACTCCTCAATTTTTTTTTTCTTTAAGATAGTGGTTTCTCCCCGTAAGCTCCTTTTCCGTATAGGAGTTATTCTTTTACGGGGAGAACCTTGAATTTTGGCAGGGGAGTCAGAAGTGGCCGCGCTAGGGGTTGGCGAAGTGCTTTTGCCCTTCTTCCCTACCACGGACCACCCCTCCCCTGCCGCTGTAGCTGCTGTTGTTTCCGTTCGCGCTGTGGTTGCAGCTGCCATCGTGGTTGCGGCTACCTTTGCTGTCGCTGCTCCTCCTCCGCTGGCTGCCTGCGCGAACGTCACTCTGTTGCTGGTGGTTTTGTCTCCGGTGCTGTCGCTGCTGCTGCTCTTCCGCACCGGGCAGTTCCTGGCTTGGTGCCCCGGCTTCCCGCACTCCCAGCACTGAGGCTTTCTCCCTTCGACTAAACCGTCAGCCGCTGCTGCTTGTAGTCCAGGTCATGCGGTATTTACTCAAAGGCCTCCCTCGTTAGTTTCATCACGTACACATAATCGGGGAACTGGATTCCCGATCTTCCATATACGGGGTTGGAAGATTCCAGTTCCCCGTATGTACGTAGAAACGCTGCCACGTGCTTAGGTGACAGCGTTGGAGGGATGCCGAATACCGTGACCCTGGTACGGCGACAACCGAGATATTCCGGCTGTAGTCGAAGGTTCTTGTATACGACGTCTTTTGTTGCTCTCTTGGCTGCGTCTTCCTCCGTGGGCAGCAGCACTTCCCAAGTGGCGAAACTCCGCTGGTAAATGTACTTCGTGGGGATGTTGTTTGCAATCAGTACATCTACCAGCTCTTCTCTCCGTATGCCCATCAACCTTCTGGTTGATGCGTTCGATGTGACATAGGAGAGAATCCGGCCACTGAGTTTTTCGCAGGTCTCCGGGACAGGGATCAACTTTTTCCCCTGTATATACTTTTGGAAGTTTACTGCCGGAGCCTGCGTCTTGGGTGGTGGTTTCCATGCTGCCGCCTCTGGGAGTGCAGCCAGGGTCTTTTTGGCAGGGCCTTCCTTGGTGTTGGATGGAAGGCGTGGCCATTCACCTCCACCAAAGATGAATGGCATTGGGGTTTGGGCGGGGCTGGTTTTGGGGGTATTCCCTTCCGGGACTGGCGAGACCTCTTCTGTTGTTCCGGCCGTTGGTGGCGCAGAACAACTTTCACTTGTCCCGACCATCGGTGGTACGGGACACGATTCCTTCTGGAGGTGTGTGGGGCTGGCCCTTTTGGGCCGGACGTAGCCTCACCCACCTCCTTGGATTCCTCGGCCGACGGTTGGTCGAGGACATCTGGATGGACAGGGCTGGCCCCTTCTGGGCCAGACGCATCCCTGTCCATCGTGACGGACGCCGTGGGACGACTGCCTGTCGCCCCAGGGGAGAGCTTGGCCTCAGTCGCTCCTGGACTAGCCAACGCTTCTCCCCGGATGGATGGTGCCCGGCTCCTGCCCGTCTATTTCGATGTGCTCTTCGATTGTGAGCACATCAGACCCGCAGTCTGACGCGTCCATCCCCCTAAACAGGGGCCGAGGGATACCTCCCCTTCCTTTGCAACAAAGGAAGGGTACTTCCCTAAACAGGGAGCGAGATGTACCTCCCCTTCCTTTGTGGCAAAGAAAGGGTACCTCCCTGAACAGGGACCAAGATGTTCACCTCCCCTTCGTACGAAGGGTACCTCCCTAAACAGGGACCAAGCGGCTACCTCCCCTCCGTACGAAGGGTACTCCCTTAACAGGGTCCAACTAGCCCTTGCCTGACCAAGCTGGTCGAGAAGAGGCACCTTCTCTACTCCTTTTGGTGGAACAAAGTTTTTTCCAGAACGGATACTACACTTTGATCTTGGCCGAGAAGCGATATATTTGGTAGGTACGATTGCATCTCTTCATCCGATCCCACGAAACAAAAGCACCTCTCGACACTATTATTTATTCACATGAAAAAGGTTACAGAGATGCAAATCATACACATCTGAGCATAATGCCCGAAAAAAGTTTTTGAGGGAGGTGGGGTTGGTGACAAAATTGGTCATACAGCTACTTGGTTCTAACTAGCTAGGTACATTCATTGGCCGATTCATACAATAATAAATACTAAACATTCTTCTCCTTACACAGCTGTTTACCAAAACACACAATGCCTACTTAAAACCCCAAAAGAAATTTTTTTTTTTTTTTTTTAAACAAATTTTATTGATAACTTTTCAATGGAGGGGATGGGTTACAAAATCAAAACAAAAAACCCCAGAAAACCGAAAAACAACAAAAATAGGTCATTTGGTTTCCCCCTTATCCCTCGCTATTTTTAGGGTAGATGGCTAGGATCAAGACCATGAGCAAGTACAATGCAGCCATTCATCAGACCTTGTGGATGGCCAGAAACTTGTATTCTATGAAGATGTTCATGTTTGCTGAACAGTTGGAGTACGAGGAAACTGTTATGAAGCTGGAACGCCTCAACCTCTTCCTAGGACTGTTTTATACATCCATGTTGATGACATCTATACTTGCTGCAGACCCTCCTGCAAGTGATCTGCAGTTCATGAAGGACATGATGAAGTTCAAGAGTACAGATCCAGACATTGCTCAAGCAGTGCTACAAAAAACTTGAAAACCACAGGTACCTGACACGGAAGGTTGTGCCGTTCGCTCTCTTCGGTAGCAGACTCAGTGACAAAGAGAAGCAAGACATTGCTGCCAAGCTGCTTGCTACTGAGAAGCCAAATAGCTTCAGACAAGGAAACCTGTGTTCCCTCAGGTTACAGCCAAGACGACTCTGGGTGATATGGTTGGTCCAGAGTGTCATCTTCTGCTTGACACCCTTGGCATTGAGTCTGAGTGGCTTCTGTAACCTATAGCAACATGTCCAAGGAGTGATATCTACAGCAAGGCCCTGGAATATGTCCGCAATGTAAAAGTAGTAAATGACATCGCTGAGCGGGGAGTCAAGATGATGAGTGATTTTGCAAACATCATTACCACAGATTCTCAGGAAAGAGAGTATCTTCTTCAAGCTGTGGAATACAACAATGAGCGATTTGATAGCTTCAAGAAGCAAACTCTGAACATATGACTCTGAAGTGTCCTTCTGACATGGACAATAGACTTTTCTGCCCCTTGAAAATAGTTTTTAGGATCTTTGTCACACATTTTCTGATGTCAAGATTGTAATATTTATGAAATTTTGATATTTTTCAGAATATGATGTCTTTTTTTTCTTGAATGTTTACTTGGATTATTTTTACAGAAAGAGTATTACAAATGCTTCAATTTGATACCCAGTTTGTTGTTCTATCCCAATTGTAACAAAAGTTACAGGTGAAAAACTGTCTGGCAGAAGGCAAAATTTGTCACTTTTCTACTATCGCGGGCTTAATATCTTGAGGTCCAATGAGGCAAAGGTTCCTGACATTTTACCTCAAAATGGTTGTGATTTTCGGCTTTTCCAGGTCAAAAAGCATGGGAAACCATGCAGGAGGGTATAAAAAAAAAGGAAAAAGTTGATTTTTGAACAGGTCTAATGTGACGTGTCCCTCAGGCCCCTCCCGTTCAAACTGGCAAGGAAAAGAGACATTAAAATGGCCTACCTTAGTCAGTGTCCACCACTGGTCGAAAGTCCTCCTGAGTAAGAATGCCGACGGTGTGACCCAGACTGCCTTTGCCAAGCTCATTAGTCACTTGGCCCGTCCAGGTTATACCTCCGACATCTGTTGGGAACCTGATTTTCGCTGCCCTATAAAATGAGGGGTGCATAAAAATAGGGTCCCTGCCCTGGCACTGAGTTTTTAGTCCTTTTAGACTGGGTTGCGCTTTCTCTACCAGCCTCATGTCCGGAAAAGCGCTTTCGGCTGCTTTAATGTATTGCCAAAGTCCACTGGCGCAGCGTTCCTCCTCTCGGACAAAGGTGGTCACTGAGGGCGCATCCCGAAAGTTTGTGGGATCACTGGTATCTTTCCCCTCCATGGAGTCCAGCTTCCAGAGTTTACCCCACGTCCTTTTTTGGTGTGGGGTTAGAGTTCGGTCAACAATTGCAGGGTCAATCCTGCAAATGTTGTCTGGGCTGAAGTCCTTTTTCTGACTCCGTGAAGGGGGGTTGCACTGTTCCTTCTGGGGAACCGATGGAGTTTTCCCCGGGGGGTTCCCGGTTTTTGGTGACATTGGGCAAAAGGTGGTGAGTGCGGGCTCAGAGGATTTTTCGGGGGAAAGCAAAGCAGTGGGTTGGGGTAAGGTGTCACAGGGAGGGGTTTGGTGTTTTGGTGCAGGCATGTTTGTAGTGGTTTCCACTGTATTTGTGTAAGGGGTTGAGGGCTGGGCCTTCTTCCTCTTGCCGCTCACTGTTGTTGTTCTCACCACATTCTCTTCCAGCCTCCTCTTCACTCCCGCAAGTCCCGACTCCACTACATCCATGTAAAAGGTAGAGCTAAAGTCCAGTGGAGTCGGCTTAATGGGCGAGGGGGGTTTGGTGTGGGGGATGGTCTTTGTTGGGGAAGGCTTGGGTGTAGCCTTATTGGGGGAAGGCCCGCGTATGGCCCCGAAGGCTGTTGTTTGGCAGGAGAGTTAAAAGTGGCTGCGGCATAGGAGGTTTTGCCTCCCTTCCTGGTCACCACAGTCCACCCCTCTCCTGTCTCAGGTTTAGGGTCTGCGCGTGTCGGTGCTGTCGCCAGAATTGTTGCTGCAGTTGGGCGCGGTGTTGGCACCTTCTTGGGGCAATTCCTGGCCAAATGCCCCTTCTGGCTGCATTCCCAGCACTGTGGCCTTCTGCCCTCCACCACCACAGTCAGCTGGATCCCGTCGTACTCCAGAGTGTCTGGGATCGCCTCGAAAGCCTTTTTGGTCAAATCCATGACGAAGAGGAAATCCGCTGTCTGGACGCTCCTTTCAAAAGATGGCGCCATGGTGTGGAGATCGCCGAAGGAGTTTAGGTAGGACATGAGGTAGTCCACCGAGAGTCCCACCGGAACATTAAAGACTGACACATTCGTCCTTCGGCGACCCCGGTACTCCGGCTGCAGCTTGATGTTTTGATGACGGATGTCTCTTTTGGAGAGCTTTAGTGCCTCCGCTGCACTGGGCAGCAGGATGTCCCAAGTGGCGAAGCTCCTCCTGCATAGATACTTCGCATCGATTTTCTTTTCCAGGAGGATGTCAATCATCGTCTCCCTCTTGAGGCTAACCAGTTTCCTTGTAGCTGAATCTGTGGCCACAAGAGAGAGAGTTTTCTGTTCGATGTCCGCCCTGGCCTCAGAGACTGGTGTGAGTTTATTCCCCTCTACCAGGGTCTTGTATTTGAGATCCCAGTTCTCACGCAGCTTCTGGGGGTCCTGCTCCATGAAATTTTCCGGCTTCCATGGTGACTGCTGCTGAGCCACCTTCTGGGCCATCGTGGGTCGTGAAAGACTACCCACCTTAATCGTGTCAGGGGTCGCCCGTCCCCCACTGGGAAGCACCGACTTGGGTGGTCCAGCCGTAGCAGGCTTTGGGATGAGGTTCTTCCTCCTCCTACTCCTCTTCCTCCGCCTGGGAGCAGCACTGGTGCCTGCGTCTTCAGGTGGAGCTGGCCCTGGCGGCTCCTGGCCGGCCACGAATCCACCCGCGACTTTGGGATCTTTCGGGGCAGCTGGCCCTGACGGCTCCTGGCCGGCCACGACTGCTCCTTGGTCCCCAGCGGGTTCGGCACCCGCGACCGTGGGAACTTCAGAGGCAGCTGGTCCTGGCGGCTCCTGGCCGACCACGACTGCCTCTGTGGGTGGAGCTGGCCCTGGCGGCTCCTGGCCGGCCACGACTCCACCTCGGTCCGCAGCGGGTTCGGCACCCGCGACCGTGGGACCATCAGGGGCAGCTGGTCCTGGCGGCTCCTGGCCGACCACGACTGCCCCTGTGGGTGGAGCTGGCCCTGGCGATTCCTGGCCGACCACGACTCCACCCCTTACCTGGCGGCTGGTTGCCGCCGATGCCACCTGGCCGTCTACTTCGACGATCGGGTGATCGTCGGACCCCTCATTCCCGAAGAATGAGGCGTCCATCCCCGGGCTGCGGGCTGCCGCACCGGATGCCACCTGGCCGTCTGCTTCGACAATCTCTGGTGATTGTCGGCCCCTCCAAACCCGAAGAATGGAGCGACCTTCCCCTAAACAGGGGCCGAAGTAGTTACAAAAAGAAAAGAAGGGGCAAGTAGCGAACACTTAATGCTGTGCTCAAACTACTTGCACCTTGTTTTTCGTCCTGTTTTCCACGAAGGGAAAACAGTCGGGCCAAACTGCTGGACACTCGGGGCCAGACTAAAAACCCAGCTTCTCGAAGCCTCTTCAGCTAAGACGTGCAAAAAGTGGTCGTATTAATCTGGTCTAGGGAACAGATACTACACTTTGATCTTAGCCAAAAGGCCGAGAAGCGAGTTATTTGGTGTTGGCCGACTGCATCTCTGCATCCGACCCCACGAAAATAACAACGCCTCACGACACTGTTTATTCACGTGAAGTCGGTTACAGAGATACAAATCGACCAAACACCTGGGCTAAATGCCCGAAGTTTTATTTGAAAAGGGGGGAACGGGGTACAAAACTGGTCATCTTGTAGAACTGTCTTAGCTAGTCTTCATTCACCGACCGATCCATGCCAATAAATACAGTCGTCCATCGTCTTTCGCCTTTCACTGCTGCTGCTTCCACCAAAATTCCGCTGCCACTCTGAACGAAACCTACTTAGACCCATATGGTATAAAAACAAAAAAGCGTTAAAATTAATATATACAGAATATAACAAACAAAAATTTTGGTGAATATTTTCGAGGTGGGAAGGGTAGGGGCAAAAAACAAAAAGTCCCCAACATAAAACAAGAAACAGAACAAAATTTTGGGATATTTTAGTTACCCCCTTTCCCTCATCTAAGGTACTGGGACCGCCGACTGTCTTCCGGAAGACCGAAAGCAAGCCGATCAGTTCCCCTAAGAAGGGAGTGGGTGTCCTTAATTGGTCAGGAGGGAAGAAAAAGAGGGGAGAGGAATGATGATATTTGGGTTTTTGGGAGGGATCTTAAAAGATTGTTGACTTTCCAGGAACAAAAATTTACTATGTTTCAGGGAGGTGGTAAGAAAAAATAGGATTGGGAGTCCCGGATATGTCCTAAGTGAAAAAACTGGGACATGTATACATACATACACCTAACTAAGAAGTCTAATAGATATCAAAGCCGGACCTGCGCTTTGCTAGTCTTGAAAAACATCCCTAAGGTGTCTAAGGGAAGGGGTGTCAATGCCGCTTACGGGCCGTAGTGACCATGAGAGCTGGGGAAAGTAGATTCTAGTCCGGCCCCCACTCTCGTACACAAGCTTGCTGCATTCACCCACCTTTTGCAGAATGTCACGAAAGGAAGCCTTTTTTTGTTGCATCTAATCTTTATCCTAAGCTGATGCTTAAAATAACAGATCAAATCCCGACAGGAAAAAACCTTCTCGTGCAATCCCGTGACCCAAATCACCATTCGAGCCACGGCTAGCTCGGCGAAAAACACCCTTCGTTTTTCACCCGAAAACGGAGGACCGACATTGTCAACGACGTAACCTACGTCGAGTGGAACCAACTGATCTGGTGCGATGCGAGCGGTGACCTCGTTCACGTAGCCCCAAAGCGGACGGACCTTTGGGCAGCGAAAGAAGGCGTGCTCAGCCGTTTCTTCTTCCCCACTGCCGCATCGGTCGCAAAAGGGCATTGCTGCCATGTTCGCTTTGTAGAGTACGCTTGCAAGCGGCAACGCATTTCGGGCCAGCCGCCAGGTCAGGGAAAACTCAGAGTTGTTGAGAAACCCAGAACCTGGCGCCCATTTCCATTGGGAGCGGACCTCCCCCAACGACAAGTCAAACCGTTTTACAAGCGGATCCGAACCGGTACCCTCCACTAACGCCCTATACAGTGCCTTTCGAGGCCATGAAATGTCACTGGACATAGGGAGCTTGCGGAGTGCGTCAGGACATTCAGCGAAAAAATGTTTCTCCCTGGGAGTTACGTCGGGCCTCAGCCCCAGGGGACTGTCGCAAGTCTGGGAAGACGGCCCAGATTGACGGCAGCCACACAGCTAATCGTGCCCAAGAACGATTCAGGAAAGACAATCTCTCGGCGGCTCGGTGAGCCGCCAAGCTTGGCATTCCTGGGCCTCCATTACAAGGTCGCTGGGAACAAACCTCTCTGCGGACCATTGTCCGGCCCTTCTTCCACAAAAGTGAGAATAGGGACTGTTCGAGTGCCAATAACCGAGCCTGAGGGAGTGGAAGTACAGACAACCGGTAAAGGATCAGGGGGGAAAATGTACGTGGTGCACACCTCCGCCCTGCCCTTTAAGGACAACCTCCTTCGAAGCCACACACGGACCAGCGCTTCTACCTTTGTCTGCACTTCCGACCAATTCTTCTCCAATTGAAGGCCTGGCCCGAACCAGACCCCGAGGATCTTGATCGGACCATCCTTCCAGCTGAAAGGCCCTGGTAGAGGAACGCCACCTCTCCAGGCTCCCAGCCGAAGCCCTTCACTCTTTTCGCAATTGATCTTTGCCCCAGTCAACAGCTCGTACCTTGTAAGCGCCTCTTTCACCGCAACTATGTCCTCGACCCTGGACACGAACACGGTGATGTCATCGGCGTACGCGGATACCTTGGCGCTAACGGGGCCAGGGACAACAATTCCACGTAGGACCGGATTTGTCGACTCGTCTCTAAGCCTTCGGAGCAGGGGCTCCAAAGCGAGGACATAGAGAAGAGGGGACAAGGGGCAACCCTGTCGGACCGAACGCTCTATCGAGAAGGCTGACGAGCGCTTCCCATTCACCTGTACCACTGCCGTAGGGGATCGATACAGGATGCTAATCCATCTGCGGAATTCCGGTTTGAATCAGGCAGTCTCCAAAACAGTGGCCAAGAATCGGTGGTCTACTCTGTCAAATGCCTTGGACTGATCTAAATTGATCAGCGCGGCTTTATCGTCGTCTTTTAAACCCTCTAGGATCGTGCGGATCAGATGCAAGTTGTCTCGGATCGATCTCCCCTTCACAGCGTAGTTCTGCTCCGGTTCGATCAGATCCCCAACGACAAGCTGCAAGCGATTCGCTAGGACCCGGGCCAAAATCTTTAACTCTGTGTTTAGCAGAGTTATGGGCCTGTAATCGTCTAAACCCTCCCAAACATTCCGGCCACCTTTCTTCAGCAATGTGATCACACCCTTGGTTACGGCGTCGGGGATCCCTCCCCGCTCGAACCAATTGTTGAACACATCCGTCAGAATAGGGACAAAAATGTGCGACATCCTCAAGTACACTTCATAGGGCAGACCATCCAGTCCCGGCGCTTTGTTGAGGCCGATCTGCTTCAACGCGTCACGGACTTCGCAATCCGTTACTCTCCCCTCACAGCTAGCCGCTTCCGCCTCCTCAAGGCGGGGGAAGTCGGCTAAATAGCTGTGGAACTCCTGCACCGGGAGGTTCGGCAACCGGGCAAAGCGTGCCTGAAAATGAGCTCGAAAGGCTTCACGAATCTCGCGCCCATCCGGGGTACTGACACTACTGATATGGCGATCAGAAAACCTTCGCAACTCTTCCTGACGCATCTCTGCGCCCAGTTTCACGGCTTCGTTGGACACTCTTTTTAGCCTAGATCTAACTATGAATCCTTGATAACGCTCGCTATTCAAGCGCTCAAGGCCCCGTCTAGCTAGGTCTACGGCTAGGGGATCCCCCCATCCACCGCCCGGGAAACACTTTCTCTAAGGGACTTCTCCTTCGCTGCCCTATCTGAGGCGAGCCGTTGGCAATACTTGATGGAGAAGTCCTTAATTCTACACTTAAGGGTACCCCACCACTTATTCCCGATAACCGCCCCCACTAACGCCCGCTGAAGAAGTAATTCCAGCGGCTCACGGAAGTCCCGTATCCCCAGTAAGGAGGTATTGAACTTCCAGTAGGCGGCCAGACTAGGCCTATCGCTTAACTGAAGAGTGACAGTAAGCAATTTATGGTCACTCTTCATATAATCGTGGAACACGGGGCACCTAACAAAGTCAACGTCAGCTCTTCTCACTAACACCCTGTCCAGATAGGATCTATCTGAGGCAGGGGACGAACTACGAGCCCATGTCCACATCTCCACCCTGGGGTGATCCAGACGAAACCTGTCGACCAGATCGAAGTCGGCCATTAGGTCGATCAGGCTGCTTTCACACCCCCCGGCCCTCTAGCTCCCTCCCCCGGTCTATCTTGGGATCAAGGATCGCGTTCCAATCACCCATTAGAACTAACCGTCCCGGACACGTTATATACGGTCCCAACTGCCGAAAAAAGGCTTTCCTCTCGGCGCTGCAATTGGGCGCATAAACCACGACCACCCGGAACTTGTGGCCTCTCACCGCAACATCGGCCACGATCAGTCGGCCACCTGCGCCAGCAAAAACAATGTCAGTCACCGCATCCAGGCTGCGTTTTACCAGCAGCGACACACCCCTGCTACTCGGGCCACCATATGCCGAATAAACCTCAAAGAGGTCCTTCGGCACATAGTCGTCCAAGTCCGATTCGAAGTGTGTCTCCAAGAGCGCGGCAACATCCACACCGAGGTGGTTGAATTCGGCAACCGCAAAATTAGCGCGTGTTGAGTCCTTCAACCCCCTCCCGTTCAAACTGGCTAGAACAAGAGTCATCTTACCTTTGCTGTCTACTCAGTGTCCACTACGGACCGGAAGTCGTTTGACGTCAGGTCGCCGACGGCATGACCCAGGCTGCCTTTTCCAAGCTCCAATGATACTCGGTTCGTCCGGGTGATGCCTCGGACGTGTAAGGGATACAGTAACTTTAGGGCCCTGTATAAAGAAGGATGCACATTAATGGGGACCCTTCCCT
Source organism: Doryteuthis pealeii (assembly GCA_023376005.1). Lineage (NCBI taxonomy): Eukaryota > Metazoa > Mollusca > Cephalopoda > Myopsida > Loliginidae > Doryteuthis > Doryteuthis pealeii. The sequence continues at coordinate 6,138,204 of CM042163.1, forward strand.
GGCAAGCTGCCTTCATTTTTTCCAAAGTAGGGTGCTCCTTCTCCGCCATCCTTATACCCGGGAAAGCCACCTCGGCCGCTCTCACCATTGACCACACACCCGTAGCGCGGCCCTTCGCCTCCCGGATAAAGGTGGTCACCATAGGAGCACCCTTAAAGTTTTCTGGTCTGTCCACGTCTTTACCTAAGACTTTTTCTAATGCCTCCAGGGGACGTAGCGCTCTCCTCTGGACATGCGTCAGATCTTTATCGGGGGACGCATGCCAGACCTCACAGCACTTATCTCCTTCCAAAAACAGAAGGTTTTTACTCTTTCGCCTTCTCGAGAGTGCTGAGAGTCTGTGCCCCCTGGAGGTGGGCTTTGTTGTCGGGGGAGGGGTTGGCGACTGACCGCCAAAAACAAACACTTCTGCATCTTGCTCCATTTGAGCTGCTTGCTCTGCAGGAGTGGGGGGAGATGCAGGAGATACAGGCATGGGAGGAGAGGTGGGTGTATGTTTTGGATGCTTTTCAGGGGATGGAGATTGGGGGTTGGGCAGATTTTGGTGGTTTCTGTGGTGTTGGTGCGTTTTTTCTTTTTTCTTGTGGGGAAGGGGGGTGGGACTCCTCAATCTTTTTCTTTCTCTTTTTCAAAGATGAGGAAGAAGTGCTCGCGACATCTGTGGTAACCTTTCCGATCCTGAACAGGATTTTGGCAGCTCCCGGGATCTTGATGTTAGCTGCTCCCGGGATCTTTGGTGTTCCTCCAGGAATCTTGGCAGGAGAGTCAGAAGTGGCAGCGATAGTGGTGTGGGGAGTTTTTCTACCCCTCCTTACTACCGCTGACCACCCCTCCCCTGCCGTTGTAGCTGCTACTGCTGATGTTGATGCAGATGTATTCCCAGGTGTCGCTGGTGTCGCAGGTGTCATGGTGCTGGTGGTCGTCGTCTTGGTCGCAGTCATCTTCCTCTCCGGGCAGTTCTTCGCCTGGTGGCCTGGTCTTTGGCACACCCAGCAGTGAGGTTTCCGACCGTCGACCACAACCGTTAGTCGATGGTCCGTGAAATTAAGAATATCTGGGATGGCGTCAAATCCCTCCCTCGTCAACCTTAACTTGTAACTGTAATCGGGGAACTGGATCCCTGATTTACTATACAGGGGTTCTGATGATTCCAGCTCCCCGTATTGGCCCAGAAAAACGCCAACATGCTCTGGTGACAGTGAGGGAGGGATCCCGAACACGCTGACTTTTGTTCGACGGCACCCCAGATATTCCGGTTGCAGCCAAATGTGTTGGTATATCAGGTCCTTTGTTGCAATCCTCACTGCTTCTTCACTAGAGGGCAGCAGCATGTCCCACGTAGCGAAGCTTCGCTGGTAGACGTATTTCGCCGGTGTTTTATTGGCGATTAATGCGTCTACCAGCTGCTCCCTTCCTATGCCGATCAACCTTTTTGTTGTTACGTTGGTCGTCACATAGGAAAGGGTCCTTGATTTCATGTTCCCGCAGAACTCCGGGTCTGGGAGAAGAGTTGTTCCCTTTATTAACTTCTTGAAGTATTCCTCCCGGCTCTTTGTTGTTGTTGTCTTTGGTGTTCCTGGGGCGTGGGGGATGGTCTCCATGCTGCTGCTGCCGGGCTGGATTTTGAAGGGGAGCTTTCCTTGGTTGGAGAGTCGGAAAGGAGGTGGGGCCAGTCATCTCCATCCAACGTGAATGGAAAGGTTATTGGCCTCACCTCGCCCTTCTTCTTCTTGTCTATTGACGCTCCAGCCTCTGCCCGGAGAGGGCCTTGCTCTGGTTCTGGGATCTTCGGGTTGTCTGGGTCTTCAGGCTTTGGTGGGTCCGGTTCTGGGTCCTGGTCTTTTGCTTCGGTCACAGGGGTGGCTCTGGCTCCGGCCTCTACCCGGTCTGGGTCAGCCTCCGACGTCACTCCTGCTCCGGAACCTGATTCTGGGACGGCGGGCTCGGTCTTTTCCGGGGCCGCGTCTTTTTCATTCTCGAGGATGGCCCCTTCTGGGCCGGACGTATCCTCGGGGTTCGCCTCTCCTGGGCCTGACGCCGTGGGGTCGCTCTTTCTCACCCCGGGCGAGGGCGTGGCCTCAGTCCCTCCTGGACTAGCCATCACCTCTCCCGACACTCTACCGTGCCCGGCTCAACGATCCTCAGGGCCTCAGGATCTACTGAGCTGTCCGACTCAGACATCCCCTCAACAGGGGCCAACTAGTACCTCCCCTTCTTTTTGTTTCAAAAGAAGGGTACTTCTCTAAACAGAGAGCAAGATGTTACCTCCCCTTCTTTCAAAACAAAAAGAAGGGTACTCCTCTGAGCAGAGGCCAATTGGGAATACCTCCCCTTCCACAAAGGAAGGGTACTTCCCTAATCAGGGACCAACAGTTACCTCCCCCTCCAACAAAGGAGGGGTACTTCCCTAATCAGGGACCAGCTGTTACCTCCCCTTCCCAAAAGGAAAGGGTACCTCCCTTAACAGGGACCAAGCTATTACCTCCCCTTCCAACAAGGGTACAAACACTTAACAGGGACCAACACTTTCCTTTAACAGGGACCAATGCTCTTCTCGCCGAACAAACGAAACCAACAGCTTGGAACAGCCGATGTATTTGATATGTTCCGGCTGCATCTCTGCAACCGACCCCATCAAATACGTTTATTCATGTAAAGTCGGTACATCCTTATATTCGGGAAGGCCAACTCGGCCGCTTTCACCATCGCCCACACACCAGTGGCGCGACCCTCCGCCTCCCGAATAAAGGTGGTCACCATAGGAGCACCCTTAAAGTTTTGTGGGTTATCTACCCTTTTCCCTTCGATTTCCTGCAGTTCCTCCAGAGGACGGAGGGCAGTCCTTTGGGCGTGCGTTAACTCTTTTGAGGGAGACGCATGCCATGTCTCGCAAATGTTTTCCCCCTCCAGAAACAAGAGATCTTTATTCTTGCGCCTTCTGGAGAGGGCTGAAAGTCTACGCCCTCTGGAGGTGCGTCTTTTGTTCTTGGGGGGGCAATGCTGTTGTTGGTGTGGAGGGGGATTCAAATAGAAAGATATCGCTCGGGAGATCCATTTCTATAGGAGTGGTTTTTTCTTCTTTTTTATCATCGGGCTGTGATTGGGTTGTGGGGGTTTTGGGTTTTTTGTTTTTCTTTTTTTGTGGTGAGTGTGTGCCGCTTTCAGCGGTTTTTGTTTGTGGGAAAATGGGCTGGGACTCCTCTCTTGTTTTTTTCTTTTTGGTGTTCTCTCTTTCCGAGCTATGCTTTCCTTTCCTCTTCTGTGAGGAAGATGAATCTCTTCCGTCCCCCTCCTGTTTCTTTTCCGGTGATCGGTTTCTTTCACCGGATGTTGGAGATGTTCCTCCTTTTTTGGGGGTCGCTACAACAGGAGAGTCAGAAGTGGCCATGTTAGTTGTCAGGGGGGAAGGTCTTCCTCCCTTTCTTCACTACCATGGACCACCCCCCTCCTGTTGCAGGTGCTGATTTCGTTGAGGTTGCAGCTGGTCCGGTCACTGGTGCTGGTCTAACCAGTTCCGCCGTGGTGACTGCCGGAGGCTTCTTGTTGTTCATAGGGCAGTTCCTGGCGATGTGGCCCTGTTTTTCCGCAAGACCGGCAGTGAGGTTTGCGGCCATAGACTACAACCGTCATTTTGTTGTCTGGGATTGCGTCGAATCCCTCCCTCTTCAGGCTCATCGTAAATATGAAGTCTGAGACCTGGATCCCCGACTTCACATAGATCTGATCAATGGAGTCGACGTCTCCAAAGTCACTCAAGTAAGCGGCCACTTGGTCTGAAGATAAGGTGGGAGGGACCCCATAGACCTTTACCTTGGTCTGATGGCAACCCAAGTACTCCGGCTGTAGTCGGACGTTTTTATGGATTACGTCTCTCGTGGCTCTCCTCACTGCCTCTTCCTCGGTGGGCAGTAGCACGTCCCAGGTGGCGAAGCTTCGCTGATGGACATACTTTGCCGGAAACTTATTGGCAATGAGTATGTCCACCAATTCCTCCCTCTTGATGCCAATCAACCTTGTGGTTGAGGCATCGATGGAAACAAGAGAGAGGGCCTTGGGACGCTTGGGGTCGAAAAAATCAGGGAACGGGAGCAGGTTGTTCCCCTGGATGTAGTCCCTGTATTTCTCATTTCTTTCCAGCCTGTGCTTGGCTGGATCCTTCTCCTTTTGTTGTGGCTTCCAAGCTGCTGCCCTTGGCGGTGATGTCACAGGGCCACTCTTGTTTGCCGCCGTTTTTTGGTCTTTGGAAGGGCTTTTTTGGACTTTGGAAGGGCTTTTTTCCGCATTGAGTAGGGGCCAATCTTCAATTGGGAATTTGATGGGCCGCCACTCTCCCTTCCTTGGTTTTTTCGATTCTTGATCAACGCCGGGAACCTTTTGTTTTTTTGTGGGTCCGGCCTCTGCCCGGTCTGGGCCAGCTTCAGATTCCATAATGTTCCCGGACGCTGGGCAAGAGTGGTCGGGATTGGTCTCTCCTGGACCGGGTGTTTCTCCTTCCACATTGACGGGCACCGTGGGGTGACTGCCTGTCACCTCAGGGGAGAGCTTGGTTTCAGTCGCCTCTCCCCGACACTCCTTGGTTCCATCCGGTTGGATGGGTCCATCCGGATGGATGGTGTTTGGCACCTGCCCGTCTGTTTCGATGTGCTCGTCAATTGTGAGCACATCGGACCCGTCAGACCCGCAGTCTGACACGTCCATCCCCTAAACAGGGGCCTACGGTTACCTCCCCTTCCTTTGCAACAAAGGAAGGGTACTTCCCTAATCAGGGATCAAGGGTTACCTCCCCTTCCAACAAAGAAAGGGTACTTCCCTGAACAGGGCCCGACTATTATACCTCCCCCTAGCCGCTTCCGCCTCCTGAAGGTGGGGGAAGTCGGCCAAATAGCTGTGGAACTCCTGCACCGGGAGGTTCGGCAACCGGGCAAAGCGTGCCTGAAAATGAGCTCGAAAGGCTTCACGAGTCGACCGAAGGCTGTGCCCGTCCGGGGTATTGACACTACTGATATATCGATCAGAAAACCTTCGCAACTCTTCCTGACGCATCTCTGCGCCTAGTTTCATGGCTTCGTTGGACACTCTATTTAGCCTAGCTCTAACTATGAATCCTTGATAACGCTCGCTATTCAAGCGCTCAAGGCCCCGTCTAGCTAGGTCTACGGCTAGGGGATCCCCCCCATCCACCGCCCGGAAAACACTTTCTCTAAGGGACTTCTCCTTCGCTGCCCTATCTGAGGCGAGCCGTTGGCAATACTTGATGGAGAAGTCCTTAATCCTACTCTTAAGGGTACCCCACCACTTATTCCCGATAACCGCCCCCACTAACGCCCGCTGAAGAAGTAATTCCAGCCGCTCACGGAAGTCCCGTATCCCCAGTAAGGAGGTATTGAACTTCCAGTAGGCGGCCAGTCTAGGCCTATCACTTAACTGAAGAGTGACAGTAAGCAATTTATGGTCACTCTTCATATAATCGTGGAACACGGGGCACTTAACAAAGTCAGTGTCTGCTCTTCTAACTAAAACCCTGTCCAGATAGGATCTATCTGAGGCAGGGGACGAACTACGAGCCCATGTCCACATCTCCACCATGGGGTGATCCAGGCGAAACCTGTCGACCAGATCGAAGTCGGCCATTAGGTCGATCAGGCTGCTTTCACACCCCGCCAACCCACTAGCTCCCCTCCCCGGTCTATTTTGGGATCAAGGATCGCGTTCCAATCACCCATTAGAACTAACCGTCCCGGATACGTTATATACGGTCCCAACTGCCGAAAAAAGGCCTTCCTCTCCGCCATGCAATTTGGCGCTTAAACCGCGACCGCCCGGAACTTGTGGCTTCTCACCGCAACATCGGCCACGATCAGTCTGCCACCTGCACCAGCAAAAACAATGTCAGTCACTGCATTCAGGCTGCGTTTCACCAGCAGCGACACACCCCTGCTACTCGGGCCACCATATGCCGAATAAACCTCAAAGAGATTCTTTGGCACATAGTCGTCCAAGTCCAATTCGAAGTGCGTCTGCTGCACCGTGGCAACATCTACTCCGAGGTGGTTGAATTCGGCAACTGCAAAATTAGCGCGTGTTGAGTCCTTCAAACCCCTCCCGTTCAATCTGGCTAAAACAAGAGTCATCTTACCTGTGTTCACTCAGTGTCCACTACGGTCCGGAAGTCATTCGATGTAAGCTCGCCGACGGCGTGACCAAAACTGCCTTTGCCGAGTTCAACGGATACTCGGTTTGTCCGGGTAATGCCTCCGACGTGCAGGGGATACAGTAACTTTAATGCCCTGTATAGGGAGGGGTGAACAAAAATCGGGACCCTTCCCTGACAAAATGCCTTGAGTTTATCAAGGGAAGGGTGCTCCCTATCCGCCATCCGAATATCCGGGAAAGCCACCTCGGCCGCTCTCACCATTGCCCACACGCCTGTGGCACGGTCCTTCGCCTCCCGGATAAAGGTGGTCACTAAGGGAGCACCCTTGAAATTACTCGGTCTGTCTATACGCTTCCCGTCTACTGCTCCAGAGGGCGAAGCGCCTTCCTCTGGACATACGTCAACTCTTTCTCACATGCCAGACCTCGCAACAATTCTCTCCCTCCAGGAACAATAAGTTTTTTGTTCTTCTCCTTCTGGAGATTGTGGAGAGTCTTCTTTCTGGAGCCATTTTTTGTTTGGGTAGAGGGAGAGAAGGGTTTTTTCTCCTCACCTTCTTTGTTTGGGGGATCTTTTTCCCTTTCAGGAGTAGGGGGTGTCTGCGAAATGGGCTGGAGATTGGGTCTTGGGGACTGGGCAGATTTTTGTATTTTTTGTTGTTGTGGTTGTTGTTGCGCTCTTGGCGCTTGTTTTTGTAGGGGAAAGGGGCTGGGACTCCTCTATACGGGTCTTTTTCATTTCGGTGATTTTTGACCCGATTTTCCTTTTCAAGGAGGGGGTCAGCGTCCTCCTTGATCTGCCTCCTCCTGGAATCTTAGGAGAGTCAGAAGTGGTCGTGATAGGGGTGTGCGAAATGTTCTTCCCCTTCTTCCCTATCACGAACCACCCCTCTCCTGTTGCTGCAGTTGCCGCCAGTGCCGCTGGTATCCCACTGCTGCTGCTGGTTTTACCACTGCTGCTGCTGGTGCTCCCGCTGCTGCTGGTGGTGTCCCCTTTGCTGCTTGAGCGAACGATTTCGGTCCGTCCGCTTTTCTCCTCTCTGGGCAGTTTCTGGCCTGGTGTCCCGGCTGCTTACACTCCCAGCAGTGAGGCTTTCTCCCCTCAAACACAACCGTCAGTTTTTGTGATCCGTACTCCAGGTCGTCCGGAATTGCCTCGAAACCCTCCCTTGATAACTTCATGATGTACACATGATCAGGGAACTGGATTCCCGCCTTTCCATATACGGGGTTTGACGATTCCAGTTCCCCGTATGTGCACAGGGACTCTGCCACGTGTTTTGGTGACAGAGTTGGGGGGATTCCGAAGACGGTCACCTTCGTACGGCGACACCCAAGGTACTCCGGCTGCAGCCGAAGGTTCTTAAAGATCACATCCTTGGATGCTCGCCTCACTGCATCTTCCACCGTGGGCATCAGCACCTCCCACGTGGCAAAATTTCTCTGGTAGATGTACTTTACAGGGATGTTAGTTGCAATTAGCACATCTACCAGCTCCTCCCTTCGTATGCCCATCAACCTTCTTGTTGATGCGTTGCTGGTTACATACGAGAGGATGCGGCCATTTAGTTTTTCACAGGCCTCCGGGACAGGGATCAGCTTGTTTCCCTTTATGTATTGGCGGAAATATATCTCCGGAGCCTGTGTCTTGGGTGTTGGTTTCCAAGCTGTTGCTGCACTCTGGGAGTGCAGCCGGGATTGTCTCTGCAGGGCCTTCCGAGCTGGATGGGAGGCGGGGCCACTCTTCTCCACCAAAGACGAATGGCATCGGCGCCTTCCTGTTTTCCGCCTTGATGTTTTGCGGCTTCTCGGGACCTGCTTTTTTGGATGGACTGGCCCTTTTTAGGACAGGTGAGTCTTGTTTGTCTGTTTCAGTTGTCCCGGCCATCGGTGGCATGGGACCCGACTCTTTTTGGAGGTGTGTAGGGCTGGCCCCTTCTGGGCCGGACGTAGCCTCACCCACCTCCTTGGATTCCTCGGCCGACGGCTGGTCGAGGACATCCAGATGGACAATAATAATAATCAGAATCAGAGATAGATAGCTAGAAAGAGTGTGATTTTAGAGTGTACAAATATACTGAATGCCATCTTAAAAGTCAACATTCAAAGTTTTATCAAAAATTTCAATTTATTATTTGTTACCCAAAAAGCTGAATAGAATTGACTAAAAATGACAGAGACAATGGTATTATAGGTATTGTAGATTTTACACGTCCATAAATGTATTGTCTGCTCGTGGAGTAAGTAGATTGTGTTGTGCCGGTGGTAATAATGGTTTATCTATCTTGAAAATCAGCTTTTGAAAGTCTGACTTTTATCTGGGCTACAACATCAAATAAAGTTGCCATGGGTGATGGTACCTATCACACTCATTCTACATCATATACTGACCTTATATAGAAAGATAGGAATAAAATGAAAGACTTTATTTATCTTAAATCTTTTTACACATACACACACATATATATATAGATATACATGAGCATTAAGATACACAGCATGGACAGAGAGAGGACAGATAGGTATTATTATATTATGATTATAGGATGCTAATCCATCTGCGGAATTCCGGTTCGAATCCGGCAGTCTCCAAAACAGTGGCCAAGAATCGGTGGTCTACTCTGTCAAATGCCTTGGACTGATCTAAATTGATCAGCGTGTCTTTGTCGTCGTCTTTTAAACCCTCTAGGATCGTGCGGATCAGGTGCAAGTTGTCTTGGATCGATCTCCCCTTCACAGCGTAGTTCTGCTCTGATTCGATCAGATCCCCAACGACAAGCTGCAAGCGATTCGCTAGGACCCGGGCCAAAATCTTTAACTCTGTGTTTAGCAGAGTTATGGGCCTGTAATCGTCTAAACCCTCCCAAACATTTCTGCCGCCTTTCTTCAGCAATGTGATCACACCCTTGGTTACGGTGTCGGGATCCCTCCCCGCTCGAACCAATTGTTGAACACATCCGTCAGAATAGGGACAAAAATGTGCGACATCCTCAAGTACACTTCATAGGGCAGACCATCCAGTCCCGGCGCTTTGTTGAGGCCGACCTGCTTCAACGCGTCATGGACTTCGCAATCCGTCACGGACTTCGCAATCCGTCACTCTCCCCTCACAGCTAGCCACTTCCGCCTCCTCAAGGCGGGGGAAGTCGGCCAAATAGCTGTGGAACTCCTGCACCGGGAGGTTCGGGCAAAGCGTGCCTGAAAATGAGCTCGATAGGATTCACGAATCTCGCGAGTCGACCGAAGGCTGTGCCCATCCGGGGTACTGACACTACTGATATATCGATCAGAAAACCTTCGCAACTCTTCCTGACGCATCTCTGCGCCCAGTTTCACGGCTTCGTTGGATACTCTTTTTAGCCTAGATCTAACTATGAATCCTTGATAACGCTCGCTATTCAAGCGCTCAAAGCCCCGTCTAGCTAGGTCTACGGCTAGGGGATCCCCCCCATCCACCGCCCTGGAAACACTTTCTCTAAGGGACTTCTCCTTCGCTGCCCTATCTAAGGCGAGCTGTTGGCAATACTTGATGGAGAAGTCCTTAATTCTACACTTAAGGGTACCCCACCACTTATTCCCGATAACCGCCCCCACTAACGCCCGCTGAAGGAGTAATTCCAGCCGCTCCCGGAAGTCCCGTATCCTCAGTAAGGAGGTATTGAACTTCCAGTAGGCGGCCAGTCTAGGCCTATCTCTTAACTGAAGAGTGACAGTAAGCAATTTAATCGCTTCACATAATCGTGGAACACGGGGCACCTAACAAAGTCAATGTCAGCTCTCCTAACTAACACCCTGTCCAGATAGGATCTATCTGAGGCAGGGGACGAACTACGAGCCCATGTCCACATCCCCCTAGGGTGATCCAGGCGAAACCTGTCGACCAGATCGAAGTCGGCCATTATGTCGATCAGGCTGCTTTCACGCCCCCCCCCCGGCCCTCTAGCTCCCTCCTCCGGTCTATCTTGGGATCAAGGATCGCGTTCCAATCACCCATTAATACTAACCGTCCCGGATACGTTATATACGGTCCCAACTGCCGAAAAAAGGCCTTCCTCTCCGCCATGCAATTTGGCGCTTAAACTGCGACCGCCCGGAACTTGTAGCCCCTCACCGCAACATTGGCCACGATCAGTCTGCCACCTGCACCAGCAAAAACAATGTCAGTCACCGCATTCAGGCTGCGTTTCACCAGCAGCGACACACCCCTGCTACTCGGGCCACCATATGCCGAATAAACCTCAAAGAGGTCCTTCGGCACATAGTCGTCCAAGTCCAATTCGAAGTGCGTCTCCTACTCCTTCAACCCCCTCCCGTTTAAGCTGGCTAAAACAAGAGTCATCTTACCTTTTTTTTTTTTTACTCACTGTCCACTACGGACAGGAAGTCGTTCGATGTCAGCTCGCCGACAGCATGACCCAGGTTTCCTTTTCCGAGTTCAACCGACACCCGGTTTGTCCGGGTGATGCCACCAACGTGCAAGGGGTACAAGATTTTTAGAGCCCTGTACAACGAATGGTGTACATAAATTGGGGCCCTGCCCTGACAGAATGTCTTGAGTTTATTAAGTGAAGGGTGCTCCTTTTCCGCCATCCTTATATTCGGGAATGCCAACTCGGCCGCTCTCACCATCGACCACACTCCAGCGGCGCGGCCCCCCGCCTCCCGAATAAAGGTGGTCACCATAGGAGCACCCTTGAAATTTCTTGGTCTATCCACTCTCTTTCCGTCCACCTCCTCCAGTTCAATCAGTGGACGTAATGCATTCCGCTGTTTGTGTGACAGCTCCTTTTTAGGGGACACGTGCCACACCTCGCAAACGTTCTCTCCCTCCAGGAACAGTAGATCTTTGCTTTTTCTCCTTTTGGAGATGATTGCAAGCCTGTGTGCTGAACCTTGGAGGGTTCCTCGTTTTTTGAAAAAATATATGGTGCTCCCTCCTCCGGGGTCTTGGGCAAACATTTTTCGGCTGGGGGTGTATGCTTTTCAGTGGGCTGGGATTTTTGGAGTTTTTAGGAGGTGTTGTGTCTGTAACGCTTTTCACGTTTTTGTTTTGTAGGGGAACGGGTTGGGACGCCATTTTTTTTTCCTTTTTTGTGCTGTTGTTGTCGCACATTAGCCTCCTTTTCAGAGAAGCGGAGGAGGATTCCCTCTCACCCTGCTCCATCTTTTCTGGTGATCCTTTAGGAGGATTTTTTCCCTTTTTCCGGGGGGAGTTACTTGCAGAAGAGTCAGAAGTGGCCGTAACAGTGGCGTAGGAAGCTTTCCTTCCACGGCCGACTGCCACGGACCACCCTCTTCTGCAGTGATTTTTTTTTACTGGCGCTGGTGTTGCTGCAGTTGTTGCTGTCGCTACCGGTGTTGTTGGGGTCTTTGGTAGTGGTGCTGGTCGTCTCGTCTCTATTGCTGGTATCTTCTTGGGGCAGTTCCTTGCCATGTGACCCTGCTGCCCACAGTTGCGACATTGAGGCTTCCGGCCCTCCACTACAAACGAAAGTTTGTCATCTTTGTAGTTGATGACATCTGGGATTTTCTTGAACTCCTCCTTCTTCAGGTTCATCATGAACACGTGGTCGGAGAGCTGGATACCAGAGTTTTTGTATCGAGGATTTATCGCCTCCAGCTCCCCGAACGTGCTCAGGAACGCCGCCACGTGCCGTGCTTCCAACGAAGGAGGGATTCCGTAGACGGTGATCTTGGTTCGTCTACTTCCCAGATACTCCGGCTGCAGTCTTATGTTCTTGTATATAAGGTCCTTGCCGGAACGCCTTATCGCTTCCTCCTCGCTTGGCAGCAGCACCTCCCAGGTCGCGAATCTTTTTTGATGAATGTATTACGCTGGGATCTTGTTGGCGTTCAATACATTCACCAGTTCCTCCCTTTTTATGCCGATCAGCCTTTTGGTCGACGCATTCGTCGACACAAAAGAGAGGGTCCTGGGCTCGATTCTTTTTCAGACCTCCGGGAGAGGGAGGAGAGTATTGCCTTGTATGTATGCGGCATACTCCCCCTGCCGTGCGATCTTGTGTGTTTCCGGAGGTTGCTGTGGAGTATCTTTTCTCTATGCTGCTGGTGCTGGTGCTGCTTCTGTTGCTGGTACTGCTGCTGCTGCTGCTGGAATGGGTGCAGCAGGGTCTTTGCCGTCCCTTGAGGGGCTCTTTGAAGGGCTTTCCTTCGTAGGTGTTGGTGGAAGGAGGTGAGGCCAGTCATCCCCATCCAACGAGAATGGGAATACTGCAGGCCCCTCCTTTCCCTTCTTTGGCCCCTGCTTTTCTGGACTTTCTTTCCCTGAAGTGGTCGTGGCCTCTGCCCGGGCTGGGCCAGCTCTCCGACGCACCTCAGCTGCCTCCTCCTTCGTTCCCTCTCTTCCTGAGCCGGTCTCGTCATCCAGTTTAATTCCTGGGTCGTCCATCTTTTCCTCGGCCAACGGTGGCTCGAGGCACTTCATTTCATCTACATGCCCGGACGAATTCATGATGGCCTCTCCTGGGCCGGACGTAACTTCGTCAATATCAAAAATCCCGGGGTTGGCCTCTACTGGGCCTGACGCCGTGGGGTCGCTGTCTGTCACCCCAGGGGAGAGCGTGGCCTCAGTCACTCCTGGACTAGCCATCATCTCTCCCCAACACTCTCCCGTGCCCGGCTCAACGATCCTGAGGGCTTCAGGATCCTCAGAGCTGTCCGACTCAAAGTCGGACATCCCCTCAACAGGGGCCAACTAATACCTCCCCTTCTTTTTGCTTTAAAAGAAGGGTACTCCTCTAAACAGAGGCCAATTGGAAATACCTCCCCTTCTTTCAGAACAAAAAGAAGGGTACTCCTCTCAACAGAGGCCAACCAATACCTCCCCTTCTTCTGAAGCAAAAGAAGGGTACAATGATTTCCCTTAACAGGGACCAACAATTACCTCCCCTTCAAAAGAAGGGTACAATAACTTCCCTTAACAGGGACCAAGGCTCTTCTCGCGGAAGTAATTCAGAACAGCTTGGAACAGCCACTGCAATTAAATCCGCGAGAAGCGATTTATTTCGTGTGGACGACTGCCTCTCAACACTATTTATTCACATGAGGTCGGTTCATACCTTGTAAGTGCCTCTTTCACCTCAACTATGTCCTCGACCCTGGACACGAACACGGTGACGTCATCAGCGTATGCGGATACCATGGCGCTAACAGGGCCCGGAACAGTGATTTTGTGCAGGACCGGACTTGCTGACTCATCCCTAAGCCTACGGAGCAGGGGCTCCAAAACGAGGACATAGAGTAGAGGAAACAAGGGGCAACCCTGTCTGACTGATCGTTCGATCGAGAAGGCTGACGAGCGCTTCCCATTCGATAGGGGATCGATATAGGATGCTAATCCATCTGCGGAATTCCGGTTCGAATCCGGCAGTCTCCAAAACAGTGGCCAAGAACCGATGGTCTACCCTGTCAAATGCCTTGGACTAATCCAAATTGATCAGCGCGGCATTTTCGTCGTCTTTTAACCCCTCTAGGATCGTGCGAATCAAATGCATGTTGTCTTGGATTTATCTTCCCTTCACAGCGTAGTTCTGCTCCGGTTCGATCAGATCCTCAATGACAAGCTGCAAATGATTGGCAAGGACCCGGGCCAAAATCTTTAACTCTGTGTTTAGCAGAGTTATGGGCCTGTAGTCGTCTAAATCCTCCCAAACATTCCTGCCACCTTTCTTTAGTAATGTGATCACACCCTTGGTTACGCAGTCAGGGATCCTTTCCCGCTCAAACCAATTGTTGAACACACTTGTCAGAATAGGGACAAAAAAATGCAACATCCTCAAGTACATTTCATAGGGCAAACCATCTAGTCCCGGCGCTTTGTTGAGGCCGACCTGCTTCAACGCATCACGGACTTCGCACTCCATTTTGATTCCTCTTAACAGAGGCCTTCTTTACGTCCGGCTGGCCATCGGTTTCGAGTGAGGGCTCCAGTTGCCTCAATCCACCTCTCTGCCTCGGGGACCTCTACTGATGATATCTGTGGTTCCGCTGCTGGTCTCAAGGGGTGTATCAAAAGGCTGAGAAGCGATAACTTCAAATTATTGTCCCTTAGTTTTTAAACACGTTTCTTAAAAGTCAAAGTTGTTCTATTCTGAATGACTTTTGTGTCAGTGAGACGCCAATCAAAGTCTTAATAATCAGAATGAAAAAATAAGACTGCTTCGCTTACAATATTTTGGGGGTCAAATGGCCGAGAAGCGATGGTGAAATTTTGTCCTGGAAAATTTGTATTATCTAAGACAAAATTAATGTTATTGTTTCAGTTAGCATATATAACTAGTAAAATAACAAGGACAGTGTTTTTTTTTTTTTTTTTTCATTCAGCAGTGTTTAATTGATTAAAATTTGTAGGCCGCCCTGTCGGTGGGGCGTTAGAATGCACCGACTGCTCATCTGTAGAGGTTTCAGACCCCCCCAAATGAAGCCACCTGTTGGCCGTGGATGGCGATGCGTGAGGACGGGATCCTGGTGGCTGAACGGTCTGTGGCTTGCAACACTCCGATTAATTGGCTAGTTACATCATGCCCTAGTACTTACTGTCAATTGTACCGGTCGTACTACAATATCTTTATTGTAAAAAAAATTATTTTTGACTATAAAGTAAATTTAGATTAATTTGTCAAAATTAATAAAGAATATTTATTTTGGGAAGAGAAGGGAAATTTAAAAAAAAAGCCGTTAGGATTAACTGTAAAAAATTCAGTTATTACAAATAAGGAAGATAAAAACGCTAAGTTAAAAATAACCGGAAATATTTCAAGGTCAGATTTCAAATAGGGAAAATTGTAAAAATGCGACTTGCAAAAGAAATCTTAAATGAACAGTTAAATTTGAAATTTTATCTCGATAGCATTCCAGTATAAGGGACACTACTCTGAGATCAGTTAAAAGAAGTTGCTAGCCTTTCATTGAAAAATGTCGATTGGGAGATATTTCTGTCACAAAGAACCCCTTTTTGACGTAAATATTTTGAGAAAGACAACAGGAAATTTTTATGAAACATTTTTGAGAAAGAAAGAAAATTACAGAATAATATTGAATTATATTTTGAAAGAAAATTTGATGAAAAATATTTTGAAGTGAAAAGTATTTTAGGGAAAGAATTTCCCAAAGCATTGACATGACATCCGTGTTAAAAAAAAAAAAAAAAAATTTTTTTCTCTGCTTTTTTTTCATTTTTAGGTATAATTTGTGTTTTATGAAAAAACCTTCCCTTTTTAATTTTTTGAGCCTTGAAATTTTAGTTTTTAATATGTAGAAAACTTATAATTCTAAAACAAAACCCCAAGAGATAGAGGACAAACAAAAAGAAATTTACAAGTTTTGTTAAAGAATAAATATTAATAATGTTGACAATTCAACGTTTTGCCTTTTTATAAGGCTAAGTGTATATTTGGCGTTTATTGATTTAAAAAAAATATTTTTTCTGTATTAACAAGTAATTGTAACAAGTAACATTTACCTGCATAAGGAAGTTTATGCACATAATTTTTGTGAGTTCCTCTCTGTTTGTGTATTATTTATTTTTCTTTCAATATATTGTAAATAAAGTGTGTTATTTATATTTGGTGAGGTGTTCGACTTTTTAAATTTGTTTGTGTTTGAAGTTCTTTGCTCTTAAATATTACTGTTATTATAACATATATCAGGGAACAAAGTTCCCCAGGCTATATAATGTCACTAGTGACCAAACATACACTGTAGTGTTAATAGACAAAGGTGGAAACCACTTACTGTAAGTAGAGGCTGTGGCGTCTGGTATGCACCATAGCTGTCTGCTGGAGAGAGAGGTGACAAGCACGTCCAGGGTTGTTCAGTGGCATCGGAAGAAGAGTTCTCTTCTTGGGTTCCTGTGTCACGTGACCAAAATAGGGTCTCCTGACACAGGAGCTTAACCAAAACCCTCAGACAAGGGACGGAGTGGTAGTACCTGTTAGGGTCCCATCTATGGGTTAAATAGAAAAATGTATTTATGAAAAAAAATTGTATTATCCATTAAGAATTGATTTATTTCAAAACTTTATCGGCATTAAATGACCCACTGAGGTTGATATGCTGTAAAACAAACCAAACCAAACCAACCGTAAGCCAGAAAATTTGGAACTACTGATAGCTGAGAATTTCCCCGGCTATAAAATCTATAATTATGTATTTTATCAATAATGTTAAACTTTTCGCTATTAGTGGGTAGAGAAATTGATGGAACACAGGTGCTTGCAGTCACAATCAGATTGAGTATACCATTCTTGTAGCCCTGTCTTGCCAAGTAGTCGAAATCAGTGTTCCCACGCGTCCTGGAAAATAAAATGTCAATTTTCCAGTACTGGAAAAATGTTTTTTTTTTTTTTTTTTTTTTTTGTCAAAAATCCTGGAAAAGTTAAATTATCTGAGACACAATCAGTTATTTTTACAGTAAAATATAACTAGCAAAATAACAAGGACGATGCTTGTTTTTTTTATTTTTAACGCTCACCGAATCTACGCAAGATTTCCAAATTATTCATGAATATTCATTAAACAGTAAAAATGCTTCTGACTGGGTGGGTACTTGTTGATTTCATCCAATGAAGTCTCGCTTTCATTATGTAGCGATTTTTTGATGATTATGTTCAGTATTGTTTAATTGAATAAAATAATTTAATATTTTAGCTAGGCTTGAAGGAATATTTTGTCTGTAAGTCAGTCAAATAATTTTCACAGAAATTCGACATAAAAACATCACCACAACTGAATTGACATAATTTTAATTTTGTCGTTACAAATACCATTATTTAGAAGAAATTTCGCGTAAAATGCTCAGATAACGTTTATTTGAAGCATGAATCTTTTTTTTTTTTTTTTTTTTTCTTTTTTAAATAGCACTCGTGTAAAATAGTTGTTGAAAACCAAAGAATGTTTTGTACTTGAAGGTATAGAATAGCGTGCAAGCAAAATTTTGTTCAAAAATGATCAATTAAAACAAACAAAACAAAAAAAAACAATACACAGTAACGTAATACTAATATTTAAGAATTACATAAAATTAATGTTCATTTAAAAAAGTTTTTATTAAACATTTTAATAAACGCTGAAAAGTAAACAAATTTTTAATTTTATTTTTAAGACCAACGTTGGTCCCAGCCACAGACCACTAAGTAAGGGTTCAAGCATATGGTGCTTAAATAAAGTTTTTCATCAAATGTCAATTTCATCTCAGTTAAAAAAATAACTGTCCCTTTTACATGTAAATAGCAATCCACCACCACCTCTCTCCCCTGGAAAATATTGGTAATCTTAACATCTTGCCACCCGGACTCCTGACCTAATTTACTAATTTACATTGTCAGGTATAATTCCGGCCAAACATATTTTCTGAGTCGTGCAATTTTTGGGATATTAATGTAGATATTTTACAGTACCCCCCCCCCCCCACCCCACCCTGTTTAAAATGTTAAATTTCAAATATTAGGTACTGCCAATTTTGACCTCACAGACGTATTTAAAAAAAATTGATTTAATCCCTTCGATTGGAGAAAAAAAAAAATCCCAAAATCAGGGAATTATCATATTTTAATGAAAATTTCAGTGTTGATTTATGAATGAATTATTTAGAAAACTAAAGGTTGGGGGGGTTAAAACATCTTTCAAAACTAATTATAGTATAAAAATATACTTTTGAAACTAATTACAGTATGAATAAAAAGACTGTTGATAGAAGAAAAAAGTTATTTTAAAGGATCATGTCTTGTAGAAAATAAGTACCGAAAATTAAATGTAAAAAAAATAATTATTTTTAAAAAATTTTTTAACTCTTTTGAGATATATATATATATATATATATATATATATATATATATATATATATATATATATATATATATATATATTGTCTTTTAGATAATCAGTGGAAAAAATTATACAGATACTGTTTTGTTAAAAAGGGTGGCGGGGGCCTAAGTTTTCAATTGAGATTTTTTCCAAAAATTATTAGATAACAATTCTAAGTGGGCTTGTTATTAAATTGTTATTTGTTTTAGAATCTATAATTATGAAATTTAAAACTTAAATTTAAAATTTTAAATGAATTTATCTATTATGTATGTATATGGATTGTTTTCAAGGCGCATATAGGTGGCATTTATTTGAAAGAACTTCAATTTATTTCCATTGAATCAGTTTGATTGAAATGATTCAGTAATTTAAAAGAATTCATTGATTACAAAAAGTCACCAAGAAATATATTTAAAAATGCAGAGGCGCAGATTGCAGACAAAAAAAATTGCAAAAAATCAGAATTATCTGACTTTATTATTAAACAAAAACACCAGATTTTTTTGTTCAAAACACACAGAAAAACTAAAGATATTTCATTTAAATCAATATCAAAGAGTTAATCATTTTTCTATACATAGTGTATTTAATGTTTTTCTATTATTGATTTCAAAGAAGAAACTATTATAAGTCTTAGATGATGTGGGGATTTTTAGTCTGTAGCTATTTCACACAAAGGGCCCAAATTTTTAGCTGAATTTAATTGTTTAAAATATATTAAAAATAAATTACATATGTAATATTATTTATCTTTTTTTTCTTTCCTTTTTTTTTTTTTTTTATTGATTCTCATAGTATAATGAGCATCAATAAAAATAAAAAAATTAAAAAAAAAAAGAAAGCAAAATGTGTAATTTTTATTTACGTAAAAAAATATAATGATCATACTTTTCGAATTAAACAAAATTTGACCTTAAATTGATTTAATTTTATTTTTTTAAAAATGAAAATGAGCACATAAATTGTTTGTACCTATCAAATATTGACAAATTTAAGATATACAATAAAGCAAATTTTTTTTGGCACATCAATTTAGATATTTTACAACCCAATTTTTTATAGGAATTTGTACAAAACACAATTCCCCCCACACCCCCACCATTGAAGCGTAAAATCCTTGTTTTTTTTTTTTTTTTTTTTTTTTCCTCAATATTTTTATTTTTGAAATAATCTACTTTAAAATAACAATTTTAGTCTTTTTAATGATTGGTTCCGATATCGTATTCATCTCTGTGTTTGGCCGCCCTGTCGCTGGGGTGTTAAAATGCACCGTCTGCACCTCTGCAGAGGGGTAAGACTCCCCAATGGGGCCACCTGTTGAATGTGGGTGGCGACCTGTGATGCTTAAGGATAGAGCCCAGGTGGATGAGCAGTTCATGACTTGCAATACTCCCCTTTGACCCTATCTTGGGCTAGATGGGCGGTCGGAGAGGCCCCCTCCGATCAATCGGCTGGTCACGTCAAGCCCTAGCACCCATATGATTTTCTCAACCCTATTGCCCTTATGGCAAGCCCAACCCCTTTTTATCATATGGGTGCTAGAGGCAGTGACTGAGGGTCTACATGTTCTGGTAATGACAAATTATCTGATGGTGAGGTTCCAGTTTTGCTCCCTGGTCCACTCTGTTAGGGTCCCATCTATGGGTTAAATAGAAAAATGTATTTATAAAAAAATTGTATTATCCATTAAGAATTGATTTATATCAAAACTTTATCAGCATTACATGACCCACTGAGGTTGATATGCCGTAAAACAAAACCAAATCTGTATTTGGTCTACTCAATAGGTCACTACAGCCCAACATATGAGCGGTTTCTTTAAGACGCCTTGTTTTCCATGTCCTTCCCTATCTATTATTTCAAGTTGAAATATAACTTTAATATATAGGGATGTTCATGGGTTGCAAAGGGAGATAATAATTTTTTTTAATTTTAAAACAATTGCCAAAAATCAGTGAATTGTCCAATTTTAATGTAATTTTCACCAAATTATTTTCCAATGACTTAATTTTCAAATGATTAACTTATTATATTAAAGAAACCTGAAAAAAATTTTTTTTTTAATTATATTCAGAAGGTGGGGGGTTGGTAACCTTTTACCATTTGAAGAAAAAAAATTCCCGTTCCCTAATTTTTACATTTCTTGAAAGAGCATATCCTGAAGAATATATAGAAAAATATAAATTCAATACCTTAAAAAAGTGATTTAATAAAAAAAAAAATTTATTTTCTTGAAACTAAAAAAATGAATAATGTAGCATTTTTTTTTTTTTTTTTTTTTTTTTTTTTTTTTTTTTTTTTTTTTTCGTTTTAAAAAAAAAAAAAAAAAGTTTCTTCAAATTGATGCAAAAAACAATTATTTTTTCTAAGTTTGAGTTTTTTTTACTACCTTAAAAATTTCAATGTCTATTTTTCGTCTGTCAATATCTGTGACTAACTTGAAATCTTATCAAAATATAGCCATGAATTTTATCTTTGAAAAAATCCAAGTTAAAACATGCAATGATATGTTGCATATTTTCCAAGATTTAAAGAAATTTTTTTTAAATCCTCAATTTCAACTATGGATGACAAAACAGGCAAAATTCTCTTTCAGTTTGAATAAATGTCAATCGCAACAGAAAAGTTTTTTTGGCTACACTTCCAAGAAAAAATATTTTTAAAGATATTGGAAAGAAAATCCAATATTTATCTTTTACTTTGAAATACCCGGGTGTGAAAACATACGAGATAGTAAAAAAAATGTCAATGTCTGTCCACCACAGGTGTGTACTCAGTGACAAGAGACAAATAATGAGTTATCGCCTCTTGGGATATGCATTTATCTTCCTTACACCCCAAAAATTGAACATAGCTATTAATGTCCAATAGTATATAAAATATAATACAGATATAAAAAAGCGAGAAACACAGCACAGTAAATATCTGAAATTTAATTTTATCGAAATTTGTATTAATTCAATAAAAAGATAAACAAAAAAAACATTTATTTAAAATATTGGGTGAGGGTGTATTATTGAATTGCTAATGAAAATGTTGATCATGGCTAAGCCAAAACAGGAGGTCAGACAATTGTATTGTACAGGTTGTCCATAAAGTCAGAGTGCACTTAAACTAATTTATAACTTTAAAGTGCATATGGACTTTGTGGACACGCTGTCGTTAATTGATAGATGTCGGCATTATCTATAATAAACCCAAAATAATTCATTAACCCTGCAACATAAAAAGTAACAATAAAACTGTCTAAATGTGTTGATATTAGATTAATATCGATTAAATTATGAAGTTGCCGTGAACAATTTCTGTCCTGGAAATGGACTCTGTTGGTGGGTAGGGAACAGGAATGCCCAAAATTAAAAAACAAAACAATTATCATGGTGCCAAAAAACAAAACCACAAAGATTTCATAAAGACATTTTTCGAGTCTTCAGATTCTGAAACAGAAATAATATATTAAAAAAATCCTGGATATTTTTTTAATTATCTGAGACAAAATTAATGTTACTGTTACAATTAACAAATATAAGTAGTAAAATAACAAGGACTGTGTTTTTGTTTTTAACATTCATCGAATCTACCCAAATTAGTCATGAATATTCATTAAACGGTAAAAATGCTACTGATTGGTTGGGTACTTGTTGATTTCATCCAATGAAGTTTCCCTTTCCCCATATAGCAATATTTTTATTTATTTTTATGTGACACAAAACAAACAAGACAAGAATTTGTCATGGTCAGACTACTTTTAATGAGATATTGGTTTTGTAAAAAAATAAACTCCCTTTTACAAGACGTAAAATTTCGTCAAATTCAGAATATTTAACTTTAATATTTTCTTTATGATCATGTTCAGCAGTGTTTAATCAATTAAAATGATTTAATTTTTAGAAAAAAAGTAAATATTTTAGCAAGGCTTAAAATTTGTTTTAAGGGAATATTTTATCGGTAAGTCAGTCACAATTTTCACAGAAATTCGACATAAAAAAAACATCTCCCCAATTGAATTGACATAATTTTAATTTTATCATCACAAATTATTTAGAAGAAAGTTTGGATAAAATGCTCAGATAAAGTTTATTTGAAGAAGTGAGCTAAATTCATTTTCTTTTCCAGAATAGCACTTGTGTAAAAATAGTGAAGGGAAAATCAAAGAATGTTTTGTACTTGTATAGAATAGCGAGCACTCAAAATTTTGACTGGAAATAAAAAAAATTTCTTAAATTACACAGTAACGTCATACTAAGATTTAAGAATTTTTTAATTTTTTAAAATTTTAATCAAATGTCAATTTCATCTAGGTTAAAGTAACTCCTTTTTACGATGTAAATAGTGGACTTCTGTCCTAATTTACTGTTTTTACTTACCAATGTCAGGTTTAATTCCAGCCAAACAGATATTTTCTGAATCGTCAAATTGTTCACGTCAAGCCCTAGCACATATGATTTTCCCAACCCTATTGCCCTTATGGCAAGCCCCCACCCCTTTTTATCATATAGATGCTAGAAGGCTGTGGCTGAGGGTCTACATGACCTGGGAATGACGTTAAACTCTATCTGATGGCGAGGTTCCAGTTTTGGAGGTTTAGGGAATGTGGAGCACCCCTTCATCACCATTGCTCCCTGGTCCACTCTGATCCGGAGTGGTAGTACCTGTTAGGGTCCCATCTATGGGTTAAATAGAAAAATGTATTTATAAAAAAATTGTACTATCCATTAAGAATTGATTTATTTCAAGACTTTATTGGCATTAAATGACCCACTGAGGTTGATATGCCGTAAAACAAAACAAAACAATCGTCAAATTGTAATGGAGATATTTTACAATGTCTCCACCCCACCCCACCAGCTTTTTATCAGCAAATTCCACTTTTTTTTTTTTTTTTTAATGGATTTTTACAAAGCACAAATTCAAATGTCAAATATTAGGTACTGCCAGTTTTGGCCTCACAGACGTATTTTAATAAATAATTCTTTCGATTGAAGAAGAAGAAAAAGTCAATATTCACTCTTGATATTTATTTATGAATGAATGTTATAATGTATCAGTTATTTTATTTCAAAACTTTCTGATTTTTTTCTGGTCACTTAAGTTTGACCCTCCCCTTATTTTTGGGGCGCAAAATATCAGTGGGGTTATATAAAGTTGAAACTAATTACAGTATAAACAAAAGACCGAAGGTGTGAATAGAAGGGGAAAAAATTAAGCTATTCTGGTAGAAAATAATTACCGAAATTTGGATATTAAAATTTAAAATAAAGACTAAGAAATAATTTTTGGAGGTCTTTTGAAAAAAAATTTTTTTCACTCTTTCTTATAATTGGCTATTATTTTTATTAATAAAAAAAAATTATATGCCGATATTTCTTCTGTTTAGGGGTGGGGGGGCTACATTTTCAATAGATTTCTCTACAAAAATTATTTGATAATGATAATAAACTAAAATAATTATTAAATAAATATTCATTTTTAGAATCTATAAAAATATGAAAACCTAATTTCAAATTTATATTTTTATTGATTTACTATAGCAGAAATACCTAATTAAATTATAAAATTCATTCATCAATACTGAAAATTTCATTAAAATTAGATAATCCCCCCCAACTTTTTTTTTTTTTTTTTTTTTTTTTTTGTAATTTCTTTTTTCAATTAGGGTGTTATATTTATTTTGTAAAACACGGATTTTATGACAAATTTCGCAGCATTTACAGCCATATTTGAGCAAAACTGACTGAAAAGAAAGTTCAACATTTATTACAAACAAATTACATGTGTAATATTATTTTGCTTTTTGACTAATGCTCATTATGTTACTACTTTTCGACTTAGACAAAAATTTGACCTTAAATAATTGATTTAATTAATTTTAATTCGTTTTTAAAATGAAAAGCAGACAACATTTTGGCAGTGCCTAAATTACAGTATGAATAAAATGACAAAATGTCTTCTCATCAGTTTGATTGGCTTCTCACTTTCAGAAATCTACTTATTCATTGATACACAAATGCAAAATATACCGTATCCCCAACCTCAATTCTTTTTTCAGGAACACCGATAGTAGTAAGATTGGGGTACTTACTACTCACATAAATCCCCAAATTTAGCCTTGGTCGGCAACCCATCAACTCAAGGAGAAGTCTGACACAAAACCTCTGCTGCCTTTCAAGGAAATGCTAGGGGGGTAAACCCCGAAAACAAATCGAGTTGGAGTACCTAAGGTGGTGTGAGGCTGAAATTCAGTGCTACCCATCAACTCCTGTGACACTACTGTTGCCAAACTGCATTGGTCCCTTACCTTTCCTTTGGATCTATAGGGTATATGAGATGAGGAGATGAAGAGAAATAACAAGACATAACAGGCAGATTAATAAAGTCTTGATCTATACTTCAAAACAGTTAAGTCTGAACACTAGCGTCCAGATGCTCAGAACTTTTTATTTATTTTAAATCCCCACCGATCACAGTGGCAGTGAAGAGAGGGGGGATTTGCTGCATGGGCAACAGCTCATCCACCTTATGAATCCGCCCAGGCTATGTAGTTCAAGTTATAAAAAATTTTTTATAAAATGAATAATAAAACCTTGACACTACTCCGTCTCGTAGACAGAAGGATGCCAATCAAAATGACAAAAGACCGAAGTTGTGAATAGAAGACAAAAAAAAATTATTTTAAAGGAGCACCTCTTGCAGAAAATAAGTACTGAAAATCTGAAAATTAAATGTAAAAAAAATATATATAAATAAATGAATAAATAAAGTTTTGGTAGATTTTTTCTATTTTTTATTCTTTGGTTTATATATATAAATTGTCTTTTAGATTATACATCGATATTTGTTTTGTTAAAAGGGGAGGGGCTTAATTTTTCAGTTGAGTTTTCTCCAAAAATTATTAGTTAACAATTCTGCAGTAGGCTTGTTATTAACTTATAATGTCCTAAAATGCCCTGAAAAAAATATTTCTCTAGTCCCAGAACGCCGTGAAGCGTCTCCAGTTCATATACACTGTTAAATTCAATTAAAACTCACATTTTCAACATTTTTAATCCAGGAAAAGAAGTATGTTTGTTACAGAAAGGTTAATTTCTCGTCTGGAATGTTTTTCTGTCTTTTTAAAACAATTATTCCCAAAGAACAGAGGTGTTTATATACTCGAATTAAAAATAAATAAAAAAATTTTTTTTTAATCCATCCGTTTTCAAATACTTTCATAAAAAAATCGATTTAAAATTATTATTTTTCTCATTTTCTGCAAGGGAAACAAGCCTGTTCATTTTATAATTTATTTATCTATTTTGGTTTAGCAATAAATGTCTTTTTAAACCATTTTTTTTTTTTACAAAAAACGAAGAAAATTTATTGTCTCAAATTTTAAAAAAATGGTGATTACGAATCAAGGTGGGTTGCCCGTTTTCATATATATTTGTAAAAACCGATTAAAAATATTTTTCACTAGGAAAATAGCCTAGTTCACTTCCTGAATAATATATTTCCGGTCCACCTTGATTTCTATCTTTTTAAACAAAGATTTCGTATAGACCATTCTGATTTTTTCCCTCGCATTTTTGAAAAAAAAATTTGGAGATGGCGGCTGAAAAATATGTACAATTTTTAAGGTTTTTCCGAATATAATCTTTCAACTGAAGAGATAGGCTTAGGAATTGATGCTCAAAGTGATATTTCTTTTTCGAGTGTCAATACTAGTGATTTATCAGATTTTTCTGAATTAGAAGATGAAGATGAAATTTTCACAGAATCCAACCGAAAATGTTGAACTAACGAGACCATCAGAATTTACAAGTTTTGTTGGTCCTACACACCCACTAGGACTTGATGCTACACCCGTAGAATTTTTTCGGCTATTTCCACTAATTTGTTTGAAGAAATTTCTTTTCAAACGAATTTATACACGAGACAACAAAATGCTAACTTTATTCCCACGTGTGTGCATCAGAAATACGCGCATACTTTTCTGAATGGGAGTCGTTCATTTGCTGAATTACAGGTAATGCTGATAAGGGTGATAACAGGAAATTCTCCTTAAAATCATATAAAATAAACTAACAATCTGATTTTAATAAAACTTTTGGTATATGAAGTAATAAAAGACGAACTTTTATTGTAAATAAATGTATACTAAATTGAAAATACTAATATTTTTTTTTGTTAGTTTTTGTTTCGCGCATTCCCCCCCCCCCCCGACAAAGATCTTAGTAGTTTTTTTTTATGTAAATAATATTTGCATTTGTGGAAAGATAATAAAAAAATTGCTACTAATTCGGTTTTAGTAATAGAGCATCTTAAACATCGTAAATAAGAAAAAATATGTATGTTTTTTTTCTCTAAATTGTTAGATTATTTTCTAAAGAATTTTATATTAAAAGTTCCTATTGTCTACTTTTTTTTTTTTTTTTTTTTTTTCAGGGATTTTCAAAAATTTATAAAATGTAAAATAAATACTTTTGTTTAGTGTTTATCAAAATCGTATTTATTTAATCAAATAAAATATTGTATAATAAATATATAGCAAAAATAATGACATAATCGAATTCGGTATTTTTTTTTTTTTTTTTTTTTAATTTGAAAATAATGTTTGAATTAAAAATTGTCATCATTCTTATTAATGGATAGATCTAACGGAAATAATATCTGCTTTGGTTTTTGAGGAAAACTCTTGTAGTTGTTGTTGTTGTTTTAGTTCTGGGTTGTTTTAGTACATAAGTTAAATTGTGAGGTACCAAGGAAATGCTAAATTAGTAATTTGTTTTTGCTTCAGAAAAAAACCCCCAAAAAAACGTACGATCTTCCATATAAAAAATAGTGCGCACGTCAAGATGTTATAATTATTTCAACAAAAATTAGGAATTTACGGGAATGCAAAAAATTTAGGTTTTATGTAACAGAAATTTTTTTTTGTTTTTTTTAACACATAAACTTGGAATTGTTCTTTATATTAAACGTAAAAGAAAACATTAAAAAGTTAATTTTCCACTTTTTATTGATGTTTTAACAATTTGCGTGCATATGAAAAGAGCGTGTTTTGAGCAACCCTAAGGTAAATTTTATTCGCTATTACTATGTGTGGATTTCTGAAATTTAGATTTTTTTTCTTCTTTCGATTTTTCTTTCGATTTAAAAAAATTAAAATAAACTTGGTGTGAAAACTGACGCCAAGTGAATATTTTGATGACTGGTAATACCATAAAAAAATAGGAGGACCATTACTTGAGAACTCACCTGAGTAGAATGTAATAGCTTTCTTTTCTATTCTAATAATATGTAGATTTAGAAAATATGAACCGTAATATTGCTGAACCTCATTTAGTGCAGAATCATTGGATATATAGCGAAATTTTTCTCTTTTTGATATGAAAAAAAAATACCTCAGACCTGTCTTTTTACCTGTTGATTGCTTCACAATGGAGATGCACTGATGTCAGTGATGTTTGTACGGTCATTTCTGTAACTAACTGCATGTAAAGTATTCCTATTAAAGTGTTTTTTAATATGTTTTTTTTCAGCATTTTTATTGAGTATACCGGGTTTTTTTTTTACCTATCTTTATGTAATTGTTCCATAACTGCGAACTAGCAAAATCATTTTCAGTGCAAACAACTTTATAACATTGAGGAAGAAATTGTTTTCTGCAAGTCTGCCTATTTTCATAACAATCTGTTCACAAATAACGATACTATGAGCTTTTGAATGTACAGAACCATTTTTAGCTGTTTTTTACCAAATCCTTATGCGAACAGAGGGGTTTGGGCCTAGAATTGCTTCTGGGAAGTTAAGAGTTAAATAATAAATATTTGTTTTTAGAATCTGAAATTTAAAACTTAAAATTAGGCATCTCATATTTAAATGAATTTTATGGATTGTTGCTTTCAAGGCGCATATAGGTGGTGCGAATGGTAATATTTATTTGAAAGAATTTCGATTTATTTCCATTGAATCAGTTTGATTGAAACGATTCAGTTATTTAGAAGAAATAATTCCTTGGTTAATAAGTCAACTCTGAAAATTTTATTAAAATCAGATAATTCTTTGATTTTTTTTTTTTTTTTATTTTTTTTTTTTTTTATTATCAATCTGGGCCTCTACATCTTTTAACATATTTCTTGCTGACTTTTTTGTAAACAGAAAATCTTTTCTTTAACTCTTTAGAATTTAAAAAAAAATCTGGATTTTTGTTTTTTGAACCAAAAAAAAAAAAAAAAGAAAAGAAAAGATATTTCATTTAAATCAATATCAAAAAGATCATTTTTCTATACATAGTGTATTTAATGGTTTTTATTATTGATTTCTAAGAAGAAACTGTTATAAGTCTTAAAAATCTTGAATCATGTGGGTGTTTTAGTCCTTAACTACTTCACACAAAGTGCCCATTTTGATCAAATTTTTAGCTGAATTATTAAATTCAGCTGGTTCAAGATGTATTTTAAAAAAAGTAAAATAATATTACATATGTAATTTAATTATTTTTTTTTACTGAGGCTCATTATACTATAAAAACAAATTAAGATTACTTAAATTGATTAAGATGAAAATGAGCACTCAAATTGGTGGTACCTATCAAATATGTGCCATGCTGTATTTCTTGCTTTTTGACAAATATATGTAGATATTATATAAACCCCCCCCCCTCTGCCTTTTATCAGCACATCAATTTTGATATTTTACAATTCACCCCCATTTAAAAAAAAAAAAAATTAAAAATTTTTTTATGAATTTACAAATTTTTTAATGAATTCCTACCTTGAGGTGTAAAATCCTTCAGTATTTTTCAATATTTACATTTGAAAAAACAATTTGATTTATCCTTTTTTAATGATTGGTTCCCATATTGTGTTCATCTTTGGTCTACTGAATAGGTCACTACAGCCCAACATGTAAGCTGCTTCCTTAAGACGTCTTGTATATTTGCTAATAAAAAGAGAGAAACACAGCACAATAAATATTTGAGTTTATTGAAATTTGTACAAATTCAATAAAAAAGAAAGAAAAAAAAACTTATTTAAAACATTGGCTGGGGGTGTAAAATATCTAAATTGATTTGCTGATAAAAGAACACCCCCCCCCCCCAAAAAAAAAAACAAAACAAAAAACAAAAAAACAAAACAGGACACCGGACAATTTTATTGTACAGGATGTCCATAAAGTCAGAGTACACTTTAAATAATTTATAACTTTAAAGTGCATATAGACTTAGATGCCTACATCTATCAATTAACTACACAGGGTGTCCACGAAGTCCGTGACACCCTGTGTAGTTAATTGATAGATGTATGCATCATCTATAATAAACACAAGATACTTGATTAACCCTGTATCATAAAAAAAGTAAGAATGAACTGTCTGTTGATATTAGATTGATATCGATTGAATTATGAAATTGCTGTGAACAAGTGCTGTCCTGGAAAATTTTGGAAATGTCCTGGATATGTTCCGGAAAATGATTTCCTAAAACTAGTGGGAACCCTGACTCACCTTTAACTCTGTCACAATTCTCATACAAAATAAAAAAAATTCTCAAAACAAATTTGAAAAGGTGGAACTCTATATGCCAGTTCGATTACGATGTTTCAAATGCCAGAAATTTGGACATCATAAGGTCTTATGTCGAGGGCAACAAGTGTGTGGCAAATGTGGAGAAAAGGATCCATCTCATTCCGAAGATGAATGTCAAAATGATGAGAAGTGTGCAAATTGCCTTGGAAATCATCCACATACTCTAAAACGTGACGTATACAGGATAGAGACAAATACTCCATGCGAAACATCAAAAGGGTATATCCTTCCCAGAAGCCAGAAAGATTATTGAGTCCTACATGGAAACACGATCCTATGCTTGTGTGGCTCAAAGAATCAATAAAATAATTACCTTAAGTTTAATAATTTATTTATAAGCTCAAGTGCAAGCGAGTGGCCAAGTTTCCAGGAACAGCTGAAAAATGCCTATTGTGAAGCACAAGAAGAGACCAAAAGTGAATCCCAAAGTAAAGAAACGGAACCAGGGTTTGAACCAAATTCTTTAGTCAGCTGGCCAAAAGCCAAACCCCAAAGATCCCGATACGTCCACTGAGACCATTGGAGGATGCAATATCCAAGATGAGCAAAGGAAAGAAAGAAATAAGGGATAATCAGTCAACCCAGAATTCAAAGACTCAGGCCCATTTGGCACCTACAGAAAAAGTATCGGGTCAATCAAAAGACCCATCGGCTCCTATAGAATTAAAAAATAGATACAAATTGTTGGAAAGAATCAAAATAGAAGAGCCTAACTTCACTAAGGTAAAAGCTAAGAAATCTCTAAAGAACTCTCCATAGAAACCAAATAAAAAAATGTATAATATTATAATGGAACTGCAGAGGAATCAAAGCCAATTATGAAGAACTACTACTACTGCTGACAAAATATAACCCCAAAGTAATATGCCTTCAAGAGACATTCCTCAAAGACATTAACCAGCTAAACAAAAAATGACTATACATATAATCACATACATAATAATAATAATAATAGTAGTTATAGTGATAAAATAATGTTAATGATAAATGATAATAGCGATAATAATAGTAATAGTGATAATAATGTTGGTGATAATAATAATAATGATGATCTACTTCCATTTCGTATAATAAACTACGATACATACTTCGACTGTCAACGTTCAGAAATTAACATATGTATGCACATGTACATATATATACATTTCATGTCAGGTCGCACAAAGCGCTATGGGTATTATGTAACCCCGTACAACCTGCTCCATAGTCGGATCATCGGCGACTAAACCGGTACCCCACCAGGCTTGCCTGGTGAGGAGGGTGGCTAGACACCCAGCAGGACGAAAAACAAAACCTGTGAAAGGGCGGAGGAAGCTTCCCGCTCAACGGCCATCTAGCACATTAACGCGAGAGCACAGAAATACCTGGGCTGGTATCCAGGCGCGTAATAGTCTAAATAACCCCCACTGCCTTGTGGTTATCCTCTGGATAGGAAAAGGCTAAGGGAGAAAACCCTGACAGAAATCACGGCTTGGACTCCGTTAGGCAGTTCAGTGTGTAAAATACTAACTGGCAACTCCTGCAGCCAAACTGACGCCGAATGTAGTGGTTCACCATTCCTTCGGATCACGCCAGCAAGGCAGAGAGGGGGGCCCTGTCACTTGGGCAACCCAGGGCCTCCATACATCTTGCTCAGGCTTTTTTTTTTTTTTTTTTTTTGTGCCCTGGAGGGGAAACTCCTTCTACACTGTGCTGTGGGCACAGCACGGGAGGTCAGCAGTTACTGGTTATAAGCCCTTTCTCGTTGGGCGTAGAGTTGGGCGACCTCCGTCGGTGGGAGAGATGTCTTCATCTCTCTGGACAGCTACCGCCCGCCTCAAGCTGGGCAGCCCTCAGCCAATTAGGTGCTGTCCCACCACAACCTGCCTGCTTCATTGGGTGCATGTAGCTAAGGGATTTATCCTAACAAGCGGGTTGCAAACATATGCACCGAACAAAACTAAGACTCTTGCATTACGCCTCGGATGCTAGAATGTTAGGACAATGACACCCGGACAAACTGACAATGATAAAATGGATATAAGAGATGCACGCAAAACTGCAGTCATTAATAAAGAACTCTTGAAGAGACAAGTTGACATCTCTACTCTTCAAGAAACTCGACTTCTCTCATCAGGCTCATTGAAAGAAAGAGACTACACCTTTTTCTGGCAAGGGAAACCTCCTGGTGAAACCAGAGAGTATGGAGTTGGCTTTGCAGTCAGGAACACTTTACTGGGAGCAATAGTACCACCTACAGGTGGTTCAGAGAGAATTTTGACCCTCCGCCTGAACTCTTCGATAGGACCTGTTCACCTGGTTAGTGTATACGCCCCAACACTTAGCGCCCCTCAAGAAACAAAGGACAAATTTTATGATGAGCTTGAGTTGATTATAAAAAACATCCCCAAACAAGATCAACTTTATCTTCTTGGTGACTTTAATGCAAGAGTATTACTTGAAAAGACTTACCCTGAATCACAGGCCGGTTTCAGAGTAGGAAGGTCCACTACTGACATGATCTTCTCTCTGAGGCAGCTTCAGGAGAAATGTAGAGAACAGAGAAGACCACTCTACATAGCATTTATTGACCTCACAAAAGCTTTCGACCTTGTAAGCAGGAGTGGTCTCTTCCAGTTAATAGAAAGAATAGGCTGCCCCCCAAAACTTCTCCGCATTCTTCAGTCTTTTCACACTGTCATGAAAGGCACCATCCAGTTTGATGGGTCCACCTCAGACCCTTTCAGCATTCGTCGTGGTGTCAAGCAGGGATGCGTGTTGGCTCCCACTCTGTTTGGGATCTTCTTTTCCCTCCTTCTGCGCCAGGCTTTTGGTAAATCAGCAGAAGGAGTCTACCTTCACGCAAGGACAGATGGAAATCTGTTGAATCTCAGCTGTCTAAAAGCAAAAACAAAGGTCAAACAATTTGTCATTCGGGACATGCTATTTGCTGATGATGCAGCAGTGGTAGCACACTCTCAGGAGCAGCTGCAAACACTCATGGACCAGTTCACCCAAGCCTGCCAGGACTTCAGCCTGACCATTAGTATAAAGAAACTAAGACGATGGGTCAGGGAACTGGAAATCCTCCTCCCATCACCATCAACAACTATACTCTGGAAGCCATAAACACCTTCACCTACCTTGGATCCACCATCACTGACAACCTGTCACTTGATGCTGAACTCAGTTGCCGGATCGGAAAAGCTGCCTCAACTTTTGGGAAGCTCACAACAAGAGTGTGGGACAACAGCAAGCTCACTATCCGTACAAAGGTACAAGTGTATAGGGCATGTATTATCAGCACCCTCATGTATGGAAGTGAAACATGGACCTTATACTCCCACCAAGAGTGGCGGCTAAATACCTTCTACCTTCGCTGCCTTAGACGTGTACTGGGCATCACCTGGAGGGACAGGATCACTAACACAGCAGTCCTAGAGAGAGCTCAACTCCCCAGCCTGTACTCTCTACTGAGACAACGTCGTCTCCGATGGTTGGGTCATGTACGTCGGATGGATGATGGACGAATCCCGAAAGACATCCTGTATGGAGAGCTAACATCTGGTAAAAGACAGATTGGTCGCCCCCTACTGTGATTCAAGGGTGTCTGCAAAAATGATCTCGGGTGCTTTGGCATTGTCCCTTCCAGCTGGGAAAATTTGGCTCAAGACCGCCCTCGGTGGCGGCTGAATCTCCATAGAGGCCTGTACACGTCAGAATTCACCCTGATACAACATCATGAAGCTAAGAGGTCCATAAGAAAGCAACGGCAACAAAGCATCGGGACATCATCATCTACAGGGACAACCTACAAATGCAAAATCTGTGGTCGAGAATGTTTCTCAAAAATAGGACTTCATAGTCACAGGAGGCGCTGCAACCTCAGGGGCACACAAAAACTTTTATCATAGTCTTTCGAGACTGAATTGCCAATGATGATGAAAGATGGACACAGGGCTTCAGGAGGTGTGTCAATAGGGAAGGTCGATTTTGGAACTGGGATACAGCACTGATAGTGATATTTGGGGTTTGACATGATAAATAACGACAGAAAATATTTTTCCCAAAATCATTACCAATTTTTGAGGAAACGAGTTTAAAGGCTGAAAATTAAGGCTCTGGAATGTGGCCTCCGTGATAAAGGGAAATTTACCGCAGTCAAAAGATTATGTACTGTAGAGGAAAAAATGTTTAAATATCATTTAATGAATATCTTTTTCTTTGATATCAATAATTCATATAAAAAAAAATAAGCATTATAAATAAAAAAGTATTTACTTGTAGAGACAAAATGGAGATTAAACTTTTAGTTTAGATTTGTTTTGGTTTGAGATAAAACAATGAAAAAAAAAATCGCTTCTTTTTTAAAAAATAATATTCAGGATTTGTTAGTTTTCAATACGCAAAAGAATAAATAATTTTAATTATAAATAAAACACCATAAAGCTAAGATTTTTTTCGTTTTAGTCATAAAATAAAATAAATATAGTTTGTCCTCGGACTTTTGCAGATGCTGTTATTCGTTTACTGTTTGTTTTAAATTGTTAAAATAATTAGTATTTTTTATTTTGATGCAAGATACTTGATTATTATTTGATAAAAGAAAGGATAGAAAAGGTTGTTTAATCTACATCATTTTGTATTTTAAGTGACTTTAATTCAAACAAACAACAAAAATGCGAGTTTTGTATTTCTGTGGTGAATTTGTATTATTTTGGTAAGTAATACTCTTTCTTTATTTCTATTATTTTTTTTGTTTCAAATTAAATTTTCTCTTTGAAATTATTAAAATACGATTATGTTCCAGTTTCATTGTGAAAAGTGTATCTGATACTATTTCATACACAAAAACCTTAAGCTACCTAAGGGTGTGTGTGTGTGTGTTTAAGGAATACCCAACTTTTCGTCTGCCTTAATTTTAAAAAGGAATTAAAATTAATTAAATCAATTATTTAAGGTCAAATTTTTGTCTAAATTGAAAAGTAGTAACATAATGAGCATCAGTAAAAAAAGAAAAGAAAAGTAAAATAATATTATGCATTTAATTTATTTTTAATACATTTAAAACATTTTTCAGTCAATTTGCTGTTGTAAAATCCGTGTTTACAAAACAAATTTAACACTCTTGATTGAAAAAGAATTACCAAATAACTAATGCATTATAAAATTCAATTATTGATAAATCAACACTGAAAATTTCATTAAAATCGGTTAATTCTCTGATTTTTTGTAAATTTCTTTGAGGTGGGGGGGTTGTTTTGTAAAAACACAGGTTTTCTACAAATTGGATATACCTAGTGTGTTTTTACACAACCTCTCATGATGGGAAAAAAAAAAGATTTTCTTATAATTTTTGGATTATTTTAAAATCAAT
This sequence comes from Doryteuthis pealeii, assembly GCA_023376005.1. Taxonomy (NCBI): domain Eukaryota; kingdom Metazoa; phylum Mollusca; class Cephalopoda; order Myopsida; family Loliginidae; genus Doryteuthis; species Doryteuthis pealeii. The sequence goes on from CM042163.1 coordinate 6,173,110, forward strand.
TTGATTTTTAAATTTACTATAAATTAGTGGCTATTTTTTTTTGGGGGGGGGGTCCTGTCTTTTCGAGCCAAAATTTTAGCCCCAGCTTAACCCTAACTCAAACCAAACCCAACTCCTTACTATAATTGTCAGGCTTTTTTATATGAAATTGGAAGATAGCCTAAAACAGTTTGATTTCTAATTTTTCATTTATTTCTATTTTTATTTTAGATAAAAATGTCTGTAAAAAGACATTCAATTTTAACCCCCAGTAGCTGTTCCAAAAAAATTTCAGGAGCACCTTGTCCTTTGGATTAGACCGAACCCCCCAACTTTACGACAAGTTATCCAGTTTAGTTATTTCCTTAAAAATACCTATCCCCATTTGAAAAATTTTGAGATTTCTAAATTGATTGCAAAGGAAATAATAAGTATATGGCAAGCAGTGAACCCACAATTGCCTTTGTTAAGGGAACATTATATAGGGCAGAAAGTGGATATATTTTGTTTCCTGAAGGCCAAACAGGTTAACAGAAAATTTCTCACCACACGCAAAGTGAAAAGAATGGAGGAACAGCTGGACAGATTATTTGATATTTCTTCATGTTGCTGTAAATTGCCAGTCTTAAGATGTGATGACTTTGCTGTGAAGTGCAACAAAGAAAATTGCCAAACAAGGCACATAGTTTGCACTTGTCCTCCTAATCAAATGTCAACAATTATGGAATGAATATCCCCACAACAAACTCTACAAACTACAGCCCAACTTAAAAGAAAGGACATCTGATCCTAGTAATACCAGAAGAGAAGAAACCACCATCACCCGGCTATGCATTGGCCACACTAAATTAACCCACTCCTTCATTTTAAAAGAAGAACCTACCTGACATCCAAGTAGGACAGCATGTTAGGATGTATGACAAGGAAACGAATAGATGGAGCCCTGCAGTTGTCATACAGACATGCACGGAGCCAAGGTCCTACAGACATGCACGGAGCCAAGGTCCTATATTAACAGCAACTAGGGATCCACCTGAGATTATACCAGAGTGGAAATTAACACACCAAAAAATATTCAAACAAAAATACTAAATACCCCATCCCAAATTAGCAATCATCATGTCTCACAGGAATCACAGACACAATGCAACACAACAGAAAAGAAAACAACCAAATCTGGCCGGATAATAAAGCCACCTGCAAGATAATACGAATGAAACAACAAAAACCTTTTTTTTTTTTTTTTTTTCATTTTGTGAACTCATCAAAAGAAAATCCCTTAATGGACACACACACACACACACAAAAAAAAAAGAAAAAACATTTCTTTTAATTTTTATGTTACCTACACATACATATGAAAAAAAAAAAAATTACAAATCTGTGATCACAACTGAACAATTTACATTTTTGATTTATTATGTTATATGCAAATAAAATAAAAATAACTTGTAAGGGGAAAATTATTTTGTAAAACAGAGTTCAGCTACAGAACCATCACATCTAAACCCTTAAGAGTTACTGCCCTTTGACTGGGCTGACAGAGATAGGGAATAAAAGATGGCTGATTACCCGTCACATGTCGTTTGACTGTGGAAAAGTAGGGATGGGATCTAAAATGGTATCTGAATTAAAATAACACTCGCTGTTTCTGTCAACAGCAATATTCCACCTTCAAATGAGAGCATCTATCCCTATTCTGTTGACTGTTCTTTGAGCCACTTCATCACTACAGATTTCACTTCCTCGTCACTGGAATAATATTTTTAATGAAAAGAAAGAATGAAAGAGGGTTTTAGAGGCAAACATTATTGTTCTATTTGTTTATCATGGAATAAACCATGACCTTTTTCAAGTCATTTCAAATAATCAGTTGGATGTAATGGATATAAAGTTTATGGCCTATAGAACAGGATTGTGATAAGGATAAAATACAGACTATCTGTTGCTATCTCACCACATTGAAGGCCAAATCGGCATTGTTGAGACCCCACGGATTGAATTCCGGCCCCGTGCAGTGCTGTTCCTCAGGTCAGATTAATACTTATACTTTATTGCACATCTTGGCTGAGAGGATTAGAGAAGGGGTTTCTAGTCTGGCCCAGAGTGTCCAGCAGCTTGGCCCGACTGTTATCCCTTCTGGGATGACAGGACAAAAAACAAGGAGCAAGTAGATCGAGCACAGTATTAAGTGTTCGCTCCTTTTCAATTGGCCCCTGTTTAGGTGAAGGACGCTTCATTCTTTGGGTTTGAAGGGTCCGACGATCACCCAAGCAGACGGCCAGGTGGCATCTGGAGCGGCAGCCCGCCACCCGGGGATGGACGCTTCATTATTCGGGTTTGAAAAGTCCGACGATCATCCGATTGTCGAAATAGATGGCCAGGTGGCATCCAGAGCATCAGACAGCCGCCAGGTAAGGGGTGGAGTCCTTGAAGGTCCCACGGACGCGGGTGCCGATTCCGCAAGGGACCGAGGTGGAATTTTGGTCGGCCAGGAGCCGCCACGGCCAACTTCACCCATGAGAGCAGTCGTAGCCGGACAGGAGCCGCCACGGCCAGCTGCCCCTGCAAGTCCAACAGACGAGGGTGCCAACTTAACACTAAACGGCACTAAAGCTGCTCCCCAGCGGGAGACCCTCATGCCGTAACCTGCGACGGCCAGGCCCTCAAACCCGGTGCTTCCCACCCAGGGAAAAACAGGCACCCCGAACACACGTGTGCAACCAAACATAGCCCAGAAGGCAGCAGAACTACCCACCTGGAAGCCGGAGGATTTTGTACCTCAGGACCCCCAGCAACTGCGTGAAAACTGGGAATCCAAATATAAAACCCTGGTGCAAGGGACAAAGCTAATACCAGTCTCTGAAGCCAGGGTAGACTTGAACCCAGAATTCTCTCTCTGGTGGCCACTGGCATGTTTTCCAGGAAGCTGGTGAGCCTCAGAAGAGAGCATATGGTGGACATCCTTCTCGCCAAAAACATCCAGGCAAAGTACCTGAGCAGGAGGAGTTTCGCCACATGGGACATCCTGCTCCCCAGTGCAGCGGAGGCAGTGAAGCCGTCTACTAAGGACCTGTACCTCAGACTGCAGCCTGAGTACCGAGGTCGCTGAAGGACAAATGTGTCCATTTTCAACGTCCTAGTAGGCCTATCCGCAGATTACCTGATGGCCTACTTGAACACCTTCGGGGACCTGAAAACTATGGTGCCCTCATACGAGAGAGAGGGGGCATCCAGACCGGAGACTTCCTCTTTGTAATGGATTTGACAAAAGGGCTTCATGGCGATCCTGGACACACTTGAGTACGACGGGATTCAGCTGACAATAGTGGTGGAGAGCAGAAAGCCTCAATGCTGGGTGTGCGGACAAAAGGGGCACTTGGCTAGAACCTGCCCCCAAAAAGTGCCGACAACACGACCAGCAACAACAATAACTATACCAACTCTGTCAGCAACAACAACCAGTGTACGCGGTTTCTGCAGCAGAGGGGTGGACTATGGTAACCCTACTAATCATATATGTGTCATATATATATCATATATGTGCTGGAAGGCGGTGGTTTAGGGTCTTAGTGTCCTGGGTATGGGCTAAAATGCATCTTGAGGTTAGGTTTCAATTCTGGAGCTTTGGAGAGTGTGGATTACCCCTTCATTGTCATTACTCCCAGTCCATCCTGATCCAAGAGTAACAGTACCCTTAAATATCCCATGTATGGGTTAAATAGATTTTTTTTAAAAATGAGTTTGAATGAGTTTTTGAAAATTAGTTTTAAAGAAACTTAATACCCAATAAGAATAAATAAAACAAATATCTTCGGCATAAAATAATCTAACGGTTGACATTCCTTAAAATCAACCAATCAACCAATTAATTATTTATTTTATAAGTCTAGAAATTGAAATAACGGTTTAAAAGTGTGAACTCATGCAGGGGATCATACACGTTTGATAGACATATAGTAATGTATGGCTGATCTATTAGTAGATCTTTTAACTCTCCAGCCAAACAACCTGTGGAGGCCGTACATGGGCCTTCCCCCAAAAAGGCCACACCCAAGCCTTCACCCCAGAAAAACGCTCTCTCCACCGGAGCCCCCTCACCCAGTAAGCCAACTCCACTGGATTTTACATTTACTTTCCAATGGATGTAGTCGAATCAGGCCTTGCAGAAGTGAAGAGGAGGCTTGAAGACGAAGGGGAGAACATTGAGAGGGAAATAGCGGTGAGCGGCAAGAGGAAAAAAGCCCAGCCCTCAACCCCATACACGAATACAGTGGCAGAGACCACTTCAAACACACACACAACCAATCACTCAAACCCACCCTGTGAAACCTTATCCCAACCCACTGTTTGTTTTCACCCGAAAACTCCTCTAAACCGACGCCCACCCCCGCTTGCCCACCATCAGAATGGAGCAGTGATCCCCAGGGGAAAACCCGTCAGGATCCCCGGCAAAGACACCAGATCCCTCACCGGAGGGGACAAACGAACCCCCCTTCACGGAGTCAAAAAAGAGACTATCTCCCAGAGAACATTTGTAACGTTGACCTTCCAATCATGGATAAGACTGACCCCACATCAAAAAAGAACCTTCTCGCGCCTTTTGGATTAGATCAAAGTGTAGTATCTGTTCTGCAGATTTCTTCATTTTGCATTCTTTTTGAGAAGGAGTAGAGAAGAGTTTTGGGTGTGAGGCCAGAGCACTCCACCAGTTTGGCCACCGTCTCGAGCATCCAGGTCCAGCTCGGAAAAAACTAAGGAACATGTAAGTGGCACGGTATTAAGTGTTAACTGTGTGTTCCTTCTTTTCTTTTTACTATACCCTTTACAGCCTTGTTTCGGTCTGGCCAACTGCATAGCGGGCCGAAGGGATATTACTTGGCCTCTGTTTAGAGGAACTGGTTAGATGGAGGTTTCAGACTGCAGGTCTGAAATCTTTGACGATCCTCGGGCTGTTGGGATCGCCAAAGCAGATGGTCTGGAGACAGCCATCCAACCGGATGGCACCAAGGAGAGTGAGGGAGAGACCGGTCCAGGAGTGACACTCTCCAGAGGGGTTACTCGACCCCCTCATCAGCGACCGATGTGGTCAATTCTGACCCCACCCACCAAGCTAAAGGCTCCCAGCCTATGCTGGCTGGAGCAGGTGGTCAGGGTGGTCTCTGATGCTGGCCCAGATCGAGCAGAGGCCGGACCCACCCAGAAACCAGTCCCGGCAAAACCTTCCAGGAGGGACTCCGATGCTGGCCCAGACTGGGCAGAGGCCGGACCCACCCAGAAACCAGTGAAGCAGAGGAGGGCAGCAACCAAACCAGTCCCGGCAATACCTTCCGGGGTGGACTCCGATGCTGGGCCAGACCGGGCAGAGGCCGGACCCACCCAGCAACAGTCCAGGCAGAGCTGGGACCCTCAAAGGTTGGGCAGAATCTGGACCCTCCAAGCGCCAGAAAAAGGAGAAACCAATAAGTTTACCTTTTTCGCTGGATGGAGAAAATTGGCCTCACCTCTTTTCGGGCTCTCCACCATCAAAAGAGAGCCCAACAAAGGAGTGCCCCTCTCCACAAACACCCACTGCAACAACAGTGACGACGGCAGCAGCATGGAGGCTGGCAACAGGGCGGCAGAACCCGGGAATGCACAACATCTACCGGGAGAAGGAGTTTAAGAACTTCATCCATGAAAATGAATTGCTCCTGGTCCCGGAGTTCTGCAGCCAACTCAAACCCAGGATCCTCTCTCTGGTATCTACCAACGCCTCAACCACAAGGTTCATAGGCATCCGGAGAGAGGAACTAATAGAAGTGCTCATTGCTTCAAAGGTTCCAGAAAAGGGCATTTACCAACGATCTTTCGCCACCTGGGATGTGCTGCTGCCATCGGAAGAAGAGGCAGCGAGTAGGGCTACAAAAGACCTGGTGTTCTAGAACATATGGCTGCAACCGGAGTATCTGGGTTGCCGACAGACCAAGGTGAGAGTCCTTGGAGTCCCGCTGACACTTTCGCCAAGACATGTGGCAGTCTTTTTGAACGCATTCGGGGACGTAGAGTCCATGGATCCCCTGTACGGAAAATCACGTATCCAACTACGTTCTCAAAATGAAGCTGGAAAAGGCAGGTTTTTCCCTTATACAATAAAATTCATGGAACAACAAATAACGGTTGTGGTCGAGGCACACAAGCCTCGCTGCCGGAAAGGAGGGACGCATCGTGAAAAACTGCCTCGGAAGGGCCGCAGCTAAAGCTGCCAACAAGACTACAGCAGCTAAAACAACACCAACAGCAGAGGAACCCGCACCTGAAGGCTCAACAACGGCAGGGGAAGGGAAGAAAAACCTCCCATGCCACTATCGCGGCCACTTCTGACTCTCTTGTCGTAAGACCAACAGAAAGGAAGGGAGGAGATGACGGGGAATCCTCCTCCTCCCAAAAAAGAAAATCCAAAAAGGTAGAGAGCAATGACTCAAAAAAAAAAAAAAAAAAAAAAAAAAAAGAGTCGAGGAACCCCACCAGAAAAAGCAAGGAAATCCACACACACACACACACGCACACACACACACAAAATAACCAACCCAATCTCAGTCCCCTAAAAAGGAAGAAATCACACCCTCCTAAGCTGCAGAGACACCTGATCCCTCACCGGAGGAAACTCCCTTCACGGAGTCAGAAAAAAAGACTATCTCCCTGAAAACATTTGTAAGGTTGACCTTAGAATTGGACAAATGTGGACAAAAGGCACAATGCCCGGGCAGAGACCCCATTTTTATGCACTCCTCATTCTACAGGGCAGCTAAAATAAGGTTCCCATATGATATCGGCGCTATAACCAGGACGGGCCAAGTGACAACTGAGCTTGGTAAAGGCAGTCTGAGACAAGCTGTCGGCATCCTCACTCAGGCGGACTTTCGACCAGGGGCAGTCGTGGTCGGCCATGAGCCAGCTGCCCCTGAAGGTCACGCGGGTGCCGTGCCTGCAGGGGACTGAGGTGGAGTCGTGGCCGGCCAGGAGCCACCAGGACCAGCTGCCCCTGAAGGTCCCACGGAAGCGGGTACCGAGCCCGCAGGGGACTAAAGTGGAGTAATACGACGGCATCCAGCTGATAGTAGTGGTAGAGGGCAGAAAGCCCCAATGCAGGGAATGCAGTCAAAAGGGGCACTTGGCGAGAAACTGCCCCAAAAAAGTGCCGACAGCATGATCAGCTAAAACCTTACCAACTCTGTCAGCAACAACAACAGAAAGCAGCAGCAGCAACAACAAAGCCGGGACCCTCAAAGGTTCGGGCAGAACCCTCCAAGTGCCAGAAAAAAAGGGAAAATCACCAAGTTTCCCTTTTTCGCTGGATAGAGAGGACTGGCCTCACCTCCTTTCGGGCTCTCAATCAAAAATGAGCCCAACAAAGGAGTGCCCTTCTACAGAAGCGACGACGACAGCAGCAGCATGGAAGCCGGCAACCAAGAAGCAGCAGGACCCGGGAATGCACAACATCGCCCGGGAGAATGAATTTAAGCAATACATCAAAGAAAATGAATTGCTCCCGGTCCCAGAGTTCTGCAGCCCGTTAAAGCCCAGGATCCTCTCTCTGGTATCAACCAACGCCTCAACCAAAAAGGGAGTCAACTGCCCTTGGAGGTCATCGCTTCTCGGCCTTTTGGCTAAGATCAAAGTGTAGTATCCGTTCAGGAAAAACTTTGTTCCACCAAAAGGAGTAGAGAAGGTGCCTCTTCTCGACCAGCTTGGTCAGGCAAGGGCTAATTGGACCCTGTTAAGGGAGTACCCTTCGTACGGAGGGGAGGTAACCGCTTGGTCCCTGTTTAGGGAGGTACCCTTCGTACGAAGGGGAGGTGAACATCTTGGGCCCTGTTCAGGGAGGTACCCTTTCTTTGCCACAAAGGAAGGGGAGGTACATCTCGCTCCCTGTTTAGGGAAGTACCCTTCCTTTGTTGGAAGGGAAGGTATCCCTCGGCCCCTGTTTAGGGGGATGGACGCGTCAGACTGCGGGTCTGACGGGTCCGATGTGCTCACCATCATCGAGCACATCGAAACAGACGGGCAGGAGCCACCCATCCATCCGGATGGAACCAAGGAGAGTCGGGGAGAGGCTTTGGCTAGTCCAGGAGCGACCGAGGCCAGGCTCTCCCCTGGGGTGACAGGCAGTCACCCCACGGTGCCCGTCGATATAGCGCCCGGTCCTGGAGAGACCAACCCCGGCATTTCGGAGGCTACGTCCGGCCCAGAAGGGGCCAGCCTCGAAAAGTCGGGGAAAGACCAAGCAAGAGAGGTGGCAGCTGTTGCGGACCCAGACCGGGTAGCGACCGGCCCCACCCCTGAATCTAAAACCAAGACAAATCCAGACACACACCCTGTCCGGGCAGAAACTGGATCCAAAAAGAAGGGCAAGGAGGGGCCTGTATCATTTCCATTCTCGTTGGATGGCGATGAATGGCCCCACCTCCTCTGTGACTCACCAACAAAAGAGAGCCCTTCTAAAACAACACCAAAGGAAGGCCGGGCTGCACCCGAAAAGGCAGCAGCATGGAGACCAAGACCCATGACCCAGACTCCGGTAACCAAAGAGGATAAGTTCCAGTACAAGGACTTCATCCAAGGAACCAAACTTCTCCCGGTCCCGGAGTTCTGTGACCAAATGAAACCCCGAATTCTATCCTTCGTGTCAACCAACGCGTCAACAAAAAAGAGGAACTGGTAGACGCACTCATCGCTAACAAAACTCCGGCGAAGTACGTCTACCAGAGAAGCTTTGTGACATGGGACGTGCTGCTGCCGACAATAGTCGACGCAGTGAGGCGAGCGACAGATGACATCGTCCACCAAAATCTCCGGCTACAACCGGAATATCTGGGATGCCGACGAACCAAAGTCACCGTGTTCGGAATCCCTCCCACACTATCACCAAAACATGTGGCGACATTCCTGAGCACGTACGGCGAGCTGGAGACAACAAATCCTCGATATGGAAAAGCGGGGATCCAGTTCGCCAACTACGTGTTCGAAATGAAACTAAAGCGGGAGGGATTTGAGGCAATCCCAGACGAAATAGATTTCGAAGATCTGAAAATTTCGATCGTAGTCGAGGGACGGAAGCCTCACTGCTGGGTCTGCAAGAAGCCGGGCCACCTGGCCAGGAACTGCCGGAAAGGATCATCCCAGCCAAGAGCATCCCAGCAAGGACCAGCACCTTCGCAGCTGTGGCCAAGAAAGGAACAACAACTGAGACAGCAGCAAAAGCAGCAGTGGCGGAAGCAACAACAACGGCAGGAGGGGGTGGTCCGTGATAGAAAAGAAAAAGGGAAGAAGTACTTCCACTAACCCTATCACGGCCACTTCTGACTCTCCTGCCAGGATTCCTGGAGGATCAAACCAAAAAATCCCGGGACCCGTGTTTAACATCGGAAGGAGCACAGACAAAATGGACACTTCTTCCTCCCTAAAGAGAAGAGTGGGATGGGAGACTGCAGGAAAAAAGAAAAAGAAACTCGAGGAGTCCCAGCCCATCTCCCCACAGGAAAAATTTAAAAAAATAGCCCAGACACCACAAACCCACAAAAATCTGCCCAACCCCTAAAGCCCAATCTCCAGACCCTGAAAAGCATACACCCACCTCTCCTCCCATACCTGCATCTCCTGTATCTCCCCCCACTCCTGCAGAGCAAGCAGCTCAAACAGCAGAGCAATCTGCAGAAGTTTTTGTTTTTGGCGCTGAGTCGCCCACCCCTTCTTCAAACAAAAAGAATGCCTCCAGGGGGCACAGACTCTCTACCCTCTCTAGAAGGAGAAAGAGTAAGAACCTTCTGTTTCTAGAAGGTGAAAATTGTTGTGAAGTCTGGCATGCGTCGCCACAGAAAGATCTGACGCATGTCCAGAGAAGATCTCTTCGTCCCCTGGAGGAACTAGAGAAAGTACAAGGGAAGCGAGTGGATAGACCAATGAACTTTAAGGGTGCTCCCATGGTGACCACCTTTATCCGAGAGGCGAAGGGCCGCGCCACGGGGGTGTGGTCAATGGTGAGAGCGGCCGAGGTGGCCTTCCTGGATATAAGGATGGCGGAGAGGGAGCACCCTACTCTTGAAAAAATGAAGGCAGCTTGCCAGGGAAGGGTCCCAATTAATGTACATCCTTCATTGTACAGGGCCTTAAAAATATTGTATCCCCTACACGTCGGAGGCATCACCCGGACCAACCGAGTGTCATTGGAGCTTGGACAAGGCAGCCTGGGTCATGCCATCGGCGAGTTGACGTCCAACGATTTCCGGTCCGTAGTGGACACTGAGTGAACAAGGTAAGATGACTCTTATTCTAGCCAGCTTGAACGGGAGGGGTTGAAGGACTCAACACGCGCTAATTTTGCGGTTGCCGAATTCAACCACCTCGGTGTGGATGTTGCCGCGGTGCAGGAGACACACTTCGAATCGGACTTGGACGACTATGTGCCGAAGAATCTCTTTGAGGTTTATTCGGCATATGGTGGCCCGAGTAGCAGGGGTGTGTCGCTGCTAGTAAAACGCAGCCTGGATGCGGTGACCGACATTGTTTTTGCTGGTGCAGGTGGCCGACTGATCGTGGCCGATGTTGCAGTGAGAGGCCATAAGTTCCGGGTGGTCGTGGTTTATGCGCCCAATTGCAGCGCAGAGAGGAAAGCCTTTTTTCGGCAGTTGAGACCGTATATAACGTATCCGGGACGGTTAGTTCTAATGGGTGATTGGAACGCGATCCTTGATCCCAAGATAGACCGGGGGAGGGGAGCTAGAGGGCCGGGGGGGTGTGAAAGCAGCCTGATCGACCTAATGGCCGACTTCGATCTGGTCGACAGGTTTCGTCTGGATCACCCAGGGTGGAGATGTGGACATGGGCTCGTAGTTCGTCCCCTGCCTCAGATAGATCCTATCTGGACAGGGTGTTAGTGAGAAGAGCTGACGTTGACTTTGTTAGGTGCCCCGTGTTCCACGATTATATGAAGAGTGACCATAAATTGCTTACTGTCACTCTTCAGTTAAGCGATAGGCCTAGTCTGGCCGCCTACTGGAAGTTCAATACCTCCTTACTGGGGATACGGGACTTCCGTGAGCGGCTGGAATTACTTCTTCAGCGGGCGTTAGTGGGGGCGGTTATCGGGAATAAGTGGTGCGGTACCCTTAAGTGTAGAATTAAGGACTTCTCCATCAAGTATTGCCAACGGCTTGCCTCAGATAGGTCAGCGAAGGAGAAGTCCCTTAGAGAAAGTGTTTCCCGGGCGGTGGATGGGGGGGGATCCCCTAGCCGTAGACCTAGCTAGACGGGGCCTTGAGCGCTTGAATAGCGAGCGTTATCAAGGATTCATAGTTAGATCTAGGCTAAAAAGAGTGTCCAACGAAGCGGTGAAACTGGGCGCAGAGATGCGTCAGGAAGAGTTGCGAAGGTTTTCTGATCGACATATCAGTAGTGTCAGTACCCCGGATGGGCACAGCCTTCGGTCGACTCGCGAGATTCGTGAAGCCTTTCGAGCTCATTTTCAGGCACGCTTTGCCCGGTTGCCGAACCTCCCGGTGCAGGAGTTCCACAGCTATTTGGCCGATTCCCCCGCCTTGAGGAGGCGGAAGCGGCTAGCTGTGAGGGGAGAGTAACGGATTGCGAAGTCCGTGACGCGTTGAAGCAGGTCGGCCTCAACAAAGAGCCGGGACTGGATGGTCTGCCCTATGAAGTGTACTTGAGGATGTCGCACATTTTTGTCCCTATTCTGACGGATGTGTTCAACAATTGGTTCGAGCGGGGAGGGATCCCCGACGCCGTAACCAAGGGTGTGATCACATTGCTAAAGAAAGGTGGCAGGAATGTTTGGGAGGGTTTAGACGATTACAGGCCCATAACTCTGCTAAACACAGAGTTAAAGATTTTGGCCCGGGTCCTAGCGAATCGTTTGCAGCTTGTCATTGAGGATCTGATCGAACCGGAGCAGAACTACGCTGTGAAGGGGAGATCGATCCAAGACAACTTGCATCTGATCCGCACGATCCTAGAGGGTTTAAAAGACGACGATAAAGCCGCGCTGATCAATTTAGATCAGTCCAAGGCATTTGACAGGGTAGACCACCGATTCTTGGCCACTGTTTTGGAGACTGCCGGATTCAAACCGGAATTCCGCAAATGGATTAGCATCCTCTATCGATCCCCTACGGCAGTGGTACAGGTGAATGGGAAGCGCTCGTCAGCCTTCTCGATCGAGCGTTCGGTCCGACAGGGTTGCCCCTTGTCCCCTCTTCTCTATGTCCTCGCTTTGGAGCCCCTGCTCCGAAGGTTTAGAGACGAGTCGACAAATCCGGTCCTACGTGGAATCGTTGTCCCTGGCCCCGTTAGCGCCAAGGTATCCGCGTACGCCGATGACATCACCGTGTTCGTGTCCAGGGTCGAGGACATAGTTGCGGTGAAAGAGGCGCTTACAAGGTACGAGCTGTTGACTGGGGCAAAGATAAATTGCGAGAAGAGCGAAGGGTTGCGGTTGGGAGCTTGGAGAGGTGGCGTTCCTCTGCCAGGGCCCTTCAGCTGGAAGGATGGTCCAATCAAGATCCTCGGGGTCTGGTTCAGGCCAGGCCTTCAGTTAGATAAAAATTGGTCGGAAGTACAGACAAAGGTAGAAGCGCTGGTCCGTGTGTGGCTCCGAAGGAGGTTGTCCTTAAAGGGCAGGGCGGAGGCTTGCGCCACCTATATTTTTCCCCTGATCCTTTACCGGTTGTCTGTACTTCCACTCCCTCGGGCTCGGTTATTGGCACTCGAACGGTCCCTATTCTCACTTCTGTGGAAGAAGGGCCGGCCAATGGTCCGTAGGGAGGTTTGTTCCCAGCGACCTTGCAATGGAGGTTTAGGAATGCCAAGTTTGACGGCTCAGCGAGCCGCCGAGAGACTGTCTTTCCTGAACCGATCTTGGGCACGATTAGCTGTGTGGCTGCCGACAATCTAGGCCGCATTCCTAGACTTGCGACAGTCCCCTGGGGCCGAGGCCCTCCGTAAGCCCCTCGGAGAAACACAGTTTTTCGCTGAATGTCGTGAAGCACTCCGCAAGCTCCCTATGTCCAGTGACATTTCATGGCCTCGAAGGGCACTGTATAGGGCGATAGTGGAGGGTACCGGTAAGGATCCGCTTGTAGAACAGTTCGACTTGTCGTTGAGGGAGGTCCGCTCCTGATGGTAGTGGGCGCCAGGTTCCGCGTTCCTCAACAACTCTGAGTTTTCCTTAACCTGGCGACTTGCCTGAAATGCGTTGCTCTACAAGGCGAACATGGCAGCAATGCCCTTTTGCGACCGATGCGGTAGTGGGGAAGAAGAAACGGCTGAGCACGCCTTCTTTCACTGCCCAAAGGTCCGTCCGCTTTGGAGCTACGTAAACGAGGTCACCGCTCGCATCGCACCCGATCAGTTGGTTCCACTCGACGTCGTTGACAATGTCGGTCCTCCGTTTTCGGGTGAAAAACGAAAGGTGTTTTTCGCCGAGCTAGCCGTGGCTCGAATGGTGATTTGGGTCACACGACTGAGGGGATTGCATGAGAAAAAGCTTTTTTCCTGTCGGGATTTGATCTCTTATTTTAAGCATCAGCTTAGGATAAAGATTAGATGCGACAAAAAGAAGATGCCTTTCATGACATTCTGCAAAAGGTGGGTGAATGCAGCAAACCTGTGTGCGAGAGTGGGGGCAGGACTAGAGTCAACTTTCCCCAGCTCTCATGGTCACTACGGCCCGTAAGCGGCATCGATACCCCATCCCTTAGACCAACTAGGAAATTCAATGACTAGCAAAGCTCTGAGTCCGGCTTTGGATATCTATTAGGTCACTTAGTTAGGTGTATGCATGAATACATGTCCCAGTTTTTTCTCTTAGGACATATCCAGGACTCCCGCTCCCAATCAATTTCTTATCACCTCCCTGAAACATAGTATTTGTTCCTGGAAAGTCAACAATTTTTAAGATCCATCCCAAGAACCTGATATCATCATCATCTCCCAAATTTCTAATCCCGACCACATTAAGGACACCCACTCCCTTCTTAGGGGAACTGATCGGCTTGCTTTCTGCCCTCTGGAAGACAGTCGGCGGTCCCAGTACTATAGATGAAGGAAAGGGGGTAACCAAAACGGCCCAGTTTTGTTTTGTTTATTGCTTTCTGTTGGGGAATTTTTTGTATTTTTTACCCCTTCCACTCCCACCTGAAATCACTCATGTTTTTTGTTTATTATTTTGTTGTATATAATTCTTTAAATAACTTTTTTGTTTTATACCATGTGGGTTTAAGTAGGTTTCATTCACAGAGTGACAGAGGAATTTTGGTGAAAGCAGCAGCGAAAGGCGATGGACGACTGTATTTATTGGTATGAATCGGTCGGCGAATGAAGACTAGCTAAGATAGATCTACAAGATGTCCGGCAAGACCAAACTTTGTACCCCTTTTCCCCCAAAACAAAACAAAACTTCGGGCATTGTGCCCAGGCGTGTACGACTGTATCTGTACCGACTTCACGAACATAAATAGTGTCGTGAGGCGCCGTTATTTTGTGGGGTCGGATGCAGAGATGCAGTCGGCACCGCCAAATATCTTGCTTCTCGGCCTTTTGGCTAAGATCAAACTGTAGTATCCGTTCTGCGGAAACTTCATTTTTTCTTTCTAGAAGGAGTAGAGAAGCTACTCAACCAGCTTAGTCCTTGTTAAGGGAGTACCCTTCGTACGAGGGGGAGGTAACCACTTGGTCCCTGTTTAGGGAGGTACCCTTCATACGAAGGGGAGGTAAAATCTTGGGCCCTGTTTAGGGAAGTACCCTTCCTTTGTTGCAAAGGAAGGGGAGGTAACCCTAGGACCCTGTTTAGGGGGATGGACGGGTCCGATGTGCTCACCATCGTTGAGCACATCAAAATAGACTGGCAGGAGCCAGGCACCATCCATCCGGATGGATCCATCCAACCGGATGGAACCAAAGAGTGTCTGGGAGAGGCTTTGGCTAGTCCAGGAGCGACTGAGGCCAAGCTCTCCATCAAGGTGGACAGGGGTACGCCCGGGCAAGAAGGGGCCAACCCCGTCCATCTGGATGTCCTCGAGCAGCCGAGGAATCCAAGGTGGTGAGTGAGCTTGCGTCCGTCCCACAAGGGGCCAGCCCCGCGCACCTCCAGAGAGAGTCGGGTTCTGTGCCACTGATGGCCGGGACAACTGAAATTGACCGAAACGACTCGCCCAAATCAAGAAGGGCCAGTCCATTCAAAAAATCGGGTCCCGAGGCAGAAAGGAAAACACCCGAAAGCAAGAAGGGCAAGGAGGCGCCAATGCCATTCATCTTTGGTGGAGGTGAATGGCCCCACCTCCCATCCAGTTCTGAAGGCCCTGCAAAGACAATCCCGGGTGCACTCCCAAAGGCAGCAGCAACATGGAAACCAGCACCCAAGTCACAGGCTCCGGAGACGTCTTTCCGAAAGTTTATACTGGGGAACAAGCTGGTCCCTGTCCTGGAGGCCCGTGAAAAGCTCAATGGCCGCATCCTCTCCAATGTCACCACCAATGCTCTCTCCACCGGAGCCCCCTCACCCAGTAAGCAAACTCCACTGGATTTTACATTTACCTTTCCAATGGATGTAGTCGAATCAGGCCTTGCAGAAGTGAAGAGGAGGCTTGAAGACGAAGGGGAGAACATTGAGAGGGAAATAGCGGTGAATGGCAAGAGGAAAAAAGCCCAGCCCTCAACCCCATACACGAATACAGTGGCAGAGACCACTTCAAACACACACACAACCAATCACTCAAACCCACCCTGTGAAACCTTATCCCAACCCACTGTTTTGTTTTCACCCGAAAACTCTAAACCGACGCCCACCCCCGCTTGCCCACCATCAGAATGGAGCAGTGATCCCCGGGGAAAACACCGTCAGGATCCCCGGCAAAGACACCAGATCCCTCACCGGAGGGGACAAACGAACCCCCCTTCACGGAGTCAAAAAAGAGACTATCTCCCAGAGAACATTTGTAACATTGACCTTCCAATCATGAATAAGACTGACCCCGCATCAAAAAATAACCTTCTTGCTTCTCACGCCTTTTGGATTAGATCAAAGTGTAGTATCTGTTCTGCAGATTTCTTCATTTTTGAGAAGGAGTAGAGAAGGGTTTTGGTTGTGAGGCCAGAGCACTCCACCAGTTTGGCCACTGTCTCGAGCAATTAAGATTAAGTGCTCAAAATGAAGCTCGAAAAGGCAGGTTTTTCAGCAATCCGGTATACAATAAAATTTGTGGAACAATGAATAACAGTTGCGGTCGAGGCACACAAGCCTCACTGCCAGAAAGGAGGGACCCATTGCGAAAAACTGCCCCGGAAGGGCCGCAGCTAAAGCTGCCAACAAGACTACATCAGCGAAAACAACACAAACGGCAGAGAAACCTGTACCTGCAACAACATACTTGACGACACCAACAACTGAGGAAGGCTCAACAACGGCAGGGGAGGGGGTGGTCCGTGGTAGTGGGGAAGGCTGTCGTAAGACCAACAGAAAGGAAGGGAGGAGATGACGGGGAATCCTCCTCCTCCCAAAAAAGAAAATCCAAAAAGGTAGAGAGCAATGACTCAAAAAAAAAAAAAAAAAAAAAGAGTCGAGGAACCCACCAGAAAAAAGCAAGGAAATCCACACACACACACACACACACACAAAAATAACCAACCCAATCTCAGTCCCCTAAAAAAGAAGAAATCACACCCTCCTAAGCGGCAGAGACACCTGATCCCTCACCGGAGAAAACAGTTGACCCCCCTTCACGGAGTCAGAAAAAAGACTATCTCCCTGAAAACATTAGTAAAGTTGACCTTACAATTGTGGACAAGACTCTGACCCCTCACCAAAAAAGAACATTTTAAAGCAAACAATATGAAGGACCTATTTGAAAATGTTAACATAGAGGATATTTTCTCCTTTTTGAGGGAAATAAAATTATACCATAGAATATAGACATGAAACAAATCAATGTCATAGAGTATGATTCCCAATAATGCTAACACATTGTTAAAACCAATTACTAAATGTATATATATGAATACACAATATGTATAACAACCCAACCGCTAAGGCATGATATAACCCTGGACGGGTTGATATGCCGTTAAAATTAATAAACCAACCAACCAACCAACCAAAAAAGAACATGGGACAAACTCTGGAGATTGAACTCCGTGAAGGGAAAGAAGTGAACGATCCCACAAACTTTAGGGATGCACCCTCTGTGATCACCTTTCTCCGGGAAGAGGAGTGCTGCGCCAGCGGACTTAGGCAGATAAGAGCGGCCGAGCAGGCTTTCCCGGACCTACGGCTGGTAGAGAAGGTGCACCCCAGCCTAAATGGACTAAAGGCACAATGCCCGGGCAGGGACCCCATTTTTATGCACTCATCATTCTACAGGGCAGCTAAAATAAGGTTCCCATATGATGTCGGCGCTATAACCAGGACGGGCCAAGTGACAAATGAGCTTGGTAAAGGCAGTCTGGGACAATCTGTCGGCATCCTCACTCAGGCGGACTTTCGACCAGGGGCAGTCGTGGTCGGCCAGCTGCCCCTGAAGGTCCCGCAGGTGCCGTGCCCGTAGGGGACTGAGGTGTTGTGGCCGACCAGGAGCCGCCAGGACCAGCTGCACCTGAAGGTCCCATGGAAGCGGGTACCGAGCCCCTAGGGCCAGCTCCACTCAGTGGAAGAGGAGGAGGAGGCCCTTCTTACCAAACCTGCGACAGCCGGTCCCTCAAACCCGGTGTTTCCCGCCCAGGGAAAAACAGCCCACGACCCAAAAGCATGTGTGCAACAAACAATGGCCCAGAAGGCAGAAGAGCGTCCAACCTGCAAGCCGGAAGACTTTGTGGTTCCGGACCCCCCAGCAACTGCGCGAGAACTGGGACACAAAATATAAAACCCTGGTGCAAGGGACAAATCTTACACCAGTCTCTGATGCCGGGGTAGAACTGGAATTCAGAATTTTCTCTCTGGTGTCCACCGACACATTTTCCAGGAAGTTGGTGAGCCTCAGGAGAGAACATATGGTGGACATATTGCTCGCCAATAACATCCAGGTGAAATACCTAAGCAGGAGGAGTTTTGCCACATAGGACATCCTGCTCCCCAGTACAGCAGAGGCAGTGAAGCTGTCCACTAAAGACCTGCACCACAGGAACATCAGTCTGCAGCCAGAATACCGGGGTCGCCGAAGGACAAATGTGTCCATTTTTAATGTCCCAGTAGGCTTATCCGTGGATTACCTGATGGCCCACTTAAACACCTTCAGGGACCTAAAATTTATGGCACCCTCATACGAGAGAGGAAGCATCCAGACCGGAGACTTCCTCTTCATAATGGATCTAACCAAAGAGGGCTTCACAGCCATCCCGGATACCCTCGAATACGATGGCATCCAGCTGATAGTGGTAGAGGGCAGAAAGCGGTCAAAAGGGGCACTTGGCGAGAAACTGCCCCAAAAAAGTGCTGACAGCACGATCAGCTAAAACTTTACCAACTCTGTCAGCAACAACAACAGAAAGCAGCAGCAGCAGCAGCAGCAGCAACAACAACAAAGCCGGGACCCTCAAAGGTTCGGGCAGAACCCTCCAAGTGCCAGAAAAAGGGAAAATCACCAAGTTTCCCTTTTTCGCTGGATAGAGAGGACTGGCCTCACCTCCTTTCGGGCTCTCAATCAAAAATGAGCCCAACAAAGGAGTGCCCCTCTACAGAAGCAGTGACGACGACAACGGCAGCAGCATAGAAGTCGGCAACCAAGAAGCAGCAGGACCCGGGAATGCACAACATCTCCCGGGAGAATGAATTTAAGGAATACATCAAAGAAAATGAATTGCTGCCGGTCCCAGAATTCTGCAGCCCGTTAAAGCCCAGGATCCTCTCTCTGGTATCAACCAACGCCTCAACCAAAAAGGGTGTTAGCTGCCCTTGGAGGTCATCGCTTCTCGGCCTTTTGGCTAAGATCAAACTAGTATCCGTTCAGGAAAAAACTTTTTTCTTTCTGAAAGGAGTAGAGAAGAGGCCTCTACTCGACCGGCTTGGTCCAGCAAGGCAGCTTGGTCCCTGTTAAGGGAGTACCCTTCGTACGAGGGGGAGGTAACCACTTGGGCCCTGTTCAGGGAGGTACCCTTTCTTTGCTACAAACGAAGGGGAGGTAACTCTTGTTCCCTGTTTAGGGAAGTACCCTTCTTTTGTTGCAAAGGAAAGGGAGGTAACCCTAGGCCCCTTTTTAGGGGGATCGACATGTCAGACTGCGGGTCTGATGGGTCCAATGTGCTCACCATCGTTAAGCACATCGAAATAGACGGGCAGGAGCCAGACACCATCCACCCGGATAGAACCAAGGAGTGTCGGGGAGAGGCTTTGGCTAGTCCAGGAGCGACTGAGGCCAAGCTCTCCCCTCGGGTGACAGGCAGTCACCCCATGGCATCCGTCAAGGTGGACAGGGGTACGCCCGGGCCAAAGGGGCCAACCCCGTCCATCCGGATGTCCTCGAGCAGCCGAGGAATCCGTTCCAGAAGGTGCCAGCCCCGCGCACCTCCAGCGAGAGTCAGGTTACGTGCCACTGATGGCTGGGACAACTGAAATTGACAGAAACGACTCGCCCAAACCAAAAAGGGCCAGTCCATTCAAAAAATCGGGTCCACAGAATACTGAGGCAGAAAGGAAAACACCCGAAAGCAAGAAGGGCAAGGAGGCGCCAATGCCATTCATCTTTGGTGGAGGTGAATGCCCCACGCCTCCCATCCAGTTCTGAAGGCCCTGCAAAGACAATCCCGGGTGCACTCCCAAAGGCAGCAGCAACATGGAAACCAGCACCCAAGTTACAGGCTCCGGAGACGTCTTTCCGAAAGTATATACAGGGGAACAAGCTGGTCCCTGTCCTGAAGAAAAGCTCAATGGCCGCATCCTCTCCTATGTAACCACCAATGCATCAACCAGAAGATTGATGGGCATAAGGAGGGAGGAGCTGGTGGATGTACTGATCGAAACCAAGATCCCCACGAAGTACATCTACCAGAGTAGTTTTGCCACGTGGGAGGTGCTGTTGCCCACAGAAGAAGACATAGTGAGGCGAGCATCCAAGGATGATCAACAAGAACCTTCGGCTACAGCCGGAGAACCTTGGATGTTGCCAGGCAAAGTTTACTGTCTTCGGTATCCCTCCAACTCTGTCACCAAAACATGTGGCAGAGTCCCTGTGCACATACGGGGAACTGGAATCGTCCAATCCCGTGTATGGAAAGGCGGGAATCCAGTTCCCTGATCATGTGTACATGATGAAGCTGTTAAGGGAGGGATTTGAGGCGATACCGGACAACCTCGAGTACGGGTCGCAGAGACTGACAGTTGTGGTCGAAGGTAGAAAGCCTCACTGCTGGGAGTGCAAAAAGCTGGGACACCAGGCCAGAAACTGCCCAGAGAGGAAAAAGGCAGACGCACCCAACAACACCAGGGCCGCGATACTACACCAGGATACTGCACCAAAAACATTTGCTCAAGTGGCCACGGGAACAACTGAGAGGCCACCAGGAGTGGCAGGAGAGGGGTGGTTCGTGATAAAGCACTTCTCACACCCCTATCATGGCCACTTCTGACTCTCCTGCCAAGATTCCAGGAGGAACAGCAACAAAAACAAGGAGGACGCTGACCCACTCCTGAAGGGGGAAAAAATCCTCCCAATGAAGAAGGTGAGGAGATTAATACGGAATCCTCCTCTCCTTCCACCCAAAAAAAGAACGGCTCCAGGGAACGAAGACTCTCCATAATCTCCAGAAGGAGAAGAACCAAGAATTTACTATTCCTGGAAGGGGAAAACTGTTGCGAGGTCTGGCATGCGTCACCCCAAAAAGAATTGACGTATGTCCAGCGGAAGGCGCTTCGCCCCCTGGAGCAAATGGAAACGGTAGACGGCAGAAGAATAGACAGACCGAACAATTTTAAGGGTGCTCCCTTGGTGACCATCTTTATCCAGGAGGCGAAGGGCCGTGCCACAGGCGTGTGGGCAATGGTGAGAGCAGCTGAGGTGGCTTTCCCGGATATACAGATGGCGGATAGGGAGCACCCTTCCCTTGAGTTGTGGCCGGCCAGGAGCCGCCAGGGCCAACTCCACCTGTAGGCGCAGTCATGGCTGGACAGGAGCTGCCAGGCACCAGTGCTGCTCCCACGCGGAGGAAGAGGAAAAACCTCATTCCAAAACCTGCTACATCCGGACCATCAAAGCTGATACTTAAAAATGGAGGAAGGGCGATCTCTACGGCAGTCAAGGCGGGCGCTCGAGTGCAACCAACAATGGCCCAGAAGGTGGCACAGCAGACGACGTGGAAACCGGATGATTTTGTAGAGCAGGACCCCCAAAATACAAAACCCTGGTACAGGGGACGAAATTAACACCAGTCTGCGAAGCCAGGGCGGAGATCGAGCCCAGAATTCTCTCTCTTGTAGCCACACATGTATCTTCAAGGAGGCTGGTCAGCCTCAGGAGAGAGACTATCCAGGCTAAATATCTATGTAGGAGGAGTTTCGCCACATGGGACATCCTGCTACATCCTGGGATATGTTCCACATGAACATCAGGCTGCAGCCAGAATACCGGGGTCGTAGAAGGACAAATGTGTCGGTTTTCAACCAAACAAATGTGTCGGTTGGCAATAAATTGCCCAAAGAAAGTGCCAACACCACAGCCAACAAGAACAGCAACAACAACGACAGCAAAGCAAACAGCACCGATATGCGCGGCTTCTGCAGCGGAGGCAGGAGAGGGGTGGACTGTGGCTAAGATCAAAGTGTAGTATCTGTTCCCTAGACCAGATTAATACGACCACTTTTTGCACGTCTTAGCTTAAGAGGCTTCGAGAAGCTGGGTTTTTAGTCCAGCAGTTTGGCCCGACTGTTTTCCCATCGGGGAAAACAGGACGAAAAACAAGGTGCAAGTAGTTTGAGCACAGCATTAAGTGTTCGCTACTTGCCCCTTCTTTTCTTTTTGTACCTACTTCGGCCCCTGTTTAGGGGAAGGTCGCTCCATTCTTCGGGTTTGGAGGGGCCGACAGTCACCCGAGATTGTCGAAGCAGACGGCCAGGTGGCATCCGGTGCGGCAGCCCGCCGCCCGGGGGATGGACGCCTCATTCTTAGGGAATGAGGGGTCCGACGATCACCCGATCGTCGAAGTAGACGGCCAGGTGGCATCGGCGGCAACCAGCCGCCAGGTAAGGGGTGGAGTCGTGGTCGGCCAGGAGCCGCCAGGGCCAGCTCCACCCACAGGGGCAGTCGTGGTCGGCCAGGAGCCGCCAGGACCAGCTGCCTCTGAAGGTCCCACGGTCGTGGGTGCCGAACCCGCTGGGGACCGAGGTGGAGTCGTGGCCGGCCAAGAGCCGCTAGGGCCAGCTCCACCCACAGAGGCAGTCGTGGTCGGACAGGAGCCGCCAGGACCAGCTGCCCCGAAAGGTCCCACGGTCGCGGGTGCCGAACCCGCTGGGGACCGAGGAGCAGTCGTGGCCGGCCAAGAGCCGTCAGGGCCAACTGCCCCGAAAGATCCCAAAGTCGCGGGTGGAGTCGTGGCTGGCCAGGAGCCGCCAGGGCCAGCTCCACCTGAAGACGCAGGCACCAGTGCTGCTCCAAGGCGGAGGAAGAGGAATAAGAGGAGGAAGAACCTAATCCCAAAGCCGGCTGGACCACCCAAGTCGGTGCTTCCCAGTGGGGGACGGGCGACCCCTGACACTATTGGGGTGAAGAGTCTTCCACAACCCACGATGGCCCAGAGGGTGGCTCAGCAGCAGTCACCATGGAAGCCGGAGAATTTTATGGAGCAGGACCCCCAGAAGCTGCGCGAGAACTGGAACCTCAAATACAAGAACCTGGTAGAGGGGAATAGACTCGCACCAGTCTCTGAGGCCAGGGCGGACATCGAACAGAGAACTCTCTCTCTTGTGGCCACAGATTCAGTTACAAGGAAGCTGGTTAGCCTCAAGAGAGAGACGATGATCGACATCCTCCTGGAAAAGAGGATCAGTGCCAGGTATCTGTGCAGGAGGAGCTTCGCCACTTGGGACATCCTGCTGCCCAGTGCAGAGGAGGCATTAAAGCTCTCCAAAAAAGACATCAGGCACAAGACCATCAGGCTGCAGCCGGAGTACCGGGGTCGCCGAAGGACGAATGTCTCGGTGTTTAATGTTCCGGTGGGACTCTCGGTGGACTACCTTATGTCCTACCTAAATTCCTTCGGCGATCTCCACACCATGGTGCCATCCTTCGAGCGAAGCATCCAGACGGCGGATTTCCTCTTCGTCATGGAGCTGACAAAGAAATCTTTTGAGGCGATCCCAGACACCCTGGAATACGAGGGGATCCAGCTCACTGTGGTGGTGGAGGGCAGAAGGCCACAGTGTTGGGAATGCGGCCAGAAGGGGCACTTGGCCAGGAACTGCCCCAAGAAGGTGCCAACACTGCGCCCAACTGCAGCAACAATTCCGGCAACAGCACCGACACGCGCGGACCCTAAACCTGAGACAGGAGAGGGGTGGACTGTGGTGACCAGGAAGGGAGGCAAAACCTCCTACGCCGCAGCCACTTTTAACTCTCCTGCCAAACAACAGCCTTCGGAGGCCATACGCGGGCCTCCCCCCAATAAGGCTACACCCAAGCCTTCCCCTACAAAGACCGTCCCCCACACCAAACCTCCCTCGCCCGTTAAGCCGACTCCATCGGATTTTACCTCTACCTATTACATGGATGTAGTGGAGTCGGGACTTGCGGGAGTGAAGAGGAGGCTAGACGATAATGTGGTGAAGGCATCAGTGAGCGGCAAGAGGAAGAAGGCCCAGCCCTCAACCCCTTACACAAATACAGTGGTGGAAACCACTACAAACATGCATGCACCAAAACACCAAACCCCTCCCTGTGACACCTTACCCCAACCCACTGCTTTGCTTTCCCCCAAAAAATCCTCTGAGCCCGCGCTCACCACCTTTTGCCCAATGTCACCCAAAACCGGGGACCCCCCGGGGAAAACTCCATCGGATCCCCAGAAGGAAATATGCAACCCCCCTTCACGGAGTCAGAAAAAGGACTTCAGCCCAGACAACATTTGCAGGATTGACCCTGCAATTGTTGACAGAACTCTAACCCCACACCAAAAAAGGACGTGGGGTAAACTCTGGAAGCTGGACTCCGTGGAGGGGAAAGATACCAACAACCCCACAAACTTTCGGGATGCGCCCTCAGTGACCACCTTTGTCCGAGAGGAGCAACGCTGCGCCAGTGGACTTTGGCAATACATTAAAGCAGCCGAAAGCACTTTTCCGGACATAAGGCTGGTGGAGAAAGCGCATCCCAGTCTAAAAGGACTGAAACCTCAGTGCCAGGGCAGGGACCCTATTTTTATGCACCCCTCATTTTATAGGGCAGCAAAAATCAGGTTCCCAACAGATGTCGGAGGTATAACCCGGACGGGCCAAGTGACTAATGAGCTTGGCAAAGGCAGTCTGGGTCACACCGTCGGCATCCTTACTCAGGAGGACTTTCGACCAGTGGTGGACATTGACTAAGGTAGGCCATTTTAATGTCTCTTTTCCTTGCCAGTTTGAACGGGAGGGGCCTGAGGGACACGTCACATGCTAGTTTTGTGGCGAAAGAACTCAGGTCTCTCGGTGTGGATGTTGCCGCGGTACAGGAGACTCACTCTAATTCAAGTGAGGATGACCTGGTGCTGAGTGACGGCCGTTTTTACGAGGTGTACTCAGCACACGGTGATTCTTACAGCAGGGGTGTGTCACTGTTAGTAAGAAGCACGCTGGAGGCGGTGACTGACATTGTTTATGCTGGTTTAGGGGGCAGGCTGATTGTGGCCGATATTGCAGTGGCTAATGACAAATTCCGGGTATTCGCAGTTTATGCGCCCAATTGCTCTGTAGAGAGAGCGGATTTCTTTCGGCAGTTCGAGCCGTTCATGGCGTACCCGGGCCGGATAGTATTAATGGGGGATTGGAATGCAATCCTTGACCCCAAGATAGACCGGGGGGGACGGGGAGCTAGTGGGACGGGGCGGTGTGAAAACAGCCTGCGCGACCTGATGGCTCGGTTCGACCTGGTCGACAGGTACCGTGTTGATCACCCAAGGGGGGAGATGTGGACGTGGACAGGTAGCTCACACTCTGGCCAAGTAAATTCCTACTTGGACAGAGTATTAGTGAGAAGAGCCGATATTGACTTTATAGATTGTCCTACGTTCCGCTCTTTCGCGAAGAGTGACCATAAATTACTTACTGTCACCCTTCGGTTAGGTGATAGGCCTAGCCTGGCCGCCTACTGGAAGTTCAATACCTCCGTATTGAAGATAAGGGACTTCCGTGAGCGGCTGGAATTGTTACTTAAACGGGCGTTAGTGGGGGCGGTTATTGGGAATAGATGGTGGGGTAACCTTAAGTTTAGGATTAAGGACTTCACTATCAAATATTGCCAACGGCTCGCCCTAGATAAAGCAACGAAAGTGAAGGCCATAGAAGATAAGATCTCCCGGGCGGTGGATGGAGGGGACTCCCTAGCCTTAGAACTAGCTAGAAGGGACCTTGAGCGCGAGGCTAGCGAGCGTTATCAGGGTTGCATAGTTAGGTCTAGGCTTGATAGAGTGTCCAACGAAGCCGTGAATTAGGCGCGGCAACGCATCAGGAAGAGTTGAGAAGGTTCCCTGACCGGTACATCGGATGTGTTGTAACCCCGGACGGGCGAAGCCTTCATTCTGGCCGTAAGATTCGGGAGGCCTTTCGGGAGCATTTCCAGGCACGTTTTGCCCGACTGCCAGACCTCCCGGTGGAGGAGTTTCATAACTATTTAGCTGACTTCCCCCGCCTTAGGGAGGCGGAAGCGGCTGGTTGTGAGGGAAGAGTTACGGATTGCGAGGTCCAAGATGCGTTGAAGCAGGTCAGCCTCAACAAAGCTCCGGGACTGGACGGTCTGCCCTACGAATTGTACTTGAGGATGTCGCACATTTTTGTCCCCATTCTGACAGATGTGTTCAACCATTGGTTTGCACTGGGAGCAATCCCAGGCCGCATCACCAAGGGTGTGATCACACTGATGAAGAAGGGTGGCAGAAATGTTTGGGAGGGATTAGATGACTACAGGCCCATAACTCTGCTAAATGCAGAGTTAAAGATTTTGGCCCGGGTCTTAGCGAACCGTTTGCGGCTTGTTATAGGGAATCTGATTGGACCGGAACAGAATTACGCTGTGAAGGGAAGATCAATCCAAAACAACTTGCATCTGGTTCGTTCGATCCTAGAGGGAGTAAAAGACGACGATTATGCCGCGCTGATCAATTTAGATCAGTCCAAGGCGTTCGATAGGGTGGACCACCGTTTTCTGGAGACTGTTTTGGAGACCGCCGGATTCAAACCGGAGTTCCGCAAATGGATCCAAATCCTGTACAAATCCCCATCGGCAGAAGTGCAGGTGAATGGGAAGCGCTCGGAGGCTTTCCCGATCGAGCGGTCCGTGCGACAGGGTTGCCCCTTGTCCCCTCTCCTCTATGTCCTTGCTTTGGAGCCTCTGCTCCGCAGGCTTAGAGACGGGGGGTCAGGTCCGGTCCTGCGCGGAGTTACCGTTACTGGCCCCATTTGCGCCAAGGTATCCGCGTACGCCGATGACATCACCGTTTTTGTGTCCCGCATATTGGACATAGTGGCGGTGAAGAAGGCGCTTACAAGGTACGAGCAAATCACTGGGGCAATGATCAATTGTAAAAAGAGCGAAGGTCTGCGGTTGGGAGCCTGGAGAGGGAACGTAACCCTGCCAGGTCCCTTCCGCTGGAGTGATGGCCCGATAAAAATTCTAGGCGTATGGTTCGGGCCGGACCTCCAAATTGAAAAGAATTGGTCGGAAGTACAGGCAAAGGTGGGGCCAAGGTTCACAAATGGTTCCTAAGGCGTTTGTCCTTGAAGGGCAGGGCGGAGGCTTGCGCCACGTACATCTTTCCCCTGATCCTTTACCGATTGGCTGTACTTCCCCTGCCTGCGGCTCGGTTATTGGCGCTCGAACGACTCCTCTTCCGCTTTCTGTGGAGGGGGTGCCGGCCAATGGTACGCAGACAGGTTTGTTCCCAACGACCTTGTAATGGAGGTTTAGGGATGCCGAATCTGGCGGCTCATAGAGACGCAGAGAGGCTGGCTTTCCTGAATCGATCATTGAACACAGTTACCGCGTGGTCGCAGCGGGTCCGGGACATCTTCCCGGTCCTCAAGCGGCCCCGTGGACCTCGCGGAGAACCGCGGTTTCTTTCCGAATGTCGCATTGCCCTTCGTAAGCTTCCTGAGTACAGTGACTTGTCATGGCCTCGAAGGGCACTCTATCGGGAATTAGTGGCGGGGTCCGGCTCGGATCCGCTAGTGGAGCGGCTCGGCTCAACCTTGGAGGAGGTCCGCTCTCAATGGAATTGGGCACCAGGTGGGAGTTTTATGAACAACTCAGAGTTCTCCCTCACCTGGCGTCTTGCTAGAAATGCGTTACCACTCGCAAGTGTGCTCTACAAAGCCAACATGACGGAATTACCGTTTTGCGCCCGCTGCGACAGTGAGATAGAGGAAACGGCTGAGCACGCCTTCTTCCACTGTAGCAAGGTTCGTCGGTTTTGGGAGTACATAAACGAGGTCACTGCTCGTATCGCACCCAATCAATTGGTGCCTCTCGACGTGGGGTATGTCATAGACAATGTCAGTCCGCCGTTCTCCGGTGTAAAACGGAAGGTGTTTTTAGCTGAACTAGCCGTGGCACGCATGGTGATATGGACGACGCGAAACAAGGGATTGTATGGTGGAGAGTCCTTTTCCTGTCGGGATTTGATCTGCTATTTTAAGCATCAGCTTAAAATCAGAATTAATGCGACAGGAGGGTGCTTGAATCCATAACATTCGACAAAAGATGGATACATGCTGCAAGCTTGTGTGTGAGAACGAGGGCAGGTTTTGAAACATTATTCCCTGCCTCTCATGTTACCACTGACCGACAACCGACCCTGAACCCCTACCATCTTAGACCAAAGGGAGTTTAGATTGGCATAGACCAGCCATGCATACACCTTAGTTCTACTAGTTAGTAGGCTGAATGAGAATTACCCCACAATTTTTTCAAACTAGGACATATCCAGGACCCAGCCCCGGTTTTTTCTAGCCTACCCATTTACCCTAGCTTTGTTTCCTGGAATGTCAAAAATTTTTTGTAGTGCCCAAAATCCCCCTGACCTACAGATGAACCTCTTTCTTTTGCCTCTCATCTCCCATTAAGGACACCCACTCCCGTTTTAGAGGGTATGATCGGCTTGCTTTCGGACCTAAATGACCAGAAGACAGTCGACGACCCTGAATATAGCAAGGGATAAGGGGGAAACCAAATGACCCATTTCTGTTGATTTTCTGTTTTCTGGGGTTTTTTGTTTTGTTTTTTGTAACCCATCCCCTCCATTGAAAAGTTTTTCAATAAAAATTTGTTTTTAAAAAAAAAAAAAAAAAAAAAAAAAATTTTCTTTTGGGGTTTTAAGTAGGCATTGTGTGTTTTGAAACAGTGTGTAAGATGGCTGTGTAAGGAGAAGAATGTTAGTATTTATTATTGTATGAATCGGTCATGAATGTACCTAGCTAGTTAGAACCAAGTAGCTGTATGACCAATTTTGTCACCAACCCCTCCTCCCCCAAAAAACTTTCGGGCATCATGCTCGGGTATGTACGATTCGCATCTCTGTAACCTTTTCCATGTAAATAAACAGTGTGTGAGGTGCTTTTGTTTCGTGGGATCGGGTGCAGAGATGCAATCGTACCTACCAAATATATCGCTTCTCGGCCTTTTGGCTAAGATCAAAGTGTAGTATCTGTTCTTATCAGCTTAATATCTGATACGTCCCCGATATGGGGACGTCGATATTAAACTGATTTTTGGAACACGGCGAGGAGTCAGGGGCTTGCTCCGCCCTTGCCACGGGTTGGCCTGGTATTGCACTACCTCCAGGAAGCAGCCCAGTCTTTCCACCGCGCAAGCGAGGAAGACAAAAAAATCAAAACCAAAGTCAGAACACCTTTCGTCCACTCACTTCTTCTTTCCCCCGCCATTTTCCGACTTGGCTCCCGTCCGGCGTACCGCGGCGGCGGGTTTGCCTCTTCGTCCGGCCTGGTCGCTACTTGGCACCAGCCGACGCCAGAGCGGCCCGCCGACCCCTCCGCGTCCGCGTTCCAAGAAAAAAAAAAAAAAGAAAAAAGAAGGCGTCAGAGGGTGCCCGTTCACTAGCGGTCGTGTGCGGGCATCGCGCCGAGTAGAACAGAGAGGCCGCCGCACGTCTCGCCGGGTCGGAAGCCCCAACTCGGCAGCCCTCCCTTTCACCACGGACGGTTTTTACTCTGTGCTGGACTGCGCAGCGACTGCACGGTGCGCTGGCTAGCTTGGGGGGCTTTCTGGTCGCTAAGGCTGCTGCCCGGCGCCCTGGGCGCGTGACGTCACGCCGTCCCTGCGCGCCAGGCGAAAACTACCCCTGGAGCCAACAGCGAACCGAGGGGCAGGGAGCCGAGCCCAGCGCCGCGAACCCGACCCGAATAGACGGCAGGGCTCTTCTGGAGTCGGCGTGGGCGAAACCGTTCGCCGGCGAATATCGCCTGTGGCGCTTTCGGGAGCCGCAACAAACAAAGGAAAAAGGGTCCGCGGACGTCGCTACCGAATGGGCCCGAAAAGGGGTCGGCCCCCTGGACGTGATCGCTTCTCGGCCTTTTGGCTAAGATCAAAGTGTAGTATCTGTTCTTATCAGCTTAATATCTGATACGTCCCCGATATGGGGACGTCGATATTAAACTGATTTTTGGAACACGGCGAGGAGTCAGGGGCTTGCTCCGCCCTTGCCACGGGTTGGCCTGGTATTGCACTACCTCCAGGAAGCAGCCCAGTCTTTCCACCGCGCAAGCGAGGAAGACAAAAAAATCAAAACCAAAGTCAGAACACCTTTCGTCCACTCACTTCTTCTTTCCCCCGCCATTTTCCGACTTGGCTCCCGTCCGGCGTACCGCGGCGGCGGGTTTGCCTCTTCGTCCGGCCTGGTCGCTACTTGGCACCAGCCGACGCCAGAGCGGCCCGCCGACCCCTCCGCGTCCGCGTTCCAAGAAAAAAAAAAAAAGAAAAAAGAAGGCGTCAGAGGGTGCCCGTTCACTAGCGGTCGTGTGCGGGCATCGCGCCGAGTAGAACAGAGAGGCCGCCGCACGTCTCGCCGGGTCGGAAGCCCCAACTCGGCAGCCCTCCCTTTCACCACGGACGGTTTTTACTCTGTGCTGGACTGCGCAGCGACTGCACGGTGCGCTGGCTAGCTTGGGGGGCTTTCTGGTCGCTAAGGCTGCTGCCCGGCGCCCTGGGCGCGTGACGTCACGCCGTCCCTGCGCGCCAGGCGAAAACTACCCCTGGAGCCAACAGCGAACCGAGGGGCAGGGAGCCGAGCCCAGCGCCGCGAACCCGACCCGAATAGACGGCAGGGCTCTTCTGGAGTCGGCGTGGGCGAAACCGTTCGCCGGCGAATATCGCCTGTGGCGCTTTCGGGAGCCGCAACAAACAAAGGAAAAAGGGTCCGCGGACGTCGCTACCGAATGGGCCCGAAAAGGGGTCGGCCCCCCTGGACGTGATCGCTTCTCGGCCTTTTGGCTAAGATCAAAGTGTAGTATCTGTTCTTATCAGCTTAATATCTGATACGTCCCCGATATGGGGACGTCGATATTAAACTGATTTTTGGAACACGGCGAGGAGTCAGGGGCTTGCTCCGCCCTTGCCACGGGTTGGCCTGGTATTGCACTACCTCCAGGAAGCAGCCCAGTCTTTCCACCGCGCAAGCGAGGAAGACAAAAAAATCAAAACCAAAGTCAGAACACCTTTCGTCCACTCACTTCTTCTTTCCCCCGCCATTTTCCGACTTGGCTCCCGTCCGGCGTACCGCGGCGGCGGGTTTGCCTCTTCGTCCGGCCTGGTCGCTACTTGGCACCAGCCGACGCCAGAGCGGCCCGCCGACCCCTCCGCGTCCGCGTTCCAAGAAAAAAAAAAAAAGAAAAAAGAAGGCGTCAGAGGGTGCCCGTTCACTAGCGGTCGTGTGCGGGCATCGCGCCGAGTAGAACAGAGAGGCCGCCGCACGTCTCGCCGGGTCGGAAGCCCCAACTCGGCAGCCCTCCCTTTCACCACGGACGGTTTTTACTCTGTGCTGGACTGCGCAGCGACTGCACGGTGCGCTGGCTAGCTTGGGGGGCTTTCTGGTCGCTAAGGCTGCTGCCCGGCGCCCTGGGCGCGTGACGTCACGCCGTCCCTGCGCGCCAGGCGAAAACTACCCCTGGAGCCAACAGCGAACCGAGGGGCAGGGAGCCGAGCCCAGCGCCGCGAACCCGACCCGAATAGACGGCAGGGCTCTTCTGGAGTCGGCGTGGGCGAAACCGTTCGCCGGCGAATATCGCCTGTGGCGCTTTCGGGAGCCGCAACAAACAAAGGAAAAAGGGTCCGCGGACGTCGCTACCGAATGGGCCCGAAAAGGGGTCGGCCCCCCTGGACGTGATCGCTTCTCGGCCTTTTGGCTAAGATCAAAGTGTAGTATCTGTTCTTATCAGCTTAATATCTGATACGTCCCCGATATGGGGACGTCGATATTAAACTGATTTTTGGAACACGGCGAGGAGTCAGGGGCTTGCTCCGCCCTTGCCACGGGTTGGCCTGGTATTGCACTACCTCCAGGAAGCAGCCCAGTCTTTCCACCGCGCAAGCGAGGAAGACAAAAAAATCAAAACCAAAGTCAGAACACCTTTCGTCCACTCACTTCTTCTTTCCCCCGCCATTTTCCGACTTGGCTCCCGTCCGGCGTACCGCGGCGGCGGGTTTGCCTCTTCGTCCGGCCTGGTCGCTACTTGGCACCAGCCGACGCCAGAGCGGCCCGCCGACCCCTCCGCGTCCGCGTTCCAAGAAAAAAAAAAAAAGAAAAAAGAAGGCGTCAGAGGGTGCCCGTTCACTAGCGGTCGTGTGCGGGCATCGCGCCGAGTAGAACAGAGAGGCCGCCGCACGTCTCGCCGGGTCGGAAGCCCCAACTCGGCAGCCCTCCCTTTCACCACGGACGGTTTTTACTCTGTGCTGGACTGCGCAGCGACTGCACGGTGCGCTGGCTAGCTTGGGGGCTTTCTGGTCGCTAAGGCTGCTGCCCGGCGCCCTGGGCGCGTGACGTCACGCCGTCCCTGCGCGCCAGGCGAAAACTACCCCTGGAGCCAACAGCGAACCGAGGGGCAGGGAGCCGAGCCCAGCGCCGCGAACCCGACCCGAATAGACGGCAGGGCTCTTCTGGAGTCGGCGTGGGCGAAACCGTTCGCCGGCGAATATCGCCTGTGGCGCTTTCGGGAGCCGCAACAAACAAAGGAAAAAGGGTCCGCGGACGTCGCTACCGAATGGGCCCGAAAAGGGGTCGGCCCCCCTGGACGTGATCGCTTCTCGGCCTTTTGGCTAAGATCAAAGTGTAGTATCTGTTCTTATCAGCTTAATATCTGATACGTCCCCGATATGGGGACGTCGATATTAAACTGATTTTTGGAACACGGCGAGGAGTCAGGGGCTTGCTCCGCCCTTGCCACGGGTTGGCCTGGTATTGCACTACCTCCAGGAAGCAGCCCAGTCTTTCCACCGCGCAAGCGAGGAAGAAAAAAATCAAAACCAAAGTCAGAACACCTTTCGTCCACTCACTTCTTCTTTCCCCCGCCATTTTCCGACTTGGCTCCCGTCCGGCGTACCGCGGCGGCGGGTTTGCCTCTTCGTCCGGCCTGGTCGCTACTTGGCACCAGCCGACGCCAGAGCGGCCCGCCGACCCCTCCGCGTCCGCGTTCCAAGAAAAAAAAAAAAAGAAAAAAGAAGGCGTCAGAGGGTGCCCGTTCACTAGCGGTCGTGTGCGGGCATCGCGCCGAGTAGAACAGAGAGGCCGCCGCACGTCTCGCCGGGTCGGAAGCCCCAACTCGGCAGCCCTCCCTTTCACCACGGACGGTTTTTACTCTGTGCTGGACTGCGCAGCGACTGCACGGTGCGCTGGCTAGCTTGGGGGGCTTTCTGGTCGCTAAGGCTGCTGCCCGGCGCCCTGGGCGCGTGACGTCACGCCGTCCCTGCGCGCCAGGCGAAAACTACCCCTGGAGCCAACAGCGAACCGAGGGGCAGGGAGCCGAGCCCAGCGCCGCGAACCCGACCCGAATAGACGGCAGGGCTCTTCTGGAGTCGGCGTGGGCGAAACCGTTCGCCGGCGAATATCGCCTGTGGCGCTTTCGGGAGCCGCAACAAACAAAGGAAAAAGGGTCCGCGGACGTCGCTACCGAATGGGCCCGAAAAGGGGTCGGCCCCCCTGGACGTGATCGCTTCTCGGCCTTTTGGCTAAGATCAAAGTGTAGTATCTGTTCTTATCAGCTTAATATCTGATACGTCCCCGATATGGGGACGTCGATATTAAACTGATTTTTGGAACACGGCGAGGAGTCAGGGGCTTGCTCCGCCCTTGCCACGGGTTGGCCTGGTATTGCACTACCTCCAGGAAGCAGCCCAGTCTTTCCACCGCGCAAGCGAGGAAGACAAAAAAATCAAAACCAAAGTCAGAACACCTTTCGTCCACTCACTTCTTCTTTCCCCCGCCATTTTCCGACTTGGCTCCCGTCCGGCGTACCGCGGCGGCGGGTTTGCCTCTTCGTCCGGCCTGGTCGCTACTTGGCACCAGCCGACGCCAGAGCGGCCCGCCGACCCCTCCGCGTCCGCGTTCCAAGAAAAAAAAAAAAAAGAAAAAGAAGGCGTCAGAGGGTGCCCGTTCACTAGCGGTCGTGTGCGGGCATCGCGCCGAGTAGAACAGAGAGGCCGCCGCACGTCTCGCCGGGTCGGAAGCCCCAACTCGGCAGCCCTCCCTTTCACCACGGACGGTTTTTACTCTGTGCTGGACTGCGCAGCGACTGCACGGTGCGCTGGCTAGCTTGGGGGCTTTCTGGTCGCTAAGGCTGCTGCCCGGCGCCCTGGGCGCGTGACGTCACGCCGTCCCTGCGCGCCAGGCGAAAACTACCCCTGGAGCCAACAGCGAACCGAGGGGCAGGGAGCCGAGCCCAGCGCCGCGAACCCGACCCGAATAGACGGCAGGGCTCTTCTGGAGTCGGCGTGGGCGAAACCGTTCGCCGGCGAATATCGCCTGTGGCGCTTTCGGGAGCCGCAACAAACAAAGGAAAAAGGGTCCGCGGACGTCGCTACCGAATGGGCCCGAAAAGGGGTCGGCCCCCCTGGACGTGATCGCTTCTCGGCCTTTTGGCTAAGATCAAAGTGTAGTATCTGTTCTTATCAGCTTAATATCTGATACGTCCCCGATATGGGGACGTCGATATTAAACTGATTTTTGGAACACGGCGAGGAGTCAGGGGCTTGCTCCGCCCTTGCCACGGGTTGGCCTGGTATTGCACTACCTCCAGGAAGCAGCCCAGTCTTTCCACCGCGCAAGCGAGGAAGACAAAAAAATCAAAACCAAAGTCAGAACACCTTTCGTCCACTCACTTCTTCTTTCCCCCGCCATTTTCCGACTTGGCTCCCGTCCGGCGTACCGCGGCGGCGGGTTTGCCTCTTCGTCCGGCCTGGTCGCTACTTGGCACCAGCCGACGCCAGAGCGGCCCGCCGACCCCTCCGCGTCCGCGTTCCAAGAAAAAAAAAAAAAAGAAAAAGAAGGCGTCAGAGGGTGCCCGTTCACTAGCGGTCGTGTGCGGGCATCGCGCCGAGTAGAACAGAGAGGCCGCCGCACGTCTCGCCGGGTCGGAAGCCCCAACTCGGCAGCCCTCCCTTTCACCACGGACGGTTTTTACTCTGTGCTGGACTGCGCAGCGACTGCACGGTGCGCTGGCTAGCTTGGGGGGCTTTCTGGTCGCTAAGGCTGCTGCCCGGCGCCCTGGGCGCGTGACGTCACGCCGTCCCTGCGCGCCAGGCGAAAACTACCCCTGGAGCCAACAGCGAACCGAGGGGCAGGGAGCCGAGCCCAGCGCCGCGAACCCGACCCGAATAGACGGCAGGGCTCTTCTGGAGTCGGCGTGGGCGAAACCGTTCGCCGGCGAATATCGCCTGTGGCGCTTTCGGGAGCCGCAACAAACAAAGGAAAAAGGGTCCGCGGACGTCGCTACCGAATGGGCCCGAAAAGGGGTCGGCCCCCCTGGACGTGATCGCTTCTCGGCCTTTTGGCTAAGATCAAAGTGTAGTATCTGTTCTTATCAGCTTAATATCTGATACGTCCCCGATATGGGGACGTCGATATTAAACTGATTTTTGGAACACGGCGAGGAGTCAGGGGCTTGCTCCGCCCTTGCCACGGGTTGGCCTGGTATTGCACTACCTCCAGGAAGCAGCCCAGTCTTTCCACCGCGCAAGCGAGGAAGACAAAAAAATCAAAACCAAAGTCAGAACACCTTTCGTCCACTCACTTCTTCTTTCCCCCGCCATTTTCCGACTTGGCTCCCGTCCGGCGTACCGCGGCGGCGGGTTTGCCTCTTCGTCCGGCCTGGTCGCTACTTGGCACCAGCCGACGCCAGAGCGGCCCGCCGACCCCTCCGCGTCCGCGTTCCAAGAAAAAAAAAAAAAGAAAAAAGAAGGCGTCAGAGGGTGCCCGTTCACTAGCGGTCGTGTGCGGGCATCGCGCCGAGTAGAACAGAGAGGCCGCCGCACGTCTCGCCGGGTCGGAAGCCCCAACTCGGCAGCCCTCCCTTTCACCACGGACGGTTTTTACTCTGTGCTGGACTGCGCAGCGACTGCACGGTGCGCTGGCTAGCTTGGGGGGCTTTCTGGTCGCTAAGGCTGCTGCCCGGCGCCCTGGGCGCGTGACGTCACGCCGTCCCTGCGCGCCAGGCGAAAACTACCCCTGGAGCCAACAGCGAACCGAGGGGCAGGGAGCCGAGCCCAGCGCCGCGAACCCGACCCGAATAGACGGCAGGGCTCTTCTGGAGTCGGCGTGGGCGAAACCGTTCGCCGGCGAATATCGCCTGTGGCGCTTTCGGGAGCCGCAACAAACAAAGGAAAAAGGGTCCGCGGACGTCGCTACCGAATGGGCCCGAAAAGGGGTCGGCCCCCCTGGACGTGATCGCTTCTCGGCCTTTTGGCTAAGATCAAAGTGTAGTATCTGTTCTTATCAGCTTAATATCTGATACGTCCCCGATATGGGGACGTCGATATTAAACTGATTTTTGGAACACGGCGAGGAGTCAGGGGCTTGCTCCGCCCTTGCCACGGGTTGGCCTGGTATTGCACTACCTCCAGGAAGCAGCCCAGTCTTTCCACCGCGCAAGCGAGGAAGACAAAAAAATCAAAACCAAAGTCAGAACACCTTTCGTCCACTCACTTCTTCTTTCCCCCCATTTTCCGACTTGGCTCCCGTCCGGCGTACCGCGGCGGCGGGTTTGCCTCTTCGTCCGGCCTGGTCGCTACTTGGCACCAGCCGACGCCAGAGCGGCCCGCCGACCCCTCCGCGTCCGCGTTCCAAGAAAAAGAAAAAAGAAGGCGTCAGAGGGTGCCCGTTCACTAGCGGTCGTGTGCGGGCATCGCGCCGAGTAGAACAGAGAGGCCGCCGCACGTCTCGCCGGGTCGGAAGCCCCAACTCGGCAGCCCTCCCTTTCACCACGGACGGTTTTTACTCTGTGCTGGACTGCGCAGCGACTGCACGGTGCGCTGGCTAGCTTGGGGGGCTTTCTGGTCGCTAAGGCTGCTGCCCGGCGCCCTGGGCGCGTGACGTCACGCCGTCCCTGCGCGCCAGGCGAAAACTACCCCTGGAGCCAACAGCGAACCGAGGGGCAGGGAGCCGAGCCCAGCGCCGCGAACCCGACCCGAATAGACGGCAGGGCTCTTCTGGAGTCGGCGTGGGCGAAACCGTTCGCCGGCGAATATCGCCTGTGGCGCTTTCGGGAGCCGCAACAAACAAAGGAAAAAGGGTCCGCGGACGTCGCTACCGAATGGGCCCGAAAAGGGGTCGGCCCCCCTGGACGTGATCGCTTCTCGGCCTTTTGGCTAAGATCAAAGTGTAGTATCTGTTCTTATCAGCTTAATATCTGATACGTCCCCGATATGGGGACGTCGATATTAAACTGATTTTTGGAACACGGCGAGGAGTCAGGGGCTTGCTCCGCCCTTGCCACGGGTTGGCCTGGTATTGCACTACCTCCAGGAAGCAGCCCAGTCTTTCCACCGCGCAAGCGAGGAAGACAAAAAAAAATCAAAACCAAAGTCAGAACACCTTTCGTCCACTCACTTCTTCTTTCCCCCCCATTTTCCGACTTGGCTCCCGTCCGGCGTACCGCGGCGGCGGTTTGCCTCTTCGTCCGGCCTGGTCGCTACTTGGCACCAGCCGACGCCAGAGCGGCCCGCCGACCCCTCCGCGTCCGCGTTCCAAGAAAAAAGAAGGCGTCAGAGGGTGCCCGTTCACTAGCGGTCGTGTGCGGGCATCGCGCCGAGTAGAACAGAGAGGCCGCCGCACGTCTCGCCGGGTCGGAAGCCCCAACTCGGCAGCCCTTCCCTTTCACCACGGACGGTTTTTACTCTGTGCTGGACTGCGCAGCGACTGCACGGTGCGCTGGCTAGCTTGGGTGCTTTCTGGTCGCTAAGGCTGCTGCCCGGCGCCCTGGGCGCGTGACGTCACGCCGTCCCTGCGCGCCAGGCGAAAACTACCCCTGGAGCCAACAGCGAACCGAGGGGCAGGGAGCCGAGCCCAGCGCCGCGAACCCGACCCGAATAGACGGCAGGGCTCTTCTGGAGTCGGCGTGGGCGAAACCGTTCGCCGGCGAATATCGCCTGTGGCGCTTTCGGGAGCCGCAACAAACAAAGGAAAAAGGGTCCGCGGACGTCGCTACCGAATGGGCCCGAAAAGGGGTCGGCCCCCCTGGACGTGATCGCTTCTCGGCCTTTTGGCTAAGATCAAAGTGTAGTATCTGTTCTTATCAGCTTAATATCTGATACGTCCCCGATATGGGGACGTCGATATTAAACTGATTTTTGGAACACGGCGAGGAGTCAGGGGCTTGCTCCGCCCTTGCCACGGGTTGGCCTGGTATTGCACTACCTCCAGGAAGCAGCCCAGTCTTTCCACCGCGCAAGCGAGGAAGACAAAAAAATCAAAACCAAAGTCAGAACACCTTTCGTCCACTCACTTCTTCTTTCCCCCCCCATTTTCCGACTTGGCTCCCGTCCGGCGTACCGCGGCGGCGGTTTGCCTCTTCGTCCGGCCTGGTCGCTACTTGGCACCAGCCGACGCCAGAGCGGCCCGCCGACCCCTCCGCGTCCGCGTTCCAAGAAAAAAGAAGGCGTCAGAGGGTGCCCGTTCACTAGCGGTCGTGTGCGGGCATCGCGCCGAGTAGAACAGAGAGGCCGCCGCACGTCTCGCCGGGTCGGAAGCCCCAACTCGGCAGGCAGCCCTTCCTTTCACCACGGACGGTTTT
Organism: Doryteuthis pealeii; assembly: GCA_023376005.1. Classification (NCBI taxonomy): domain Eukaryota; kingdom Metazoa; phylum Mollusca; class Cephalopoda; order Myopsida; family Loliginidae; genus Doryteuthis; species Doryteuthis pealeii. The sequence goes on from CM042163.1 coordinate 6,211,538, forward strand.
TACTCTGTGCTGGACTGCGCAGCGACTGCACGGTGCGCTGGCTAGCTTGGGTGCTTTCTGGTCGCTAAGGCTGCTGCCCGGCGCCCTGGGCGCGTGACGTCACGCCGTCCCTGCGCGCCAGGCGAAAACTACCCCTGGAGCCAACAGCGAACCGAGGGGCAGGGAGCCGAGCCCAGCGCCGCGAACCCGACCCGAATAGACGGCAGGGCTCTTCTGGAGTCGGCGTGGGCGAAACCGTTCGCCGGCGAATATCGCCTGTGGCGCTTTCGGGAGCCGCAACAAACAAAGGAAAAAGGGTCCGCGGACGTCGCTACCGAATGGGCCCGAAAAGGGGTCGGCCCCCCTGGACGTGATCGCTTCTCGGCCTTTTGGCTAAGATCAAAGTGTACTATCAAAGTACTAATTTAGTATTTCCTTGTCTCTCAATTCAACTTATGTATCTCAAGCACATAACGCTGCAAGAAAAAGAAGAAAAAGCACTACTAAGTTTGTTAAAATAGAAAAGAAAAGATTATTAGCTAAAAAGTTCTTGAAAACTATTGGCGTGTATTTTTCTAAATGAGTTTTTGTGTTTGAATGTTACATTGTGTTAGAATGTGATGTGTTGAAAAAAAGTATAAAAATAGAGCCGATATTGATTGAAATTCCCGTTTCTCGCGGCTTGGAAATGCATGCGTAGGCTGTTCCAAGCGGTTTGTTTTTTCGGTTGTCCTTTGAGAAAAGCGAGAAAAGCATTGGTCCCTGTTAAGGGAAGGTAATAGCTGGGTCCCTGTTAAGGGAGGTACCCTTTCCTTTTGGGAAGGGGAGGTAACAGCTGGTCCCTGATTAGGGAAGTACCCTCCTTTATTGAGGGGGAGGTAACTGTTGGTCCCTGATTAGGGAAGTACCCTTCAGGTAAGATCTTGGTCTCTTTAGAGAAGTTGAAACAAAAAGAAGGGGAGGTAGTAGTCGGCCCCTGTTTAGGGGATGGACGTGTCAGACTGCGGGTCTGACGGGTCCGATGTGCTGACCATCATCGAGCACATCGAAGAAGACGGGCAGGAGCCGGTCACCATCCATCCGGATGAAGCCATCCAACCGGATGGAACCAATGAGTGTCGGGGAGAGGCATTGGCTAGTCCAGGAGCGACTGAGGCCAGGCTCTCCCCTGGGGCGACAGGCAGTCGTCCCACGGCGTCCGTCTTGGTGGACGAGGGTGCGCCCGGCCCAGAAGGGGCCAGCCCTGTCCATGTGAATGTCCTCGACCAGCCGTCGGCCGAGGAATCGAAGGAGGTGGGTGAGGCTACGTCCGGCCCAAAAGGGGCCAGCCCCACACACCTCCAGAAGGAATCGTGTCCCGTACCACCGATGGTCGGGACAAGTGAAAGTTGTTGTGCGCCACCAGTCCCGGAAGGGAATACCCCCAAAACCAGCCCCGCCCAAACCCCAATGCCATTCATCTTTGGTGGAGGTGAATGGCCACGCCTTCCATCCAACTCGGAAGGCCCTGAAGGCCCTGCAGAAACAATCCCGGCTGCACTCCCAGAGGCAGCAACAGCTTGGAGACCTACACCGAAGACACAGGCTCCGGAGACATGTTACCGTGACTACATAAAGGGAAACAAGCTGATCCCTGTCCCGGAGGCCTGTGAAAAGCTAAATGGCCGCATCCTCTCGTATGTAACCAGCAACGCATCAACAAGAAGGTTGATGGGCATACGAAGGGAGGAGCTGGTAGATGTACTAATTGCAACTAAGATCCCTGCAAAGTACATCTACCAGAGAAGTTTTGCCACGTGGGAGGTGCTGATGCCCACGGTGGAAGATGCAGTGAGGCGAGCATCCAAGGATGTTATATTTAAGAACCTTCGGCTGCAGCCGGAGTACCTTGGGTGTCGCCGTACGAAGGTGACCGTCTTCGGAATCCCCCAACTCTGTCACCAAAACACGTGGCAGAGTCCCTGTGCACATACGGGGAACTGGAATCGTCAAACCCCGTATATGGAAAGGCGGGAATCCAGTTCCCTGATCATGTGTACATGATGAAATTATCTAGGGAGGGTTTCGAGGCAATTCCTGACGACCTGGAGTACGGCCCACAAAAGCTTACGGTTGTGGTCGAGGGTAGAAAGCCTCACTGCTGGGAGTGTAAGCAGCCGGGACACCAGGCCAGAAACTGCCCAGAGAGGAGGAGGAAAGCGGACGGACCGAAATCGTTCGCTCAAGCAGCAGCAGCAGCGGGAGCACCAGCAGCAGCAGCGGGAGCACCAACAGCAGCAGTGGTAAAACCAGCAGCAGCAGCAGCAGCGGCGGTAAAACCAGCAGCAGCAGTGGGGATACCAGCGGCACTGGCAGCAACTGCAGCAACAGGAGAGGGGTGGTTCGTGATAGGGAAGAAGGGGAAGAACATTTCGCACACCCCTATCACGACCACTTCTGACTCTCCTAAGATTCCAGGAGGAGGCAGATCAAGGAGGACGCTGACCCCCTCCTTGAAAAGGAAAATCGGGTCCAAAAACACCGATGTTAAAAAGACCCGTATAGAGGAGTCCCAGCCCCTTTCCCCTACAAAAACAAGCGCCAAGAGCGCAACCACAACCACAACAACAAAAAATACAAAAATCTGCCCAGTCCCCAAGACCCAATCTCCAGCCCCTGTTACGCAGACACCCCTACTCCTGAAAAGAAAAAAGAAGGTGAGGAGGAAAAACCCTCCTCTACCCAAACAAAAAATGGCTCCAGAGAGCGAAGACTCTCCACAATCTCCAGAAGGAGAAGAACCAAAAACTTATTGTTCCTGGAGGGAGAGAATTGTTGTGAGGTCTGGCATGCGTCACCCCAGAAAGAGTTGACGCATGTCCAGAGGAAGGCGCTTCGCCCTCTGGAGCAGCTGGAGGCAGTGGACGGGAAGCGCATAGACCGACCAAATAATTTTAAGGGTGCTCCCTTAGTGACCACCTTTATCCGGGAGGCGAAGGGCCGTGCCACAGGCGTGTGGGCAATGGTGAGAGCGGCCGAGGTGGCTTTCCCGGATATTCGGATGGCGGATAGGGAGCACCCTTCCCTTGATAAACTCAAGGCATTTTGTCAGGGAAGGGTCCCGATTTTTGTTCACCCCTCCCTATACAGGGCTTTAAAGTTGCTGTATCCCCTGCACGTCGGAGGCATTACCCGGACGAACCGAGTATCCGTTGAACTCGGCAAAGGCAGTTTGGGTCACGCCGTCGGCGAGCTTACATCGAACGACTTCCGGACCGTAGTGGACACTGAGTGAAGACAGGTAAGATGACTCTTGTTTTAGCCAGCTTGAACGGGAGGGGGTTGAAGGACTCAACACGCGCTAATTTTGCGGTTGCCGAATTCAACCACCTCGGAGTGGATGTTGCCGCGCTTTTGGAGACGCACTTCGAATCGGACTTGGACGACTATGTGCCGAAGAATCTCTTTGAGGTTTATTCGGCATATGGTGGCCCGAGTAGCAGGGGTGTGTCGCTGCTGGTGAAACGCAGCCTGAATGCGGTGACTGACATTGTTTTTGCTGGTGCAGGTGGCAGACTGATCGTGGCCGATGTTGCGGTGAGAAGCCACAAGTTCCGGGTGGTCGCGGTTTATGCGCCCAATATCGTTGCGGAGAGGAAAGCCTTTTTTCGGCAGTTGGGACCGTATATAACGTATCCGGGACGGTTAGTCCTAATGGGTGATTGGAACGCGATCCTTGATCCCAAGATAGACCGGGGAGGGGAGCTAGTGGGTTGGCGGGGTGTGAAAGCAGCCTGATCGATCTAATGGCCGACTTCGATCTGGTCGACAGGTTTCGCCTGGATCACCCCAGGGTGGAGATGTGGACATGGGCTCGTAGTTCGTCCCCTGCCTCAGATAGATCCTATCTGGACAGGGTGTTAGTTAGAAGAGCTGACATTGACTTTGTTAGGTGCCCCGTGTTCCACGATTATGTGAAGAGTGACCATAAATTGCTTACTGTCACTCTTCAGTTAAGTGATAGGCCTAGACTGGCCGCCTACTGGAAGTTCAATACCTCCTTACTGGGGATACGGGACTTCCGTGAGCGGCTGGAATTACTTCTTCAGCGGGCGTTAGTGGGGGCGGTTATCGGGAATAAGTGGTGGGGTACCCTTAAGAGTAGGATTAAGGACTTCTCCATCAAGTATTGCCAGCGGCTCGCCTCAGATAGGGCAGCGAAGGAGAAGTCCCTTAGAGAAAGTGTTTCCCGGGCGGTGGATGGGGGGGATCCCCTAGCCGTAGACCTAGCTAGACGGGGCCTTGAGCGCTTGAATAGCGAGCGTTATCAAGGATTTATAGTTAGATCTAGGCTAAATAGAGTGTCCAACGAAGCCGTGAAACTAGGCGCAGAGATGCGTCAGGAAGAGTTGCGAAGGTTCGCCGATCGATACATCGGTAGTGTCAATACCCCGGACGGGCACAGCCTTCGGTCGACTCGTGAGATTCGTGAAGCCTTTCGAGCTCATTTTCAGGCACGCTTTGCCCGGTTGCCGAACCTCCCGGTGCAGGAGTTCCACAGCTATTTGGCCGACTTCCCCCGCCTGGAGGAGGCGGAAGCGGCTAGCTGTGAGGGGAGAGTAACGGATTGCGAAGTCCGTGACGCGTTGAAGCAGGTCGGCCTCAACAAAGCGCCGGGACTAGATGGTTTGCCCTATGAAATGTACCTGAGGATGTCGCACATTTTTGTCCCTATTCTGACGGATGTGTTCAACAATTGGTTCGAGCGGGGAGGGATCCCCGACGCCGTAACCAAGGGTGTGATCACATTGCTGAAGAAAGGTGGCAGGAATGTTTGGGAGGGTTTAGACGACTACAGGCCCATAACTCTGCTAAACACAGAGTTAAAGATTTTGGCCCGGGTCCTAGCGAATCGCTTGCAGCTTGTCGTTGGGGATCTGATCGGACCGGAGCAGAACTACGCTGTGAAGGGAAGATCGATCCAAGACAACTTGCACTTGATCCGTACGATCCTAGAGGGTTAAAAGACGACGATAAGGCCGCGCTGATCAATTTAGATCAGTCCAAGGCATTTGACAGGGTAGACCATCGATTCCTGGCCACTGTTTTGGAGACTGCCGGATTCAAACCGGAATTCCGCAGATGGATTAGCATCCTGTATCGATCCCCTACGGCAGTGGTACAGGTGAATGGGAAGCGCTCGTCAGTCTTCTCGATCGAACGTTCGGTCCGACAGGGTTGCCCCTTGTCTCCTCTTCTCTATGTCCTCGCTCTGGAGCCCCTGCTCCGTAGGCTTAGAGACGAGTCGGCAAATCCGGTCCTGCGCGGAATCGTTGTCCCGGGCCCCGTTAGCGCCCAGGTATCCGCGTACGCTGATGACGTCACCGTGTTCGTGTCCAGGGTCGAGGACATAGTTGCGGTGAAAGAGGCGCTTACAAGGTACGAGCTGTTGACTGGGGCAAAGATCAATTGCGAAAAGAGCGAAGGGTTGCGGTTGGGAGCTTGGAGAGGTGGCGTTCCTCTGCCAGGGCCCTTCAGCTGGAAGGATGGTCCGATCAAGATCCTCGGGTCTGGTTCGGGCCAGGCCTTCAGTTAGATAAAAATTGGTCGGAGGTACAGACAAAGGTAGGAGCGCTGGTCCGTGTGTGGCTCCGAAGGAGGTTGTCCTTAAAGGGCAGGGCGGAGGCTTGCGCCACCTATATTTTCCCCCTGATCCTTTACCGGTTGTCTGTACTTCCACTCCCTCGGGCTCGGTTATTGGCACTCGAACGGTCCCTATTCTCACTTCTGTGGAAGAAGGGCCGGCCAATGGTCCGTAGGGAGGTTTGTTCCCAGCGACCTTGTAATGGAGGTTTAGGAATGCCAAGCTTGACGGCTCACCGAGCCGCCGAGAGACTGTCTTTCCTGAATCGATCTTGGGCACGATTAGCTGTGTGGCTGCCGACAATCTGGGCCGCATTCCCAGACTTGCGACAGTCCCCTGGGGCCGAGGCCCTACGTAAGTCCCAGGGAGAAACGCAGTTTTTCGCTGAATGTCGTGACGCACTCCGCAAGCTCCCTATGTCCAGTGACATTTCATGGCCTCGAAGGGCACTGTATAGGGCGATAGTGGAGGGTACCGGTTCGGATCCGCTTGTAGAACGGTTCGACTTGTCGTTGGGGGAGGTCCGCTCCCAATGGAAGTGGGCGCCAGGTTCCGCGTTCCTCAACAACTCTGAGTTTTACTTAACCTGGCGACTTGCCCGAAATGCGTTGCCCCTCGCAAGCGTACTCTACAAAGCGAACATGGCAGCAATGCCCTTTTGCGACCGATGCGGTAGTGGGGAAGAAGAAACGGCTGAGCACGCCTTCTTTCACTGCCCAAAGGTCCGTCCGCTTTGGAGCTACGTAAACGAGGTCACTGCTCGCATCGCACCCGATCAGCTGGTTCCACTCGACGTCGGTTACGTCGTTGACAATGTCGGTCCTCCGTTTTCGGGTGAAAAACGAAAGGTGTTTTTCGCCGAGCTAGCCGTGGCTCGAATGGTGATTTGGGTCACACGACTGAGGGGATTGCATGAGAAGAAGCTTTTTTCCTGTCGGGATTTGATCTCTTATTTTAAGCATCAGCTTAGGATAAAGATTAGATGCGACAAAAAGAAGATGCCTTTCATGACATTCTGCAAAAGGTGGGTGAATGCAGCAAGCCTGTGTGCGAGAGTGGGGGCAGGACTAGAGTCAACTTTCCCCAGCTCTCATGGTCACTACGGCCCGTAAGCGGCATCGATACCCCATCCCTTAGACCAACTAGGGAATTCGATGACTAGCAAAGCTCTAAGCCCGGCTTTATACATCTATTAGGTTACTTAGTTAGGTGTATGTATGTTTACATGTCCCAGTTTTTTCTCTCAGGACATATCCAGGACTCCCGCTCCCAAGCATTTTTCTTATCACCTCCCTGAAACATAGTATTTTGTTCCTGGAAAGTCAACAATTTTTAAGATCCATCCCAATAACCCGATAGCATCATTACCTCCCAAATTTCTTATCCCAACCACATTAAGGACACCCACTCCCTTCTTAGGGGAACTGATCGGCTTGCTTTCGGCCCTCCGGAAGACAGTCGGCGGTCCCAGTACTACAGATGAGGGAAAGGGGGTAACCAAAACGGCCCAGTTTTGTTTTGTTTCTTGTTTTCTGTTGGGGAATTTTTTGTATTTTTTCCCCTTCCACTCCCACCTGAAATCACTCATGTTTTTTGTTTATTATATTATTGTAAATAATTCTTTTTTTTTTATGCCATGTGGGTTTAAGTAGGTTTCATTCACAGAGTGCCAGAGGAATTTTGGTGGAAGCAGCAGCGAAAGGCGATGGACGACTGTATTTATTGGCATGAATCGGTCAGCGAATGAAGACTAGCTAAGATAGATCTACAAGATGTCCGGCAAGACCAACTTTGTACCCCTTTCCCCCCAAATAAAACTTCGGGCATTGTGCCCAGGCGTGTACGATTGTATCTCTGTACCGACTTTCACGAAAATAAACAGTGTCGTGAGGCGCTGTTATTTCGTGGGGTCGGATGCAGAGATGCAGTCGGCACCGCCAAATAACTCGCTTCTCGGCCTTTTGGGTAAGATCAAAGTGTAGTATCTGTTCCCTAGACCAGATTAATACGACCACTTATTGCACGTCTTAGCTGAAGAGGCTTCGAGAGGCTGGGTTTTTAGTCTGGCCCCGAGTGTCCAGCAGTTTGGCCCGACTGTTTTCCCTTCGGGAAAACGAAAAACAAGGTGCAAGTAGTTTGAGCACAGCATTAAGTGTTCGCTACTTGCCCCTTCTTTCTTTTTGTACCTACTTCGGCCCCTGTTTAGGGGAAGGTCGCTCCATTCTTCGGGTTTGGAGGGGCCGACAGTCACCCGAGATTGTCGAAGCAGACGGCCAGGTGGCATCCCGTGCGGCAGCCCGCCGCCCGGGGGATGGACGCCTCATTCTTCGGGAATGAGGGGTCCGACGATCACCCGATCGTCGAAGTAGACGGCCAGGTGGCATCGCGGCAACCAGCCGCCAGGTAAGGGTGGAGTCGTGGTCGGCCAGGAGCCGCCAGGGCCAGCTCCACCCACAGGGCAGTCTGGTCGGCCAGGAGCCGCCAGGACCAGCTGTCCCTGTTGGTCCCACGGTCGCGGGTGCCGAACCCGCTGGGGACCGAGGTGGAGTCGTGGCCGGCCAAGAGCCGCTAGGGCCAGCTCCACCCACAGAGGCAGTCGTGGTCGGACAGGAGCCGCCAGGACCAGCTGCCCCTGAAGGTCCCACGGTCGCGGGTGCCGAACCCGCTGGGGACCGAGGAGCAGTCGTGGCCGGCCAAGAGCCGTCAGGGCCAACTGCCCCGAAAAATCCCAAAGTCGCGGGTGGAGTCGTGGCTGGCCAGGAGCCACCAGGGCCAGCTCCACCTGAAGACGCAGGCACCAGTGCTGCTCCAAGGCGGAGGAAGAGGAGTAGGAGGAGGAAGAACCTCATCCCAAAGCCGGCTGGACCACCCAAGTCGGTGCTTCCCAGTGGGGGACGGGCGACCCCTGACACTATTAGGGTGGGCAGTCTTCCACAACCCACGATGGCCCAGAGGGTGGCTCAGCAGCAGTCACCATGGAAGCCGGAAAATTTTATGGAGCAGGACCCCCAGAAGCTGCGCGAGAACTGGGACCTCAAATACAAGAACCTGGTAGAGGGGAATAGACTCGCACCAGTCTCTGAGGCCAGGGCGGACATCGAGCAGAGAACTCTCTCTCTTGTGGCCACAGATTCAGCTACAAGGAAGCTGGTTAGCCTCAAGAGAGAGACGATGATCGACATCCTCCTGGAAAAGAGGATCAGTGCCAGGTATCTGTGCAGGAGGAGCTTCGCCACTTGGGACATCCTGCTGCCCAGTGCAGAGGAGGCATTAAAGCTCTCCAAAAGAGACATCAGTTATAAGACCATCAGGCTGCAGCCGGAGTACCGGGGTCGCCGAAGGACGAATGTCTCAGTTTTTAATGTTCCGGTGGGACTCTAGGTGGACTACCTCATGTCCTACCTGAATTCCTTCGGCGATCTCCACACCATGGCGCCATCCTTCGAAAGAAGCATCCAGACGGCGGATTTCCTCTTCGTCATGGAGCTGACCAAGAAAGCTTTTGAGGCGATCCCAGACACCCTGGAATACGAGGGGATCCAGCTGACTGTGGTGGTGGAGGGCAGAAGGCCACAGTGTTGGGAATGCGGCCAGAAGGGGCACTTGGCCAGGAACTGCCCCAAGAAGGTGCCAACACCGCGCCCAACTGCAGCAACAATTCCGGCGACAGCACCGACACGCGCGGACCCTAAACCTGAGACAGGAGAGGGGTGGACTGTGGTGACCAGGAAGGGAGGCAAAACCTCCTACGCCGCAGCCACTTTTAACTCTCCTGCCAAACAACAGCCTTCGGAGGCCATACGCGGGCCTCCCCCAATAAGGCTACACCCAAGCCTTCCCCAACAAAGACCGTCCCCACACCAACCCCCCTCGCCCGTTAAGCCGACTCCATTGGATTTTACCTCTACCTATTACATGGATGTAGTGGAGTCGGGACTTGCGGGAGTGAAGAGGAGGCTAGATGATAATGTGGTGAAAACATCAGTGAGCGGCAAGAGGAAGAAGGCCCAGCCCTCAACCCCTTACACAAATACAGTGGTGGAAACCACTACAAACATGCCTGCACCAAAACACCAAACCCCTCCCTGTGACACCTTACCCCAACCCACTGCTTTGCTTTCCCCCAAAAAATCCTCTGAGCCCGCGCTCACCACCTTTTGCCCAATGTCACCAAAAACCGGGGACCCCCCTCCAACACGCTCTCTCGCTTTCGCTACGCCTCCGGGGTCAGTCAATGCGGCCCCTACGACTTGCGAACGGCCAGGACTCCTCGGTCCGTGTTTCAAGACGGGTCGGGTGGGTTGCCGATTCACCTCGCTGACCCGAGGTGACGGGCGGCACGAAAGCGGCGCCGGGCGACCGCGTCGCAGAAACCCGCCCCGGCACAGAGGACGAGACGGATAGACGCCACGGTGCGCGACCGGCACGGCCGCACCGACTTTCCAAAGGCTCCGGCGCCCGCCCGAGACAGTGGGCGGAAAGTCAGAGACACGCCAGAGTTAGCCCAACGGTTGGTCGGATCGCCACGTGTGAACGGATCGCGTTACGGTTCCTCCGTCCCCGGCAGAAAAGGGCAGTACGGTCGCGGGCCCGGCGGAAGGCGACCCTAACGCCGGCGAACCGACGAGAGGGTTTTGATCTCTTTCCACTACGGACACCGCGCGTCGACCTGCACGCCGAGAACGGGTCGCGACGACGGACCGGAGGGGAAGTGCGTCCGGTGCCGACCGTGCGGGTAGTCGCGCCGAAGCGCCCGCGACATAATTGCCAAGCGCGAGACGGAACGAGTCCGCCCCTGTCGGCGACGCGAGCGCAAAAGCAAACGTCCGCCGAAGCGAACGAACGACGACCGCAGCGGCCTTTAGCAGTGGCAGCAGCACCGGACTGAGTCCCCCCGCGATCGCGGTGAACGGTCCCACCCGTTTACCCCTGGGCGGTTTCACGTTCTCTTGAACTCTCTCTCTCCAAAGTTCTTTTCAACTTTCCCTCACGGTACTTGTCGACTATCGGACTCGTCCCGGTATTTAGCCTTGGATGGAGCTTACCACCCGATTTGGGCTGCGTTCCCAAGCAACCCGACTCTCGGATCGAAGACCGTCGCTCGCCGTCCACACCGAATGGGCCTGGCACCCGCCGCGGGCGGCCCCGATCGAGGGAACTCCGAACTACGCGAACAAAACGAACGGCTGTCTTCGACCCGTGCGCCACACGTCCCGAAGCCTTTTACTTGCGACGGGATTCGGCGTTGGGCTTCTCCCGGTTCACTCGCCGTTACTAAGGGAATCCCGGTTGGTTTCTTTTCCTCCGCTTAGCGATATGCTTAAGTTCAGCGGGTCGTCTCGACCGAGCCGAGGGCGGTGAGTGTAATTGTGAATAGAAGAATAACGTTAGCGGTTAGTCCAGTGGCGGTTGTGCGGACGGGCGCCGGACGAATAGAACGAAGAGAACGCGTCGTCGAATGGAAAAAAAAGGTTTGTAACTGCAACCGCGACCCGAGACGCTCGATTAACTAGAGCCAAAGAGCGAAACGAGCCGGCGCTTGAGCGGTTAGCGTTGAGCAAACGCCGCGGTCGCCGGTCCTTCGTGCTCGTCGCCCCGTCCAGTAAAGGACGGGACGCACAGTCGAGCGGGAGCAGAAGAACGCGCGAGGGCGACTGCGGTGCAGTCTCTTTTTTTCCAAAAGACACTTGTTCGTCGACGTCATCGCCGAAGCCACCCCACCAGAGGACGGGGCCAACAACGTTTCCTTTTGTTTCTGCACGCGGTCATCGGAAGCGACTCCGCGGTCTGCCAGCGGGAGACGAAGGCGACTTGCGCCTGCGACGTCCCGTTTTCCATCGCGTCGGTCCCCTCGCCAATTCTCACCCGGCAGACAGCAGGCACGGGAAGAAGAGACAGAGAGGAGCGCGAGGACGGCGAGATGTTTCCTCGCTGCCGTCGTTGGGTGAACACAGGAGGAAGACATGCCAATTTCCGCCTCTCGACCGGACGGGGCCCCGAGACAAGGGATCTCGGAGCCGCAATGTGCGTTCGAGGTGTCGATGTTCACTGAGTCCTGCAATTCGCATCAGTTCTCGCGGCTGGCCGCGCTCTTCATCGACGGACGAGCCGAGTGATCCCCCGTCCAGGGTTTGTTTTTGTTTTTAGTTTTTGTTTTTACGGTTTTGTGAGTGTGCGAGGAGTGACGAGAGACGGGACAGGTCGTCGTAAGTTAGTCGGGCGGGGGCCGCGACAGTGACAGCAGCGAGCGGCAGCAGAGGGTGGGAGAAAAGGGGCGAGACGTAAGACGGCGGTCTCGCGCACCCGTTAACCTCATCCTTTCTCTCTGCTGCGGCGCAACCCCGTAACAACAGACCTGCAAGTGATAGCGCCGTCTCTCGCGGGTTTCGTGTTTTGTTGCTGCCGACGCCGGCTGCAACGGAAAACGGTAATGATCCTTCCGCAGGTTCACCTACGGAAACCTTTTTACTTCCTCTAAACGATCGGGTTCGGTCGTCTTCTCCATGCGTCGAACGCCGAGGCGGCACAGGCAGCGAACCACCAGGCAGCCCGGCGGCGTCGTCGGCCAGATCCGAGGACCTCACCGGACCGTTCGATCGGTAGTAGCGACGGGCGGTGTGTACAAAGGGCAGGGACGTGATCGACGCGGGCTGTTGACCCGCGCCTACCGGGAATTCCTCGTTCACGGGGTTGGTTACAGGCCCCGATCCCTATCACGGGAGGTGGTTGAGAGGTTTCCCAGCCCTCTCGGGCCGGGGCGAAGTCCCCGCTGATACCTCCAGTGTAGCGCGCGTGCGGCCCCGGACATCTAAGGGCATCACAGACCTGTTATCGCTCCGCCTCGTGTGGCTTTCTGCCACCCGTCCCTCTAAGAAGTGCGTGAGAAAACCGACCCGGACCCGGCGGAAACCGCGCGCACGACCGCACGCCGTCCGCGGCGGCGCCACGCACGCCACCCAGCCGCCGACCACGAACCCGAGAGCCCGAAGCCGACAGCGAGAGAGCGCACGCAAACGCACGCCGGAAGCGACGCACGACGAACACGCACGGCCCGAGCCCGCCGTAGCAAAAAACGCACACACATCGGCGCACTAGTTAGCAGGCCGGAGTCTCGTTCGTTATCGGAATCAACCAGACGGATCGCTCCACCAACTAAGAACGGCCATGCACCACCACCCACCGAATCGAGAAAGAGCTATCGATCTGTCAATCCTACCGGTGTCCGGACCGGGTGAGTTTTCCCGTGTTGAGTCAAATTAAGCCCTGGTGTTGCCCTTCCGTCAATTCCTTTAAGTTTCAGCTTTGCAACCATACTCCCCCCGGAACCGAACTCTGGTTTCCCGCAGGCTACCTGCCGGGTCATGGAAGCGAACGCCGGCGGATCGCCGGTCGGCATCGTTTACGGTCGGAACTACGACGGTATCTGATCTTATTCGAACCTCCGACTTTCGCTCTTGATCGAGGAAAACGTGCTTGCCACACGCCATCGCTGCAGTTCGTCTTGCGACGATCCAAGAATTTCACCTCTAACGTCGCAATACGAGTGGCCCCGACCGCTCCCTTCGATCATTGCCTCGCCGTAGACGGAGACCGACAGACGTAGACGAGGCCCTCTTCCATCATTCCATGCTTATCGTATGCAAGCTTGAACAGCCCGCTCTGAGCACTCTAATTTTTTCAAAGTGAACGTACCGGCCGCCGCGGACACTCGGTTAAGAGCACGCTTGGAGGAGAAACCGCCCGACCGCAAACACGCGCGTACGACGGGAGATTGCGCGACACGACGACGACGAGCGACGCCGCGAACACGCAAAGATTCCTGCCGGCAGACCGTGAGGCGGATGTACATGGCAGTCGACACCGGCGGAAAGGGCCGGGAATGCGAACGGACGGCCAAAGTCAACAACGGACGATGGCGCCGCCGCCGCGCGAGCGACCACGAACCCGAGTTCGGACTACGAGCTTTTTAACCGCAACAACTTTAATATACGCTACCGGAGCTGGAATTACCGCGGCTGCTGGCACCAGACTTGCCCTCCGATTGGTCCTCGTTAACGGATTTGAAGTGTACTCATTCCGATCGCGGGGCCTCGACAGAGTCCCGCGTCGTTATTTTTCGTCACTACCTCCCCGTGCCGGGAGTGGGTAATTTGCGCGCCTGCTGCCTTCCTTGGATGTGGTAGCCGTTTCGCATGCTCCCTCTCCGGAATCGAACCCCGATTCCCCGTTACCCGTAGTAACCACGGTAGGCACTTAACCGACCGTCGACAGTTGATAGGGCGGACCCTCGAGAGACCCGTCGCCAGGCATAAAGCCGGTGCGATCGACCAGTGAGTTATCCAGAGTCACCAAAGCGGAGCGCGCCGCCCATAGTAAACCCGCCGAGTCGAACGCCGAAGCGAACGGCCTCGAACGGGAGGACGGAAGAACGCGCATCGGTCTCAGTCTAATATGTAGCGCCGCGACCCGTAACGATCGACGCGGGTGCCCAAACCCAAAGGCTAAGGCGACGCAACGCGCCGACCGATCGCGGCTTGTGTCACATGTATTAGCTCTAGAATTGCCACAGTTATCCATCGCCTCCAGGAGGAGGATTACGGTCCCGAGGATTAGGTCCGGTTCCTGAGCCATTCGCGGTTTCGCCCGTTCTAATGCGTGGCGTGAACTTACACTTGCATGGCTTAAGCTTTGAGACAAGCATATGACTACTGGCAGGATCAACCAGGTATCATCGGTGGTACGATGACGATAGCCGCCGACTGTCACATCGGACGACTAACTTTCGACAACGACGATGGCAGTTTCGCGGCGCAGAGTCGGGCGGCAAACCGCTAGCTGACCGTCGCGACGGTGAACCGGAGACATGGACACGCGGAGCGTGTTCGTGCGAAGCGAGTCTCCGGGCCGACTTTTCGAACGTGGGTTTCGTTTTTTGAGTTTTCAGTCTTCTCTTCAACCTGACGCTGTCGTCTTCACGGGCAATGTCGGCGGCGACGGCGGCGTTCGGGCGAGGAGAATGTCGAAAACGTCGGGAGGAGACCCAGCGGTCCAGCAATCGACGACATCGGCAGCGGCGTCACATACAGCGGGGACGACGGCTACGACGGCGAAGACGGCGATAGACGCGCTACGGAAAGGCCACCTCTATACGCGATCGCATCCGTGAGGAATAGAACGAGTCCGATTCGAGCACCGAGTCGCGAGTGAAAACTGGACGTTCGGTGCAAGTATCGATCACTGACGTGAGCGCTTCGCCGAGAAAACGGTAACGATAAACAACGAGAGTGTCGATGCACGTCTTTTCTCGGCGCCCGTCGGTTTCGTTCGTTCGTTCGAGCGAGCCAGCGAGCAAACGAAGTTAACGACGGTCGGGAACGTGAGCGACGCGTTGGCGGATGGTTAGGGGCATCGCGTCAAGGAGACCGTATGCGAACATCCAATGTCGTGCCATAGTGAGACGGCGGCGGCGGCGAACGGCGGAGGAGGAGAGTAAGCGGCGGCGTGTAAAGCGGGCGGGCAACGACGACGGGAGCTGACGGCTAGGTAACCGAGAGACCCTGTCGTTGCCGCCGCGCGCTATCGTCTCGTCCCCTCTGTGTACTGGGTGTCTTTGCTATGCTGACCGAGCAACGACGACGAGGGCGATGACGACTACGAGGACGACGACCGACGGGCACTAGTTCGACAACGGCGACGACGGAGAAGATGACTACGACGGCGACGAAGGGGGACCTAGGACCGCGGCGCGTTTGGACGTTGAAGTCTTTCGACGAAGCGGCCAGAGTAGGGGATCGGCAAACGAACGGTGATCAGACGGCAGCGGCGGCGGTGACGAGAAGGTGCGCGGTGGTGGCGACGGCGGCGGTGGCTACGGCGGCTGGAAGAACGACGACGACGACCACCACTAGCGAAGGCTACGACGACGAAAACGAAGACGAAGACCTTGCTGCCGGTGGTGAAGTGCACTTCAGCTGCTGCGGCTACTGTTGCTCACTCGACACACTATCACGCACGCCTAAACTACCGTATGTCTCGATTGTACTTGCTCCCTACCAACCTTGTCCGAACACCGAATTCCTGCAACAACTCCTGCTTTTTTTTAAGAACAGAAAAAAAGTGCGAATTGCGCGCATCCATAAGTATATCAGACTTCGATAAAGCGATATTTCTAGTTTTCGTTTGTTTGGCGTATAAGGAAAGCGCCCAACTCCTCTCTCGATCCGTGACAGGTGCCCGACGCCCGGTGCCCGGCGACTTGCGCTGTGACGCGCACTGACCGGAGCCTCATCGAACTACCGCCTCCGCCTGCCGCCGCGCACTGCCTGCCTCCCTGCCGCGCCACTGCCTAATCCCAACCCTAAACCCCAAACCCCAACCCTAATCCAAACGCCGTGCCTGTCGGGCACTGCCTACCGGGCACTGCCTACCGCGCACTGCCTAGTCCTAAGCCTAACCCTGACGCCGTGCCTGCCGCGCACTGCCGTGTCCTAAGCCTAAGCCTAAGCCTAACGCCGGGAGTGCCGGGCACCTCCGACTCCGACTCCGACTCCTAACCCTAACCGGGCAAGGCTCATGAGCGTCACTCATTAGATGACGAGGCATTCGGTTGGTTACATACTTTATCTGTGCATTTTTCCTTAACCACCAGGAGTAGGTTTCTACAGATAGAGGGATAGACAGAGAAAAAGATGAGAAGCAACACTAGTAAGAAGGGTTAGTATCTAACCTAATTCAAAGGGCAAGAGAGTCATAGTTACTCCCGCCGTTTACCCGCGCTTGGTTGATCAATAGTTCTTTCTCGATTCAGAGTCGACCGTTCGCTGCCGGAGTCCTAACCCTAACCCCTAACCCCTAACCCTAACCCTGCCGCCGTACCTACCGCGCACTGCCGAGTGCTAACCCTAACCCCTGCCTGCCTGCCTGCCGCGCACTGCCTGCCGCGCACTGCCTAGCCTTAGCCCCGCCGTGCCTTAGACGCACTGCCGAGTGCTAACCCTAACGCCGTAGGTGCCGTGCCTGCCGCGCACTGCCTAACCCTAACCCTAACCCTGCTGCGCACTGCCGGTTGCTAACCCTAACCCTGCCATGGGTGCCGTGCCTGCCGGGCACTGCCTAACCCTAACCCTAACCCTAGGCCCGCCGTGCCTGCCGCGCCTGCCGCGTGCTAACCCCTGCCTGCCTGCCTGCCTGCGCACTGCAGATCACTGCCGCCGCCGAGTTCCGTTCATGCTCGAGTCACTAACTAGATGACGAGGCAGTTGGTTATATTTTATCAATTTACTTTTCCTTAACCACCAGGAGTAGGTTTCTACAGATAGAGAGATAGACAGAGAAAAAGATGAGAAGCAACACTAATAAGAAGGGTTAGTATATAACCTAATTCAAAGGGCAAAAGAACGACGGGCGCTTCCTGCTGGTGGCCTGCATAACGTCTAGCCACCAGCAATCATATTGCTGAGAGATGACGTGTGGAACCATTTGCAGCCCTATCAAATATTAGTAGAATGACCTATATACAATTCTAACAAATCGGCCGACTATCCAGAGGACTATCATCACGATCATCCCAATCGTCTACCTACAGACGCCAATATGCTGCCACCATTTTTGCCGTCTGCCGGCAGACGATATAGGAGATCGTGGAAATATTTCTATTGTTTAGTATGCCCAGGGATTTCATGGAAAGGAAGGATTTCTTTGATATGGCCCCCCTCCAATTGAGCGTTAGGGCACAGATTTTAATTTCCTTCCCTGGGCATAATTCAGTCAGTTTGTCTTTAAGGGGGCACATTGCTAATATTTTAGCACCTTCCTGTTGTTCAAAAGTTATCCAGGGGCCCAAAAACACTGTCTGCCCTGACCTGCACATCAAGGACAATACACTTGTCCCCTTGTTTTTAATAAGCAGGTCAGGCTTCTGTAGGCCCGACGACGTGCAGAGGCGTGGTTCATTTCGGTTTATATATCCACGCCTCTGAAGTGAATTTATTACATAAGAAACTATATCATCATGTCGCCGGACCCGCAGACCGTGCATAAGAGGGCAACCCTGAGCAATGTGTCCCAGGGAAGATCTACCGCTTCCACATTTAATCCTGTCTCCGTAACACGACCACCCCTAGAGTTTCTAGTGGGCGTCGGCAGACATCCCAGCCTAACGCAGACTGCCTGCTGGAAGTCATGCCTCGATGCACCTCATGCACATGACTCAGCCAGGGCGCTAGAAAGCTGGAACGTCGCCGATTCCCCTCAGGCCTCTCAGATCAAGATAACTGTATAATTTTTCCTTAATCTCTTGATAAGGGGCCTGAGTATAGGGGGGCTTCATGATACGGAGAACGTGAGGAGATTCGCAATTTCCTCACCATCATCCTCACTCCAAATTCCAGACACGTTCACTAACCTAGACTTTTTGAATTTTAAACTAAGGGCCAGGACTGAGGGTAACCCAGCGCCCCGTCAGGAATTGAGGAGTGGGATTGCTAGGTTTGCTAAATCGCTAGGCAGACGTAGCCATTTCCTAAATACGCGCCTCACCTTGGTGTCGAAAGCCCCCAACTCCCCTTCGAAAATTTGAGGAAAGTGAGGGCATAGTGATACCTGGGCATCAAGTATCGTCTTAATAACAAATACTTACAGAATGGCTTCAAGGGAGCCCTATCCAACCTCCCTATCCAATCTTGTTGGTCGAGAGGCTGAGATTTGATTCCCCTGGGGCCAAACTGTATGCCCAGATAGTCAAAAGTATCCATTACGCCAACGGTGCGAACCAAAGTATCCCCAATAAGACATTTGGTTCCCACGTTGACGTAAGAGATCTTCTGTTTCTTATTACCACCAAGATGAAGCAGATGGCATTTCTTGGGATTGATTTCAAGTCCCAGGCCGCTCAGTGCAAGAACCAACTTATTAATACGTTCCTGCATCGATGCGGGGTCGGGGGCGAACAGTAGCATATCATCAGCATAGACCAACTGTCCAGCCCCGGGCCCGCATCGAGGCGACCGAGCGAAACGTCTGCCTCAAAAAGAGCCGAATCAAGGGCCACATTGAATAGTGCAGGGGACAAAGGGTCACCCTGCTTAACCCCTCTACCAGAAGGTCTGATAGAGGAGTCACCCACAAGAAGTTTTGTTTGGGTCATGCTATTAGATAAATATCCAATAAGCATGTCGGGCACACCTCGATTCCGCAATGTTTGCCAGAGGGCACTGTGCGACACACTATCGAAAGCTTTACGAAGATCAACCACGAGGGCCACCAATTCCTCGTGGCTGCTCCATGCTTCGCACAGTGTCTTCTGAAGCTTCAGTAAATTGTAAGCCGCACCGTCCATCTTTTTCAATCCTACCTGGTCAGGATGGTTTACCAGGAGGCCCTCGACTCTAAAAGCCAGAGCTAGGTGAAAGACTCTGACTATCATGTTACCCACCGAAATCGGTCGGTAGTCGAGGGGGGAGGATGCGGTCTTACTTTTCTTAATAAAAGTCACCCTTGAGTGGTAGAAGTCATGAAAACCACATAACTAGAATTTTATTTTATTTTATTTTTGTTTAGCATTGCAAGGTAATTTTAGACTTAAAATAAAGCTTTCAATTAGGGTTAGGATTAACATTTGCATAAGAATAAGAATAAGAAAAAGATGAAAAAAGAAGAAGTAGAAATATGAAATGAAATTGTGAAATTTGTTCAATTTCTAATATTTTTTCGTAAGTAATTTACGGTAAGACTTAGGATTAGGGTTATAGCTAGGGTTAGGTGGAAATTAATCTTTAATATTAGAAAAAGAATAAGAAAAAGAAAAAAGAGGAAGAAGGAGAAGATAAGCAAATAGAAGCATACAAAAAATTGTGAAATTTGTTCAATTTTTCTTATTTTATTCCGTAAGTAATTTACGGTAAAGGTTAGGGTTCGGGTTGTAGCTAGGGTTAGGTTGAAATTAAGCTTTAATATTAGAAAAAGAATAAGAATAAGAAAAAGAAGAAGAGTAAGAAGAAGAAGAAAAACTGGTAGAAACAAACACAAAATTTGAAATTGGTTTCATTTTTGTTTTTTTTTGTAAGTAATTTACGGTAAGGGTTAGGGTTAGCGTTGTAGCTAGGGTTAGGTTGAAATTAAGCTTTAATATTAGAAAAAGAATAAGAATGAAAATAAGAAAAAGAAGAAGACGAAGGAGAAGAACAAGAACAAGAAGAAGAACAAGTAGAAAAATACAAAAAATTGTGAAATATATTCAATTTTTCGTATTTGTTTTCGTAAGTAATTTACGGTAAGAGTTAGGGTTAGGGTTATAGCTAGAGTTACGTTAAAATTCAGCTTTAATATTTAAAGAACAAGAAGAAGAAGAAGAAATATAAATATATGAAAAATTGTGAAATTTGTTCGATTTTTCGTATTTTTTTGTAAGTAATTTACGGTTATGGCTAAGCTTAGGTTGAAATTAAGCTTTAATATTTCAAGAAGAACAACAACAAGGACAAGAAGAACAAGAACAAAACAGGAAAAAACAAAAAGTAGTAGGATGTGATTCTTCTAGGCGCAGGGTGATAATGTTCATGTCAGGTCAGGGTGTCTTGACTACTTTTGAAATCTGACACTGGGACTATGAGCAGAGCATTAGCGTCAACAAGTGGACTTTGGACATATAAAAAAAAAAAAAAGGGAACGTTTTTTTTATGTACAGACAACTGTATTGGGACAGCTGGCTAACTCCAGGAACTCTAAGTCGTTTTTATTTTTAAATTTGCTGTTTTCCGTGTTTATTATTGAAATTTGCAAAAAGAAAGCTTTAAGAATTTCAAATTTCCTCTCAGTAACGGCTTAGGGTGAAACTACGCCAAGCACTCTCCGATTCACGTTCGATCAACGAAGTTAAGCAGACTACGGCCTGATTAGTGCTTGGATGGGGAATCACTTGAGAACTGGTGGTTATAAGAATTATTTTTATGAAGACATGAAACAAATAACTAGAATTTTATTTTATATTTATTTTGTTTAGCATTGCAAGGTAATTTTAGACTTAAAATAAAGTTTCAATTAGGGTTAGGATTAACATTTGCATAGGAATAAGAATAAGAAAAAGATGAAAAAGAAGAAGTAGAAATATAAATAAAATTGTGAAATTTTTGTTCAATTTCTTAATATTTTTCCGTAAGTAATTTACGGTAAGACTTAGGATTAGGGTTATAGCTAGGGTTAGGTGGAAATTAATCTTTAATATTAGAAAAAGAATAAGAAAAAGAAAAAAGAGGAAGAAGGAGAAGATAAGCAAAATAGAAGCATACAAAAAATTGTGAAATTTGTTCAATTTTTTCCTATTTTTTTCCGTAAGTAATTTACGGTAAAGGTTAGGGTTCGGGTTGTAGCTAGGGTTAGGTTGAAATTAAGCTTTAATATTAGAAAAAGAATAAGAATGAAAATAAGAAAAAGAAGAAGAGGAAGGAGAAGAACAAGAACAAGAAGAAAGAACAAGTAGAAAATAGAAAAAATAGTGAAATATATTCAATTTTTCCTATTTGTTTTTCGTAAGTAATTTACGGTAAGGGTTAGGGTTAGGGTTATAGCTAGAGTTACGTTAAAATTCAGCTTTAATATTTAAAGAAGAAGAAGAAGAAGAAGAAGAAAGAAAGAAGAAGAAATATAAATATATGAAAAATTGTGAAAATTTGTTCGATTTTTCGTATTTTTTTCTAAGTAATTTACGGTTATGGCTAAGCTTAGGTTGAAATTAGCTTTAATATTTCAAAGAAGAACAACAACAAGGACAAGAAGAACAAGAACAAAAACAGGAAAAACAAAAAGTAGTAGGATGTGATTCTTCTAGGCGCAGGGTGATAATGTTCATGTCAGGTCAGGGTGTCTTGACTACTTTTGAAATCTGACACTGTGGGACTATGAGCAGCATTAGCGTCAACAAGTGGACTTGGACATATAAAAAAAAAAAAAAGGGAACGGTTTTTTTTATGTACAGACAACTGTATGGGGGACAGCTGGCTAACTCCAGGAACTCTAAGTCGTTTTTATTTTTAATTTGCTGTTTTTTCCGTGTTTATTATTGAAAATTTTCAAAAAGAAAGCTTTAAGAATTTCAAATTTCCTCTCAGTAACGGCTTAGGGTGAAACTAAACGCCAAGCACTCCGATTCACGTTCGATCACGAAGTTAAGCAGACTACGGCCTGATTAGTGCTTGGGATGGGGAATCACTGAGAACTGGTGGTTATAGAAAACTGCCGGAGAGGAAAACCAGGACAACCACCACCACCGCAACAACACCTGCGACACCGGACAGACAGCCCAAAGAACATCCATGACACCTGGGAAGACTGCAACAACACCAGCAGTAGCAGATACAACGGCAGGGGAGGGGTGGTCAGAGGTAGTGAAGAAGGGCAGGAAAACTTCCCACACCACTATCGCTGCCACTTCTGACTCTCCTGCCAAGATTCCTGGAGGAGTTCCGAGCAAAATCCCGGGAGCAGCTACCATCAAAATCCCGGGAGCAGCAAAGATCCTCTTCCGTATAGGAAAAAGTACCCCAGATGTCATGGATACTTCCTCTTCCTCACTGAAAAGAAGAGTTGGGTGGGAGACCGCAGGGAAAGAAAAAGAAAAAAATTGAGGAATCCCAGCCCTTTTCCCCACATGAAAAAAGAAAGAAAAAAAGAGCATTGACACCACAGAAGACACAAAAATCTGCCTAACCCCCAAAACCCAATCTCCACTCCCTGAAACACATACACCCACCTCTCCTCTCATTCCGGTATCCCCGGTATCCCCCCACTCTTGCAGAGCAAAAAGAGTCGGAGCAAGGAGTATTTATTTTTGGCGCTCAGCCGCCCACTCCTCCTCCGACGACAAAGAATACCTCCAGGGGCACAGACTCTCCACCCTCTCGCGGAGAAGAAAAAGTAAAAACCTTCTATTTTTAGAAGGCGAGAGGTGTTGTGAGGTCTGGCATGCGTCACCGCAGAAAGACCTGACGCATGTCACTAGAAAATCTCTTCGTCCCCTGGAGGAACTAGAGAAAATAAATGGAAAAAATGTGGACAGACCAGCAAATTTTAAGGGTGCTCCTATGGTGACCACCTTTATCCGGGAGGCGAAGGGCCGCGCCACAGGGGTGTGGTCCATGGTGAGAGCGGCCGAGGTGGCTTTCCCGGATATAAGGATGGCGGAAAAGGAGCACCCTACACTCGAAAAAATGAAGGCTTTTTGCCAGGGAAGGATCCCAATTAATGTTCATCCTTCTTTATACAGGGCCCTAAAGTTATTGTATCCCCTACACGTCGGAGGCATCACCCGGACGAACCGAGTATCATTGGAACTTGGAAAAGGCAGCCTGGGTCATGCCGTCGGCGAACTGACATCGAACGACTTCCGGTCCGTAGTGGACACTGACTAAGCAAAGGTAAGATGACTCTTATTCTCGCCAGTTTGAACGCGAGGGGCATGAAGGACGCATCACGCGCTAGTTTCGCGGTTGCTGAATTCATTAACCTCGGAGTGGATGTTGCCGCGGTACTAGAGACACATTTCGAATCGCACTTGGACGACTGTGTGCCGAGGAATCTCTTTGAGGTTTACTCGGCATATGGTGGCCCGAGAAGCAGGGGTGTGTCTCTGCTGGTTAAACGCAGCCTGGATGCGGTCACTGACATTGTTTATGCTGGTGCAGGTGGAAGGTTGATCGTGGCCGATGTTGCAGTGAGAAGCTACAAGTTTCGAGTGATTGCGGTTTATGCGCCCAATTGCATCGCGGAGAGGAAATCCTTCTTTCGGCAGTTGGGGCCGTATACAACGTGTCCGCAACGGCTAGTGTTAATGGGTGATTGGAATGCGATCCTTGATCCCAAGATAGACCGGGGGAGGGGAGCTAGTGGGTTGGTGGGGTGTGAAAGCAGCCTGATCGACCTAATGGCCGACTTCGATCTGGTCGACAGGTTTCGCCTGGATCACCCCAGGGTGGAGATGTGGACATGGGCTCGTAGCTCGTCCCCTGGTGCACAGAGATCTTATCTCGACAGGGTGTTAGTTAGGGGAGCCGACATTGATTTTGTTAGGTGCCCTGTGTTCCACGATTATTTGAAGAGTGACCATAAATTGCTTACTGTCACTCTTCAATTAGATGATAGGCCTAGACTGACCGCCTACTGGAAGTTCAATACCTCCTTACTGGAGATACGGGACTTCCGGGAGCGGTTGGCATTACTTCTTCAGCGGGCGTTAGTGGGGGCGGTTATCGGGAGTAAGTGGTGGGGTACCCTTAAGTGTAGGATTAAGGACTTCTCCATCAAGTATGGCCGACGGCTCGCCTTAGATAGGGCCGCGAAGGAGAAGTCCCTTAGAGAAAGTGTTTCCCGGGCGGTGGATGGGGGGATCCCCTAGCTATAGATCGAGCTAGACGGGGCCTTGAGCGCTTGAGTAGCGAGCGTTATCAGGGATTTGTAGTTAGATCTAGGCTAAATAGAGTGTCCAACGAAGCGGTGAAACTCGACGCAGAGATGCGTAAGGAAGAGTTGCGAAGGTTCGCTGATCGATACATCGGTAGTGTCCACACCCCGGATGGGCACAGCCTTCGGTCGACTCGTGAGATTCGTGAAGCCTTTCGGGCTCATTTTCAGGCACGCTTTGCCCGGTTGCCGAACCTCCCGGTGCAGGAGTTCCACAGCTATTTAGCCGACTTCCCCCGCCTTGAGGAGGCGGAAGCGGCTAGCTGTGAGGGGAGAGTGACGGATTGCGAAGTCCGCGACGCGTTGAAGCAGGTCGGCCTCAACAAAGCGCCGGGTTTGGATGGTTTGCCCTATGAAGTGTACTTGAGGATGTCGCACATTTTTTGTCCCTATTCTGACGGATGTGTTCAACAATTGGTTCGAGCGGGGAGGGATCCCCGACGCCGTAACCAAAGGTGTGATCACATTACTGAAGAAAGGCGGCAGGAATGTCTGGGAGGGTTTAGACGATTACAGGCCCATAACTCTGCTAAACACAGAGTTAAAGATTTTGGCCCGGGTCCTAGCGAATCGCTTGCAGCTTGTCGTTGGGGATCTGATCGGACCGGAGCAGAACTACGCTGTGAAGGGAAGATCGATCCAAGACAACTTGCATCTGATCCGCACGATCCTAGAGGGTTTAAAAGACGACGATAAGGCCGCGCTGATCAATTTAGATCAGTCCAAGGCATTTGACAGGGTAGACCACCGATTCCTGGCCACTGTTTTGGAGACGGGTCGACCTACGGCAGTGGTACAGGTGAATGGGAAGCGCTCGTCAGTCTTCTCGATTGAACGTTCGGTCCGACAGGGTTGCCCCTTGTCTCCTCTTCTCTATGTCCTCGCTTTGGAGCCCCTGCTCCGTAGGCTTAGGGATGAGTCGGCAAATCCGGTCCTGCGCGGAATCGTTGTACCGGGCCCCGTTAGCGCCCAGGTATCCGCGTACGCTGATGACGTCACCGTGTTCGTGTCCAGGGTCGAGGACATAGTTGCGGTGAAAGAGGCGCTTACAAGGTACGAGCTGTTGACTGGGGCAAAGATCAATTGCGAGAAGAGCGAAGGGCTTCGGCTGGGAGCCTGGAGAGGTGGCGTTCCTCTACCAGGGCCTTTCAGCTGGAAGGATGGTCCGATCAAGATCCTCGGGGTCTGGTTCGGGCCAGGCCTTCAATTGGAGAAGAATTGGTCGGAAGTACAGACAAAGGTAGAAGCGCTGGTCCGTGTGTGGCTTCGAAGGAGGTTGTCCTTAAAGGGCAGGGCGGAGGCTTGCGCCACGTACATTTTCCCCCTGATCCTTTACCGATTGTCTGTACTTCCACTGTCTCGGACTCGGTTATTGGCACTCGAACGGTCCCTATTCTCACTTCTGTGGAAGAAGGGCCGGCCAATGGTCCGCAGGCAGGTTTGTTCCCAGCGACCTTGTAATGGAGGTTTGGGGATGCCAGACTTGGCGGCTCACCGAGCCGCTGAGAGACTGTCATTCTTAAATCGATCTTGGACACGATTAGCTATGTGGCTGCCGACAATTTGGGCCGCCTTCCCAAAGTTGCGACAGTCCCATGGGGTTGAGGCCCGCCGTAGGCCCCGTGGAGAAACACAGTTTTTCGCCGAATGTCGTGACGCACTCCGCAAGCTCCCTGTGTCCAGTGACATCTCATGGCCTCGAAGGGCACTATACAGGGAAATAGTGGAGGGTGCCGTTACGGACCCGCTTGAAGAGCGGCTAGGCTTGTCGTTGGAGGAGATCCGCTCCCGTTGGAATTGGGCGCCAGGTGCTGGGTTTCTCAATAACTCTGAGTTCTCCCTGACCTGGCGACTCGCTCGGAATGTGTTGCCCCTTGCAAGCGTGCTTTACAAAGCGGATATGGCAGATATGCCCTTTTGTGAACGCTGTGGCAATGGTGAGGAAGAAACGGCTGAGCACGCCTTCTTCTACTGCCCAAAAGTTCATCCGCTTTGGAGCTACGTGAACGAGGTCACTGCTCGCATCGTACCCGATCAATCGATTCAGCTCGACGTGGGTTATGTCGTGGACAATGTCAGTCCTCCGTATGCCGGAGAAAAACGAAAGGTGTTTTTCGCGGAGCTAGCCGTGGCTCGAATGGTGATTTGGGTCACGCGACTGGGGGAATTGCATGAGGGGAAGCTTTTTTCCTGTCGGGATCTGATCTCCTTCTTTAGGCATCAGCTTAGAGTGAAGATTAGATGCGACAAAAAGAAGCTTCCTTACATGACATTCTGCGAAAGGTGGGTGAAAGCAGCAAGCTTGTGTGCGAGAGTGGGGGCAGGACTAGAGTCCACTTTCCCTAGCTCCCATGGTCACTACGGCCCGTAAGCGGAACGATAACCCTCCCCTTAGACCAACTAGATAAGGCACGAAACAATAGACTAGCAAAGCTCTGAGCCCGGCTTTAGGTTTTCTTTTAGACCCCTTAGTTAGGTGCACGAATGAAAACATGTCCCAATTTTTTCAATTAGGACACATCCAGGACTCCCTAGCCCAACAATTTTCTTGACAAACCCCTAAAAACCCTTAGTATTTTGTTCCTGGATAGTCAACAATATTTAATCAAAATCCACCCCAATACCCTCATATCACCATACCCTCATTTTTTCTCCTTGACCATATTAAGGACACCCACACCCTTCTTAGGGGAAATGATCGACTTGCTTTCGGTCTTCCGGAAGACAGCCGGCGATCCCAGCACTAATAGACGAGGGAAAGGGGGCAATCAAAATGGCCCCAGTTTTATTTTGTTTCTTGTTTTTTCGTTGGGGACTTTTGTTTTTTGGCCCTTCCACTCCCACCTCATATCATAGTTTTCATTTTTAATTGTAAATAAAAATTTTTTGTATATATCTAGTTTTATCACCGTAGGGGTGTAAGTAGGGTTTCACACATAGAGCGCCAGTGAACTTTTGGTGAAAGTAGTAGTGAATGACGATGAACGACTGTGTATATTGATATGGATCGGTCGGTGAATGAGAGCTAGATAAGTCTAAGTTGACCAGTTCCCCCCTCCAAACAAAACTTGTGCCCAGATGTGTATTCGGCTGTATCTCTGTACCGACTTTACATAAATAAACGTATTTGATGGGGTCGGTTGCAGAGATGCAGCCGGAACATATCAAATACATTCAGTTACGACTGTTTGTTACGTCCTCCTTGGTCCCTGTTAAGGGAAAGTGTTGGTCCCTGTTAAGGGAATCATTGTACCCTTCTTGGAAGGGGAGGTAATTGTTTGGTCCCTGTTGGCGTAGTGGCTCAACGTGCTGGACAGCAGCATCGTAGTAGTGCAAGTATTTAAGTTTTAATGTAATAAGATATCATATTGAATTAGAAAGACTAATGAAGCTAGTTTGTTTGTTATAAAACTGGGATCGTCACCATATTCTCCCCAGGACCACTCTGATCCGGTAGTACCCGTTGGGTCTTATCTGTGAGTCAAAATATGACTTATATGTGAGTTTGTAGAAGTTATCCTCCAGATTAGACAATACGATACTCACAATCGCAGTGGGGTTCTAACTACCGTCGAGTTAGCAGACGAGAACAACAGGCAAGCTGTAACTTAATACAGTCCTTACATGCTGCTGGCATAATGCAAAGTGGTGGCTGAAGAGTGGATACTTATCCCTGTTCTTACTAACCCTGAAATCCAACAGCCAATCAGAACTCAGGAAGTGAACTTGCCTGAGTTCATAATGGAACAATCCAAAGCTCCATATAAGCCACCTACCAACACTCTAGTTTTAGTTTTGCATTCATCTTGTAACAGAGTTGAATACTTTACACTAATCCAACAAGTTTGTAAGGGAATTAACTCATAAAGAACTTTAAGAGAAAAGATATTAAACATTTTTTAAAAGAATTCTAAATTTTTAATTGTAGATTTTATATATATAGATTTTATATATAGATCGGTAGTACCCGTTAGGGTCTTATCTGTGAGTCAAAATATGACTTATATGGGAGTTTGTAAGGGAATTAACTCATAAAGGACTTTAAGAGAAAAGATATTAATTTTTAAAAGAATTCTAAATTTTTAATTATAGATTTTATATTTGATCTTTTTTGTCAGCGTATGTAAAGTTCAATCATGTTTGGAAGGTGAGAAATCAACAAAGAACAGTATTCAACATTGTGTGAAACACGCTTTAGATATCAACCCAAAAGATTTTTATTACAACGGAAGATACGATGAAAGAAATTGTGCAAGTAAGGAATTCTTTATTTTTTATATTGACTAGCAAATATAAGCACCCTCCGTAGGGGGCAAGTATTTAAGTTTTAATGTAATAAGATATTATATTGAATTAGAAAGGCTAATGAAGCTAAATAAGAATGCAGATAAAATTTGTAACAGAGGAGGGGTATAATCGAAAGAAAAAAAGAACACTGAAACTAACAATTCAATCATTCCCATATTTCATTCCCAAATTTTCCTAATTTAACTATTAGGTTGTTACAAAAATAATGGCCGATTTCAAATACATACATATTATTGTTGAAACATTAACAGTAGAAATGTTAAAATTAGTCAAAATCAAGCCATTGACCTGATCGTTTACGGTTGTCGTAAATGATCCACTTTTGTCACAAGTGACTATTCGGTCAAGAAAGAGGTCATTGGTGATACGCAAACAGAGCATCGAGCACACTTCAAACCGCCGAAGTTTTTTGGTGCTCATTGAGATCACGAGGAACCCCATTTATCGAGCTTTTTCACCTTTCCAATACTCTGTAAATGGCGTGAACACTGTGGAAATGCTGACACCAAGTGTCTGAGATATCTCTCTGACATTTTGTCGTGGATTCTGCTCAAAAACTGCCTGCAATTGTTCATTGTCAAGCTGCATGTCGGTCCTCTACCTTTTTCATCTTCAAGACTCTCTTCTCCACTGCGGAATTTCTGGAACCACCTTCGTACAGTCCGATCACTTGTGGATTCATCTCCCATACTTCGTTGATATTGGCAGCAGTTTCGGAGGCATTGTGCCCAAACTTGAACTCATGCAACATAAGAAGGTGAAGGTCATGTTGGCATGTTCATCTTTGAAGGCCCCTATTTTTCAAAAATACTTTCTATCTGAAAATAGATTAAATTCTATTTTTGAGCACAACATTAATTATTATATATGCAAAAATTCACCTGAAAAAACAACAAATTCTATGTTAAAATGACATTTCAAAACCGAGCACTTCAATCAGGCCATTATTTTTGTAACAACCTAATATATATATTATGGAAAAGATGACTGACCGGTGAATATGGTCACGGTGGTTGATGTGAAGTTCATAAGGGTAAGTCAGTGATATAACAAATAAAAAAGTGCTCAATACGTTAGCAGAGCAATATGTTTTAATATAGGTCCAAGTGATAACCTACTCGAGTTTCACCATGAGGATCTTCAAAGTTAACCCTACTGTGTAAATCAAGATGTTGGTTGATTGTACCGTTTATAGCAAAAGACACATACATATAATTGTCTACAATCAACCAACATCTTGATTACACAGTGGAGTTAACCCTGAAGATCTTCATGGTGAAACTCGAGTAGGTTATCACTTGGACCTATATCAATCGGCCATTATTTTTGTAACAACCTAATATAATAATTAATGTGTGCTCAAAAATAAAATTTAATTTATTTTCACCATAAAAAGTATTTTTGAAAAATAGGAACCTTCAAAGATGAACATGCCTCANAGAGAGATATATGACCTTCATCTTCTTATGTTGCATCAGTTCAAGCACATGTTGCAAGATTGACTGTACAGAAACTCACAGACTTGGGATACGAGACCTTACCACATCCTCCATATTCTCTCGATCTTTCACCTACTGATTATCATTTTCTTAGGCACTTAAGCCCATTTTTAAATGGTAAAACTTTTCGATCTTAAGAAGAGGTGGAATCATCATTTAAAGATTTTGTTGCATCACAGCCAATAACTTTTTACCAACGCCGAATAAATGACCTCGTAGATCGATGGCAGAGATTCATAGCTGCCCAACGCTCGTATTTTGACTAATTTTAACATTTCTACTGTTAATGTTTCAACAATAAATGTATGTATTTGAAATCGGACATTATTTTTGTAACAACCTAATAATTCAAGTCATTGTAAGTTAGGTAAGTTACTTACAATGACCCTTTTCCCATAACTGCTGAATTACATATAAGTTTATAGAAAACAAATCTTTAATTTCAAAGGAAAATAGTCAAGACTTAGAAACTAAAATTCACACAAACTAATTAAGACTGAAATAAAATAATTCCAGACCAGACAAGCATATATAAATTGTAGCTACCGACATTTTATTTTTTAGTTCTCCTGAGGAAGGTGTAACTTGAACACTGAAACCGTTATAGGGAGAAAAACTTGTTCTGCAACTATAAGTGCTCGATATTTTACGAAATATATTGTGCCCTTTTGGATTAACTACTTATGCTACTTCAATGAAAACGTGGTTGTAACTTCTTTTTGATGAATATATATATATATATATATATATATATATA
The DNA here is from genome assembly GCA_023376005.1 of Doryteuthis pealeii. Lineage (NCBI taxonomy): Eukaryota > Metazoa > Mollusca > Cephalopoda > Myopsida > Loliginidae > Doryteuthis > Doryteuthis pealeii. The sequence goes on from CM042163.1 coordinate 6,242,154, forward strand.
TATTTGTGAATAAAAAGGCCGTAAATACCATGGGTATCGTGGTTATGGACCATTTCCACTCGTGGGTATCTAGGGCCCACGAGCTTCTTCAGACCACGTATATCATTTTTCGTAAAAGATATACGTGGTCTGAAGAAGCTCGTGGAAATGGTCCATAATTACGATACCCATGGTATTTAGGGCCTTTTTATTCACAAATAACTTTGCTCTGTTTACAATAATTAAACACTGAACTCTCATACGGAACCTGAAATCTACAGGAAACTACTGGTAGAGAATAGGACCAGCCTAGAATCACCTTGTACCAAGAAACTTGATACCACACCAAAGTATATATATATATATATATATATATATATATATATATATATATATAATATATGTGTGTGTGTGTGTGTGTGTGTGTGTGTGTGTATGTGCGTGTGTGTGTGAGATTAATATAATTTGCTTTAGAAGCATTGTTGTGTAAAGTATATTATTATTTATATAAGCATAGGCTTAACAAAAATTTGCGATCTTCTCAACGTCCACTCTGCTTTATATAGTAGTAGTAATAGTGACGTATTTACCCTTGACAAGCTAATTTCGCATGTAACGTTTGCTGCGTATCGGTGGCCCAGTGGTAAAGTCTCTGACTCTGCGTGCTGAGTTCCCGGTTTCGATTTCTGGCGGAGGGAAATCGTAAGTATACATCACTGATGAGACTTAATAAAGTTGAAACAGCTACTGTACGATGTTCTACGTAGGGGGCGATATTTGCCGAGTTCGCTTGTCATGATTATTTTTATCAATTATCTAATTTTATACGATATACGCATTGTAACTGCCTTCAAGCAAAAAAAAATATAAATAATAATAATAATAATAATAATAATATATATATATATATATATATGTGTGTGTGTGTGTGTGTGTGTGTGTGTGTGTGTGTGTGATTGAAAATTGAGGAAAAATTGATAAAACACAAACCAACTTAATTCAATTGATATTTCGACTCGAAGTTGTTTTGTGTTTTATCCGTACTAGGTAGAGGGGGGCATGAATGTGTTTTAAGGTGTTGATTAATGGAACTGGAATCAGATAAGTGTAATGCTAATCTGCGTGATAATGTGGTCGTCGTGTGGCCAATATATGTGTTATGAATTTTGGAGAGACAATCTCCTACGGCACATTTGAATTCATACACAATATTGGTCTCATTAAGACGAGTAGTTGTGGGGGAGGAGTTGTTGCATGTGACGAGATTTGGAGTTTTTCATTTTTTGTAATAAATAATCAGATTGACTTTTTTCTTAGTGTCGGTGGAAGAGACATTGTTACGTATTAATTTTTTTAACGCATTATCATCAAGTTTATAATTTTAGTGCATCTGATTACAATAATATATGTTTTGGTTAGGGCTATTGAGTGTGGTATTGTTTTCATTTTATATATATATATATATATATATATATATATATATAAACAGGGCAGTAATGATCAGCAAGCAATATTTGCAAACCATTCTCACTGGGCGCTGCTTACTCCTGGCCTTGTGTCACATCTAAACTAAGCTTAGTAAATAGCTATGTATATAAAATCAATATTTGTTTGTAGAAAACTTTGGGTCATAGTTTATTGAATTCCCTTCGAGGAAAATCGACCGTTGCTATTTGACAGATATTGGTAGAGAAAGAAGCACCTGTCCAACCAAAGACCGAAATGATGAAAACGAAGAGTAAAAGTACTTTTCTCAGATGTTCTTCATGTCCCGACTTCACAGAGTTATATTTTTATTAATAATGACAGCGATGTCGGAAGGCCATTTACTCGACTTGTTTCGTTGGTAGATTGTTCTTCCTCGACCTGCCTCATCACATTCCAGTGTACCAAGAGAATCGTTCAAGCAACCTCAATCTTTGCTCAACTCAAAACTGATTCGACTATGAGATATTTAGAACAATAAAATCACTCTTACGTGTACATTCGTGATACGATTTCATCGTATTCACCAATGGAGTACGGAACATCTGTAAAATTTAACAACTGCAATGCTAGATGCAGGGAATTATATATATATATATATATCTTCTTATTATAATGGAGATTGTGTGTTTTTCTGTCTGTAACCGAAACTATATTACTACTCAAGTCACAATTCCCTTAGTTATTTACATCACATTCTCCATGATTTCCTTATTATTTAAACCCCAATTATTAATAAAATTGTTTCACATTATTAATACCGTTGACCATATCTACATGGTATTTACCGCGTACCCCACTTGTACGGGTCAGGCACAAAGTCCCTATTAACGTGGGACCACCCACAAGCCGAAGCTCATGGAGTGGCAGGTGAAAAATTGCGTCGATCCCGTCGGCATTCCCCTCAAGGGGGGCGCCTCAGGCACTGGGCAATAAACCCAGCCTGCCCTTTAAATCAAGGGGGCAGGTGTTGCCTGGGGGGATGGCCCCTGGGATCGACGCTATTAACTTGTAAAGATCCAGGGCCGAAGCCACTGGACCCCCGGTGTTGACCAGGTCTACATAGTATTTACCGCGTACCCACTTGTACGGGTCAGGCACAAAGTCCCTATTAACGTGGGACCACCACAAACCGAAGCTCATGGAGTGGCAGGTGAAAAATTGCGTCGATCCCGTCGGCATTCCCCCTCAAGGGGGCGCCTCAGGCACTGGGCAATAAACCCAGCCCTGCCCCTTTAAATCAAGGGGGCAGGTGTTGCCTGGGGGGATGGCCCCCTGGGATCGACGCTATTAACTTGTAAAGATCCAGGGCCGAAGCCACTGGACCCCGGTGTTGACCAGGTCTACATACTACTAACATGCAATTGTATTTATATATATACAACAAAATAGTGGTTTACAGTGTGAATTGGAAGGTTAATTTGCATATTGATATTAAAAATATGATTTTAATAAATATGCGCTTAGTATTATTGATTTCTAATTGTTTGGTTTTATTTTAATGAATATAAGCAAAAATCTCTTCAATAAATCTTAAATGAAATCCATTAACAAGAGAAAATAACGGTCATTTTATTCTTTACTTCCTGATTTAACTAAATACTTAAATTAGAAAAAATAACAATGAAAGACGAGAGTGATGGAAGAGTAATTTCAGTTGTTCTATTTTTCGATTATATCCCGCTCTGTTTCAAATCTTTTTATCTGCATTCTTATTTAGTTTCATTAGCCTTTCTAACTTAATATATTTTATTACATTAAAACTTAAATACTTGCACCCGGAGGGTTCATATATTTGCTAGTATATATAATTGTTTGATGTTTGTTTATTTAGAAGCATTGTTGAATAAAGTATATATTACATTTTTACTTGAAGGTACTTATAATGCATGTATCGCATAAAATTCGATACTTTTTCTTCATTTGACAAGGTTAATTTCGCAGGGATTGTTAGCTGTGTACTGTGTCCAAGGCGGTATGGTGTTTGACTATGCCTGCTGAGGTCCCGGTTTCGATTTCTATCGGAGGGAAGTCGATAGTATATATCGCTGATGAGACTTAATAAAGTCGAAATAGTCTGTACGATATTCTACACGACGCGCGATCCTTTGCCAGGATTACACTTGTCAAGTTCATTTTCTATAAGAAAAAGTATCGAATTTTATGCGATACATGCATTGTAAGTGCCTTGAAGTAAAAATTTAATATATATATATATAAAATATATATATAATTTCCATTTGAAAGAAGAAACATTAAAGAAACTCCTGATGATTTAAAAACAAGATTTTCAGCTTACGGAAATAATGAAAATTATGATTGAAAAAAAAATGTTTTCATTTTTGCACCGTTAAATCAACTGAAATTTAACGTAGCTAAAAACAAGTTACGACAAGAGGATTTTTTAAAAATTCTATGAAAAATCAATTAATGGTTAGATTTTCACGAAACGTTCCATAACTATTTAACTTTGGATGTAAATATGTCTGAAAACACTCTCTGGTATTCCTATTTTTTTTTTAGTTCGGTCATGAACCGGGTACTTTAGCTAGTATATATATATAATCATCCACAGACAACGTGTTTCGACGTATCACGTCTCCTCAGTGTGGCTAGACTTAGCAGACAAATTCTGGCCGAGAGCGAAGCCCAACTGATTTTTCATCAGCCGGATTCCCTAAACCTTCGGCCGTTATCACCTACCAGTAAGAAGCATGATTTTAACTAATAAATATATACCTAGTTATATATATATATATTTACCAACCCCTCCGCACGAGCAGGATGCGACACAAGGTCAATTTCTTAAGCGGAGTTTAACAGGTTTAAATTCAGAGTTTTTCCTTCTCCTAGACTGGTTACCTGGCCATGGTTAAAGAGTCCAGTCTGCCCTGCTATTTACCCATAGCTGGAGGGAGAATTGGATTCATACCTTTCCCAATGGTATTAGCGCCATGTGAAATTCCAACAGCTTCGTCCAGGAATTGAACTCGCGTTGATGAATCCATTTCCTAGGACTCTAACCATTAGACCACGCGCCTATACCTAGTTATATAGGTTACTGTCACTTTGATACATAAAGAACAGAGAACCTTGCTTATGCGAATACGGTGAGCATTCAGTTAGATTCCCTTCTATAGAGATCTACCCGGGTTTTTAAAAATTCCGTTAAGTCTGGACCTAACAATAATGGATCTTTTGTTCCAATCCATGTTCGTCGTGGTGGAAGACCTATTTCCGGTCCTAGCCTCCCACAATGCAACTTTCAAGGGAGGCAACTGCTCGGTACTGATTAAAGAGAGTTACTCCAAAATTCCGTTAAGTCTGGACCTAACAATAATGGATCTTTTGTCCCAATCCATGTTCGTCGTGGTGGAAGACCTATTTCCGGTCCTAGCCTCCCACAATGCAACTTTCAAGGGAGGCAACTGCTCGGTACTGATTAAAGAGAGTTACTCCAAAATTCCGTTAAGTCTGGACCTAACAATAATGGATCTTTTGTCCCAATCCATGTTCGTCGTGGTGGAAGACCTATTTCCGGTCCTAGCCTCCCACAATGCAACCTAACAATAATGGATCTTTTATCATTATTTTTTACGTCATGTTTTCTGTTCTTCGCGTAAAACCATCATAAATTTCTTCTTATGCAGTAAAAACATTTTTTTTCTTCTTTTTTTTAACTCAACCATCAATAATTATTCTCGGGTTTCCTGGATCGCAGATTGAAACCCGATCTTCTGGTGCTTTATTCAACACTTTGAAACGCACAACCAGCTCCCCTGTCTGGAGAATATCCAACCATTTTGAAATCGAGCACAACATAGGAGTCGTAAATTTTATCGTCGATCGCAAATAATCGTGATTTGATTCTCTTCTTGTTTTTATCTACAAATCCTTTGCTCTCTACCCCAACACCCCACCCGCTCGCCAGCAGATCTGCCTGTCAAGTCTATTCTGGTCGACAATATTTCACTCTTCCATCATTCAACCGAGCTCATTCTCCTGGCTACCCTTCATCCCCAGGCATATCTCACGTAAAATAGAAAGGAAGGAGGCTCTCTTTTTTTTTTCGTATAGAAATCTGACTCTATCATCTCTGTAAACGTCTGTCCGTCTTCTACCCATGGACACTGTTAGATATTTTCAGCTTACAGTTGGTTGGTTGGTTGGTTGGTTGGATTTTACGGCATGTCAACCCTTGTTGTCTTATTTTATGCTGAAGACATTGTTTTATTCATTCCTGATGGTTACTGAAAATTTTTTTGGGTAATTTATGAGGAAGTGCGTCCCGGTCCCCTGCCTCCGAAATTGCTGCCTGGTGAATTTTAAAATAACGATCCCAACCTTCGGCGTCACAGCAGTGTTACTTGAAAGAAAACAACCAACTTAGGGCTTTAAATGTATTTGAGGGGGGGGCTCTTTTTTTGTCTTAATTCTCGTTTATTTATTTTTTCTATTAGAAAGAAAAAAACATTAAACGTTATTTGTCGTAATTCTTATTTTTCTTTTGGTTGGTTGGTTGGTTGGTTGGTTGGTTGGTTTTTCGGCATGTCAACCCTTGTTGGGTTATTTTATCTCGAAGGTTTCTGGTTGGTTTGTTGGTTGGTTGGTTTTTACGGCATGTCAACCCTTGTTGTCTTATTTTATGCTAAAGACATTGTTTTATTCATTCTTAATGGTTACTGAACATTTTTAACTCAATTTTTAAAGCATATTTTTATTAACTCATTTCCTTCTATTTAACCTATAGATGGTACCCTAACAGGTACTACCACTCCAGGTCAGGGTGAAACTGGGAGTAATGGCGATGAAGGGGTACTCCACATTCCGCAGATTCGTCCAGGATTTGAACTCGGCTCAACGAGTCCATTTCCTTCGATAATAACCATTACCCAACCACATCTCCATAATCTTACAACACATATGGTGGACAGAATAAAAATGGTTAAAAATGGGAAATAATATTTACTAATTAGTTCCACTTAGTTCATCAGTCTAAATAGTTTATACAGGTTGATTGTAAAGTAACTCCCTATTTTAAAAAATATATAATTTTTTATCTAAACTAGCAAATATGCACGCTCCGGGTGCAAGTATCTAAGTTTTAATTAAATAAAATATTGTATTAAATTAGAAACGCTAATGAAACTAAATAAGAATGCAGATAAAATGATTTGAAACAGAGGGGGTATAATAGAAAAATATAACAACTGAAACTTACTCTTCCTTCACTCCTGTCTTTCATTGTTATTTTTTCTAATCTAAGTATTTAGTTAAAAGAGGAAGTAACGAATAAAATGACAGTTATCTTTTTTGTTAATGGATTTCATTTAAGATTCATTGAGGAGATTTTTGATTATATTCATTAAAATAAAACCAAACAGTTAAAAACCAATAATACTAAGCACATATTTAATAAAATCACATTTTTAATATCAATATACAAATTAGCCTTCCCGTTCACACTGTAAACCGCTATTTTGTTGTATATATAAATACAATTGCATGTTGTTGATATGTAGATATGGTTAATAGTATTAATAATGTACAACAATTTTATTAATAATTGAGATTTAAATAAAATTAATATCATGGAGAATGTGATGTCAATAACTAAGGAAATTGTGACTTGAGTAGTAATATAGTTTCGGTTACAGACAGAAAAACACACAATCTCCATTATAATAAGATAATAGAGGCCTCTATGGGAACTCCGATAAAACAGAGTTCATGAGTTTCAAAAATAAAGGAAACATTTCCACACTCAACGGCAAGCCTCTTAAGCCAGTAGAACAATTCACGTACCTGGGTGGTAATATCTCCTCCACAGAGAGCGATGTTAATACACGGATAACAAAGGCATGGTCGGCCACAAATAGATTATCAGTCGTATGGAGGTCCGATCTCCCTGACAAACTAAAGCGACAGTTCTTCCAGGCTGTGGTTGTGTCGGTGCTGCTATATGGTTGCACCACCTGGACCATAACAAAGCGTCTTGAGAATAAGCTAGATGGGAGTTGCACAAGAATGCTGCGTGCGGTCCTGAACAAGTCGCGGAGGCAGCACCCCACGAGGAAACAGCTGTACGGTCACCTGCTCCCCATCTCACAAACTATCCGAGTGAGACGGACAAGACATGCTGGACACTGCTCGAGAAGCAAGGATGAACTCATAAGCGACGTTCTCCTATAGAAGCCAACACATGGACATGCAAGTGTGGGGCGCCTAGCAAGGACCTACATTGACCAGCTATGTGAGGATGCTGGTTGCTCCGCAGAGGAGCTTCCAGGTGTAATGAATGATAGGGAAGGTTGACGAGAGATTGTCATGGATACCCGTGCTGCATGCGCGACATGATGATGATCATATATAGTAGGACAGACTGCCATCTTGGTATGACAACTAACCTAGAAGAAGGAAAATTGAATTCAAACCAATGGTGGACCTGGAGAGGGATGAGCTATGCCAGGCTTTCCTACTCACTAGACTCCCTTGATTATAACCACCACGAACAACCTGGGTTTTCTATATATATATATACACTAGCAAAAGTACCCGGTACATGACCAGACTAAAAAAAAATTGAAGATTATGTTAACGGTAGTTTTTGATTTTTCTGTCTTGAAAGTTAAAAACTCAACTTGTGTCGACGGTAGTGGAGTGGAGGGGGGGGGGGGGTGAAAGAGTCGGTATTTTTTTTTCTTAATTATTGAATTATATTAGATGATGATCTAAATAATCATTTTTACAGCAAAAAATGAATATGCGAACATACATAACATGGAATTTTATTTAAAATTCTATATGAGCACCAGTATTCGCCTCCAGCCTTTCAAGCCGCTCGGGAATCGCATCAACTGATCTTCTCAGGAACTCCTGTGGAATGGCAGATATACATTCTCGTATTCATCCTTCAAGTGCTTCCAAAGTCTGTTGGTTTGTTGTATACCCTTTCTTTAATTACTTCTATTCTTCTTCTGGCGTCTTTGACATCTTAAGTTCTTCTAGCGTCTCTTCTGACATCTTGACTTCGTCTTGGTGGTCGGTCGTACTTAACTCATTTCTTCTTCTAGATCAGTCTTGTTACCAAGACATTCACTAATCACAAAATCGTGTTATTTTTCTTAAGCTTTTATTTACTTAACTAAACATTTCATGTAACTAAACATCTGACTAACATAGCGCGCGTATGCAGTGAGTTCCAGTTAAGGCAGGACATCTTCTCTGCCCGACGTCTAAACTGAAACTGAGGACCCAACCAGGTCCCACGTGACTTCACGTATTTCGCGGGCTTTCTGTATTATTCCATGGAAAGTCCCGTCCGTGATATGAAAAGGGCCATCCCTTTGGAAATAGAGTGGGATTGACAATAATCTTATGCAACCGCATAGATTATGTAACAGGTTTCGTAGAGTTAATTGGCTCCTTCAACCAACCCCACAGAAAAAGATCGCTGGGTATTAAATCAGGACTTCTGGTCGGCCACTTATGTGGATCACGTCTACCCATCCATCGGCCAGGAGAATGGTTATTCAGCCATTCACGAACAACAATAGACAAAATGAGGAAGAGCACCATGTCTTCAATATTCTCCCAACTATCGAAAACTGGTCAGAATGTAAGTAAGTAAAGTCGTCGGGGCGGCCTAATGTCGGTATCAGCCAATCAGCGAGGGAGTCTTCCCCTTTTCACTAGCGCTAGATCAAGGAGATTGTTTTTTGCGTCTGATGTAGAGCGCCACACCTACCATCAGCTCCTTACTTTATCGCACAGATCCCAGTGCTACTCATACGCTGAGTTGGCGAGGGCCGGTATCGAACTAAGAACCTTGCAGTTTCTAGCCGAACACTCTACCGACTGAGCTAACCCGGCCAATAAATAGTTTGAAATAGGGAGCTGACGGTCAATCACCTTGTACACTGACATTAAATTGTAGATCAATATTAGTTTCCGAGTGGTTATAAGATGTACATCAAATTCTAACTCATATTTATGAACTCTCTCAACATTAGCAGCGTGAATTTCCGGTTAAAAAATAGCTAATGAGAAACGATATGGAACGTATTTAAGGTGTTGGTATTTGTACTGAAACCAATTGCAAATTGAATTTTCTGAAATAAAGACCTAAAAAGGATTACAAGGAATACAACCGACTTTCAGCTACCAGGAGTATCTACTGAAACTATATTCCTTTTTACCTAGGATCACAAGGAACACCACATACATTCTGCTACAAGGAGTATCTACTGAAACTACACTCTTTTCAAACTAGGATAATAATAATAATAATAATAATAATAATAATAATAATAATAATAATAAATGCCATAAGGACAAACTATATCAAAGCGAAAATTGATAAGACCCAACAAAATAGTAAATGTAGACTTTGCGGTAATAGAGATGAGACTGTAAACCATATACTCTGCGAATGTAGCAAATTAGTACAACGAGAATACAAAACTAGACACGACTGGGTTGGGAAGGTGATTCACTGTGAATTATGCAAAAAATTTAATTTTGACCATACAACAAAATGGTATATGCATAAACCAGAATCTGTTCTTGAGAACGAAATGCATAAAATTCTCTGGGACTTTGAAATAAAAACGGATCACCTTATCCCAGCAAGAAGACCAGACCTAGTGTTGATAAACAAAAAAGAAAGAACTTGTCAACTGGTGGATTTTGCAGTGCCAGCAGATCACAGGATGAAGCTAAAGGAAAATGAAAAAAATGGACAAATACCTGGACCTTGCCAGAGAACTGAAAAAGTTATGGAATATGAAAGTGAAAGTGATACCAATTGTAGTTGGTGCACTTGGAACGGTCCCAAAAGGATTAGAAAAGGGTTTGGAAAGTTTGTAAATCAGAGGAAGGATTGAAACCATTCAGAACACTGCACTGCTGCAATCTGCCAGAAATACTCAGAAGAGTCCTGGAGACCTGAGGAGACTTGCTGTAACTTAGACTCCAGTGAAAGACCATCAGCTAACACTGATGTGAAAACTCAAAAAGAGTAAATGATAATAATAATATCCTTTTCAGCTAGTATATTAGGTCTGAGACATGTCAGCTGTTCCTTATGAATATTCATTTTAAATCCACAGAATATCCAACTTTGCCTTGAAGGAGTTTAGAAATGGGGCATTCACAACTGATGATGGTAGTTTATACCATGTATTCACCATTCTGTTGCTAAAATAATTTTGTCTTGCGTTTGCTTTACAAGAATATCTACAGAAACTAAACGCTTTTTTACCTAGGATTTTAAGTAATACAACCTACTTCTGCTACAGGAGTATCTACTGAAATTACACTTTTTCTACCTAAGGTTACAAGGGTTACAGCCGACTTTCTGCTACAAGGAGTATCTACTGAAACTAAACTCTTTTCTACCTAAGGTTACAAAGGGTTACAGCCGACTTTCTGCTACAAGGAGTATCTACTGAATCTACACTCTTTTCTACCTGAGTTTACAAAGGGTTACAGCCGACTTTCTCCTACAAGGAGTATCTACTGAAACTACACTCTTTTCTATCCACGATTTCAAAGATTACAAACGACTTTCTGCTACTACACTACAAGACTAGGATTACAAGGATTAACCAAAAGTACCAAACTCAATACTGTCTTGGATTTACCAGCAGGAAAACTAAACGCCTAGAATAGCGACAATTCTTTTTATTTGACTTAAATATTGACCTTATCTCATATCCGTTTTTTGTTGGGGAAGAGACCAGACGAAATAAATACAATTTGATCTTATTTCAAACTTGTAAACGGCTTTGCATTTAGACAAAGTAATATTTTCTTAATAGATTTCCAGAACGCTGAATGAGTTTTTTTTTTGTTTATTTATCTTTGTTCTCTAAAATCGATAATCAATAAGCATATTCTATTCGTTCATCTGAGAATGAGTGTAATGGATATTTTTATTTATTTTTTTAAACAATTCGATCTTGGTGAGTCTCATTCAAAGATTATCTGGGTTTTTTTCCTCCACTCATTTTTATCTGGTCAGAAAATGATATCGATTTTGCATGTCTATTCTTTCTTTCTTTCTTTCTTTTCTTTTCTTTTCTTTTCTTTTCTTTCTTTCTTTCTTTCTTTCTTTTTCTCTACCTTAATTCTTTTCTTTCTTTTCCTTTCTTTCTTTCTTTGTTTTTTTCTTTCTTCCTTCCCTTATTTCTTTGTCTTCTTTCTCTTTTCTTTCTTTCTTTCCTTCTTTATTTATTTTCTTTCTTTTTTTCTTCTTTCTTTTTCTCTACCTTAATCTTTTCTTATTTTCTTTCTTCTTTCTTTGTTTTTCTTTCTTTTCCCTTATTCTTTGTCTTCTTTCTTTCTTTTCTTTCTTCTTTCTTCCTTCTTTCTTTTCTTTCTTTCTTTCTTTCTTTCTTTTTTTCTCTACCTTAATTCTTTTCTTATTTTTCTTTCTTTCTTTCTTTCTTTTTTTCTTCCTTCCTTATTCTTGTCTTCTTTCTTCTTTTCTCTTTCTTTCTTCCTTCTTTCTTATTTTCTTTCTTTCTTTCTTTCTACCTTTTTCTTTATTTTTCCTTTCCTTTCTTTTTTTCTTTCTTCCTTCCCTTATTTCTTTGTTTCTTTCTTTCTTTTCTTTCTTTCTTTTTCCTTCTCTTTATTTTCTTTCTTTCTTTCTTTCTTTCTTTTCTCTACCTTAATTCTTTCTTATTTTTCTTTCTTTCTTTCTTGTTTTTTCTTTCTCCTTCCTTATTTCTTTGTCTTCTTTCTTTCTTTTCTTTCTTTCTTTCTTTCCTTCTTTCTTTATTTTCTTTCTTTCTTTCTTTCTTTCTTTCTTTTTCTCTACCTTAATTCTTTTCTTATTTTCCTTTCTTTCTTTCTTTGTTTTTTCTTTCTTCCTCCCTTCTTTCTTTGTCTTATTTCTTTCTTTCTTCTTTTCCTTTTCTTTCTTTTTTTTTTCTTTCTTCCTTTCTTTCTTTCTTTGTCTTCTTTCTTCTTTCTTTCTTTCTTTCTTTCCTTTCTTTTCGTTTCTTTCTTTCTTTGTTTTTTTTTCTTCCTTCCCCTTTCATTGTCTTCTTTTCTTCTTTCTTTCTTTTCTTTCTTTCTTTCTTTCTTTTTTCTTCCCTCCTTCCTTCCTTTCTTTCTCTCTGTCTTCTTTTTTTTTTTTTTCTTTCTTCCCCTTTCTTTTTTCTTCCTTTCCTTTGTTTTTTTTTTTCTTTCTTGCTTCCTTTTTTCCTTCATTCCTTTCTCTCTTTCTTCCTTTCTTTCTTCCCTTCTTTCTTTCTTTCTTTCTTCCTTCCTTCCTTCCTTTCCCTTTTTCTTCCTTTCTTTTTATCTATTGATTGAATTAGCGAAAATATTATCTTCCTTCGTCATTGATTTAGTCATAGTTTCTTCTCTCATGATCTGCAGGCATTCAACTTTATGTGGGTGTGTTTGTAGATAAGCCTAACTCAAGAAAGATGGCCACCATAATAACTACACGTGACTAACCATTTAGGCGGGAAAAACACAGATGTATACCTCGCGACAATAGAACAATGTAAATGATACTTTTGCTCAGACATCTGTGTCCACATGAGTCCCTATTTCGTTGTGAGGATTTAATGTGTTTTGTTTTTTGTTTTTGTGGTTGTACAAATACAATAGAGTGGTCTGCCCTTGTGTCTAGGCTGAACAGGGTGATCTGCCCTTGACCAGGACATAGTATAAATATAACGATTTGCAATTTTACTCTTGCCGTCTGAACAACGTCTTTCGTACTTTATAGTGGTTACATATTTATTCGGTTAGGGGGGTTATTGTAAGTGGGTTACTATGGTTATATATATATATATATATATATATATATATATATATATATATATATATATGAAGATAGGAGGTTTGGAGTAAAATCCGACAGTATGAGGTAAGGTAAAAGGATAGTGAACAAAAAAATAATAACTCAAACAAGTCTGAGAGTTGAAATATTTCGTCCTTCCATAAAGACTTCTTCAGTCAACTGACTTTTATTACAAGCAAAAATTACGTACATGTGTGTGTTTTGATGAGGGAATGAGTTAGTAGCGGAAATGAAGGGTAGGGAGGTTAGGGGAGAAATAAGGGATGAGGATAACATGAATGAAGTGTAGGGAAAGTTTACAGGAAGCAGGGAGGAAGCTAGGTGCTAGATGGGAAAAGGGGTTGGTCAAGGGAGGGGGTAAAGTTCATAGTAGTGGAGTGTTTGATGCCAGGGGAAGATAGGGAGGAGGGGAGAGTTGAGTGACATTAGGTCACAGGGTCAGTTGTGTGGCAGAGTAAGGGGGAGAATTTTGATTCCTTGTGTGTGTGTGGGCGGGGCAGAAACGGAATTTTTGCTTTGCATAAAAGTCAATTGACTGAAGATGTCCTTATGAATAGGACGAAATATTTCAACTCTTAGATTTGTTTTGAGTTATTATTTTTTGTTCACTATCCCTTTGCCTACCTCATGTATATATATATATATATATATATATATATATATATATATATAAGGGCAATAGGATATTTATTTGTAAAAAAAGTTTATTTTATAAACAAATTGATTTACTTATATATATATAAGTAGTGCTGCCAGGTCCAGTCTGATTCGGACTGTTAGTACCTTAGTCTTTAAAAAAAGTGTTTTAAAATTGAGTAGCCATCACAAATGTATAAAACAAAACCAGCTTCGGCATAAAATGACCCAACAAGGGTTAACATGCCGTTAAAACCCAACCAGCAAACCATTTCTTAGACACCATGCTATGTACAAACACATATACACACACACACACACGAAGAATGGCCGAAAGGAATAAAAGAGAAATTCTGAAATGTAATTGAAAGTCTTTGATTCAATTTTTGTTTTTGTTTTGTTTCCATTTCTCGAGATGTGTTTTGCATAACCCGGTCGAAGAAAGACGGCTGATTTTCAATCTATTTCCAAATCCCCTCGCGGTCAAACCTTTCCATCAACCTGTTAGGAACTGAAATGTCTGCAAACTTCAATGTATTAATAACGTCATTAAATATACGTCAACGTTGAAGACGCGGTCAAAATTTAGACGCACACAAACACAAACGTACACACACACATATGCACGCACACATACGTTCACACACACACACACACACACACAACACATACACACGTACACCCATAACATCTTTATATTCATTCTCTTTATCTACCTATCAATCTATCTCAGTTATGTACGTGGCTGTCTGTCTGTCTGTCTGTCTGTCTGTCCTTCTATCTAAAACTGTTTATAAATCTAAGTGTTCTTGGGTTTGTATAAGTTTGGTCATATCTTTCTCAGATAATTCCTATCTTTCTACCTGTTCACATCTGTCTGTCTATCTTTATATCTATCACTAACCATATTATATCTATATATCTATCTATCTATCTATCTCAGTTCGTAACTCTCTTCAATATATGCATCTAACTTTTTTCTCTATATGAATCTATCTATCTATCTATCTATCTATCTATCTCCCTTTTCTCTATATGCATTTACCTAGCTAGGTAGCTATCAATTTATCTATCTATCTTAATTTATATATCTCCTTATCTTTTCTCTATATCTATTTATATATGACCATCTCTCTCTCTCTCTTTCTCTCTCTCTCTCTCTCTCTCTCTCTCTCTCTCTCTCTTTGATCATATCTGTCTATCAATCGATCAATTTATAATATATATATATATATATATATATGTGTGTGTGTGTGTGTGTGTGTGTGTGTGTGTGTAAAATGAAACGGGAAGTGAATCCGACGGTATTTTGAAAAATGAATAAAGGAAAGAAAGTATGAAATGGATAATATAGGATATTTTAATCAATATTACTTACACGTGTTTCGGTCAGGAGTTTATCCATGTGTACATTATTCAAACTATTATTATTTTCATTTCATTATTTTCATTTCAAATAAGGATTTACTCTGATGAAGGTCGAATTTTCTTTGTGTGCGGAACATTTCTACATTTTTTCTATTATTATTATTTCATTTCATTTGATTATTTAAAAATAATAATAGTTTGAATAATGTACACATGGATAAACTCCTGACCGAAACACGTGTAAGTAAAATTGATTAAAATATCCTATATTATCCATTTTATACTTTCTTTACTTTATTCATTTTTCAACACACACACATATATAATATATATATATATATATATATATTATATATATATATATATGAACTGAGATAGTTATCTAGAAAAATACATATATATATGCATACATATATACACCTATCTATATAATTGTCTCGGTTCGTATATCTCGTTCTCTTTTCTCTATCAATCTGTCCGTCTATCTGTTTAACAGATTATAAGATTTTACATTTTCCGTTATTTTACCGCCAACATTCCGAGGAGACATGGACGGCTAGGAGCGGGTTTCTAAGAATTAAGTTTATTACTTACTAGGTCGAGTCAAAAGGTTCTGTAAATTTTGGTAAGGTGGGGCATACTCTGCTGCTGCTGATATATATATATATATATATATTATAATATATATATATATATATATATATATATATATATATATGAGTATAGATAAAAGGATATGAAAACAACACAATATGCTGTTAAAGTGAAAACATTTTATATCATATTCATAGCTGATATTGAACAATATTTCGATTTATAAAAATCATCTTCAGAGCTTGTTTTTACTCCGGACTTATCAATAGCGGAGACGAAAATGCATTTTCGTCTCCGAATAATTCCATGAGAATGCTAGGCAACCGGAATTCCATCCTTAAGCATGGTCGTCCCCCACGGCCAACAGGGGGCTCCATTGTATGTGTGGGGAGTATTTTATCCCTCTGCAGTTAAGTGATTCCAAGCATAACAATGAAAAGCAAACGTTTATCTTAAACTATTTCTCTGGATGTTTGAGATGAGGCTTGATGATTAGTATTATCTACGTTATTCGGACTATTGTCCTTATCTTTATTGTTATCTACACAATTTCTCTGAATGTTTGAGATGAGGCTTGATGATTAATATTATCTGAGTTATTCGGACTATCGTCCTCATCTTCATTGTTATTTGTACTGATTATATCAGGTCCGTACCGATTATATACTATTTCTCTGATTGTTTGAGATGAGGCTTGAAGATTAGTATTATCTGCGTTATTCAGACTATTGTCCCCATCTTCATTGTTATCTGTACAACGTTCCCGAGTCCGACAAGAAATACCTGAAGAAGGCTGGAGGGCACATCAGCCGAAACGTTGTACAGATAACAATGAAGATGAGGACAATAGTCCGAATAACGCAGATAATACTAGTTGATTACTTCATATGATTTTTTTTTTAATTGCAGAAAATATATATTTCTCTTTTGTTTAGATAAAAATGACTTTGATATTTAAGAATAATGACATCAAGTCACGGATTCAATTAATTTGAATTTATTTCAATGAATTCCCTTAAGATAATTTCCATTGCTGTGACATGTTTGCACTAATTACCACCATTAAAATGTTGGCTCAGCCCCTGGCTTGCTGGATTTTTAATTACGTAAAAGAAATTATAAAAGAAAAAAAATAACTTACTGACAGGGAGTGCCGAACAAAAAATAAGAGGCTACAAAAAATATTTTACAAAAATGCTAAGATAATATTTGTTGTTGTTAGCTCCTTTCGGTCTATTAAGGATGATGGCGTTGAGTCCAAAATAAATAAATAAATAATCTGCATCTGCGCAAGTGACTGTGCATGCCAATTCCTGAGTGACAGTCGGTAATTTATGAGGAAGTGCGTCCCGGTCTCCTGCCTCAGAAATTGCTACCTGGTGACTATTAAAATAACGTCCCCAGCTATGTCGTCTCGGTGGTGTTACTTGAAAGAAAACAACCAGCTTATGGCGTTAAATGTATTTCAGAGGGCTTTTTTTTTTGTCGTAATTCTTATTTATTTATCGTAATTTGTTTAGAAATTTATTGATAGAAATTTGTTGTAATTCTTGTTTATTTATAGAAATTTGTCGTAATTCTTGTTTATTTATAGAAATTTGTCGTAATTCTTGTTTAGATATGAAGATGGATATCTATCTATCTATCTATCTATCTATCTCAATTTGTTCATTTTTACTTTGTTTATATATATATATATATATATCCACCCATCTCCATTTGTTCATATAAAAAAAGAGAAGCCCCCCCTCTCTAAAATACATTTAACGCCCTGAGTTTGTTGTTTTCTTTCAAGTAACACCGCCGAGACGACATAGCTGGGGACGTTATTTTAATAGTCACCGGGTAACAATTTCTGAGGCAGGAGACCGGGACGCACTTCCTCATAAATTACCTGACAGTCTTTGGTGCACTGACTGCACACAATGTCTGATGCTTTCTGTGTCTACTGTCTTTTCTCCCTCTTTCTGGCTCTCTTAGCTGTCGAGGCTACTCTCCTCTCCAACTTTTTTATTTAATATTTAAAACATACAAAATAAAGAAAATTAAAACAGTGAAAATGCTGTTCAAATCTATATATTAATACACGCGTCCCTTAATCATCGTGAAACACCCCCCGGTTAAAAATAAGACTAAATCATCCCAGATGAAATTCAAAAATGTAAATCTTTATTATTTGGTGTTGCTTATCCACCGAATTCTTATTTCATATGAGTGTCATCACCTCGGCTAAATAATGGACCATTCCGTTTTACATTATAAAGAAAGAAAGGGAAGAAAAAGGATATGCTACACCGAAAAAATATATTTGCTCTAATTACCACCATTAAAATATTGGATTTTTAATTACGTAAAAGAAATTATAAAAAAAAAATAACTTACTGACAGGGAGTGCCGAACAAAAAATAAAAGAGTCTACAAGAAATATTTTACAAATATGCTAAGATAATACTTAAAACATACAAAAACAAAAGAAATTTAAGACAATGAAAAAAATGCTGTTCAAATCTATATATTAATATTCGTGTTCCATTATCATCTTGCAACACCCTCTGGTTAAAAATGAGACCGTCCAAACCTATTAATACGCTTGTTCTCTAATTTTACGACGGCTGCCATCTTGAAACACCCTTGGGTTCAAAATGGGACCATCTAAATCGTCTAAGATGAAATGCAAAAATGTAAATCCGTGTTATTTGATCTTCCTATCACACTGGTTTACAAAGAAATTGAGGCAATCACAAAAATAGCTGTTTTAACATAATTTGGGGGTGTGAGACGACCTGTTCTGCACTCTGCACCTTCAATGCACGATGTCTAGAACCCCAAACGTTGTAACACTCTGCGCTGGCCGTATTTGCACGAGTCAAAAACAGGCTCACAAGGATTTAAAAAAAACTACAAGTGTCTGTAAACAAGACGCGGATGGAAGAAGGGTGTGTGTGACGCTTCGCTGTCTATCCAACTGGTTGCTACTGGCTATCCCTACCGGCGACCTTAACACCTCAACAGCCCGAGTTCTAACTCTTAGTGCTCGAGTTTAGCTGTATTTATGTCAAATTCTCCTTCCCCACCCATCTTCTCCGGACCACACAGATGGCCAGTACTTAAATCGAATCGCCGACTTCTAGTCGTCATTAACCCTTAAAATTAAAGTAATTAGATATTTTTCCAGACACTACGTCTTCAATACGTCGACCATTAATTTTTCAAAAGAGATTTTCTCATAAAAATCCCTTTTGCTTTTAATACCTGGGTGCATAAGATATTATCACTAAGTGGCCTAACTTTATGGTGGTCGTACTAGTCTCTTAAACTTTAAGGCCTAATCTTTGGATTCGTAAAAAGGTCAACCACTCACCGCTTTTACCGTTACCTGGCTTTAACCTATTCTCTTTCTTATTCATTATTTATTTATTTATTCTGAACATGTTCGTCTTCAATCATAGTATCACGGGGGTGCTGAATTCAGATTTCAAATCCGTTTTTACTCATCACCTTTAGTTTTTTAGATATGCATACTATACATTTTGTACACATACTGTACATAAAGGCGTATATGCATTCAGTGTTAATTTCTAATATTGTGTGAATTATGTCTTCTTTTTTAGTAATTATGCAGGAAACTGAGAGCATGGGAAGCATTTAAGTCAGTCTGTAGTGGCTTCCTTGGTAACACACGCGTACCAAATTACCAAGCCTGTATTGAGAAGTTGCTAAAGACTTATGAGGATATGGGATGCTGAATGTCACTCAAAATTCATTTTCTCCATTCCCACCTCAACTTCTTCCCTCCAAACCATGGAGCAGTGAGTGATGAGCACGGAGAAAGATTCCACCAAGACATTACGAAGATGGAGAGCAACTACCAAGGCAAGTGGAACCCCGGCACGATGGAAGACTTCTGCTGGATGCTCTTGCGTGACATCCCGGAGGCAAAATACAGCAGATCATCTAAGAAAACACACTTCTAACTGTCTGCGGTACTATGAATTGTATATATTGTGTCATCCAAGTATATTTATTCCGTCAATGTTCTTTATCTATCCTGTAATAAGCTGCTGCAACTGTTGAAATAAGCACGTATATACTCTGTATATACTAAAATGAGACTATTTAAAAGACAAAAAACTAGAGGTGATAGAGCAAAACTGTTGATAAATTTGAATTCAGCACACCCAAATTAGTAAAAAAAAAACACCTATTCACATTCTTGCCTCAGACAAAAAATATTTTTTTGTAAACCAGTGTTACTTGGTGTTTCTTATTTCATATGAGTGTCGACACCCAGCTAAATATGGACTATATATATATATATATATATATATATATATATATATATATATATATATATGGATTCCAAGTCAAGATCCTTCACTGACCACAGACCAATTAGAAAGCCCAACTAACTCTTTTCAAATCATTATCTCTGCCTTCAGCCAATTAGCAATGAATGTCGGCCATTTTTTGTTGCTTTCCAGCACACGATAATAAGACGCCATTTTTCTTTCTCTAACCACTGCGTGTTTCGTATACTGAGTGATTGATTTGTCTCTCTTCGTATTTTGTTTGCATCTTTTTGTTTCCTTTTGTTAGAGAGTCAGCCGCTTATTTCTTTTTGTTTGAACTGACCGTCAGTTAAGCCGGTCTCTATTGGCTTTTCTTTTTACTTCTTTTTTATTTTATTTGTATCTCTCAATCGCTAATGAAATTTCCCGCTTCAAATGATTCAGTCAATCGATTGAGGTTTATTCATTAGAAATTATCGCACTATTGTCTTCATCTTTATTCCGGTTGAGATATTTTGCGGTCTTCCATCTTGTCGGGAATTCTTACATTAACTGCCTTTTTTTTTAATTATATTATTCGAAGACTGTTATCAATACAATCTTTAATTGACAGAACTTAGAATTCGACGACCGTATTGCCTACAGAGGAGTAATACCCCCACGAAAATAAATGTCCTGGTCTTGACACTAAACTGCATTTGATGTCGAGGTTTCAGTTTGATGTAGAGATCTGTAGATTATATTGTATTGTAGTAATTGGAGTAGTATTGAAGGAAGCGCGTGGTGTAATGGTTAAAGTCATGGGAAATGGACTCGTCGCCCCGAGTTCAAATCCTGGATGTGGTAATTGCATTTCACTTAGCGCTAATACCCTTGGGGAAAGTATGAATCCTACTCTCCCACCAGCTATGGGTAACCAGTAGGGCAGACTGGGATCTTTAACCCTGGTTAGGCAACCAGTCTAGGAGAAGGAAAACTCTGAATTCAAACCTGTTGAACTCCGCTTAAGAAATTGACCTTGTGTCCCATCCTGCTCGTGCGGAAAGATTGGTATATATATATATATATATTGTATTGTAGTAAGTATTTACTGACACTCCACCATGTCAGTCGATCATTATAGTGGTGAACCACGCACAAACCAAAGCTCATGCGTGGCTAGTGTTTAAACATTTTGTGAATCCCCTTAGCATTCCTCATTGAGACGCCTCAGTCACCGGGCAGTAAACTCATCCCCACCCCGTTAAATCGATGAGTGTTGCTTGGAGGATAACCCCCTGGGATCACACTGATATTACATATCTTACCGGTCCAATGTTCGAAACCACTGGACACAGGACCTGAAGACCGGATAAGTTAGCATTTACTGATATCCCGTCCAGTCCATCAAACACAAGAATTATTTTAGTGGGGAACTACGCACAAACTGAAGCTCATGCGTGGCTAGTTTTAAACTTTTCCTGAACCCCTTCAGCATCCCTCTTTTGATGCGCTTCAGGCACTGGGCAATAAACCCATTCCTGTCCCTTTAAATCAAGGGGCAGCTGTTTCCTGGGGGATAGCTCATGGGAGTTCACTGATATTAATATCTTACAGGTCAAATGGCCGAAGAACTATACGCATGGCCCGAAAGCCTTATGTCAGGTAAGGGTATTTGCCTCTCATCCCACTTATAAGCGCTGGACACAAGGTCTCGGTCTTAAGTGGGCGCATAAAAATTGCGTCGATCCTGTCGGCATTCCCCCTCAAGAGAGGCGCCTCAGGCGCTGGGCAATAAACCGAGCCCTGCCCTTTTAAATCAAGGGGACAGGTATTGCCTGGGGGGATAGCCCCCTGGGATCGACGCTATTAATTACTTTACTAATCCAGTGGCCGAAGCTCGCTGGGCCCCCGATGAGGTTAGGTAAGTATGTATAGTATTGTAGTATACTGCTTTTTAAGTTCTTCGTATCGGGTTGCCCACAGCAGCTAGAATTATAACAGAACGACGAACACTTCTATAAAAGAATATATTCTATATCTTTATTCACTGAATTGCGACGAATGCGGAGTTTGTTTGTTTGTTTTGTTTTACGGCATATCAACCTCGGTGGGTCATTTAATGCCGACAAAGTTTCGAAATAAATTCATTCTTAAAAGATACTCAATTTTTTATAAACTCATGTTTTTCTATTTAATCTAAAGATGGGACCGTAACAGGTACTACCACTCCGGGTCAAAGTGGACCTGGGAGTAATGGTGATGAAGGGGTGCTCCAAATTCCCCAGTCATCCAGAACTGGAACCTTATAATCAGATAGAGTTTAACGTCATCCCCAGAACATGAAGACCCACAACTACTGCCTTCTAGCACATATATGATAAAAAGGAAGCACGTGGTGTAATGGTTAAAGTCTTGGGAAATGGACTCGTCGCACCGAGTTCAAATCCTGGACGCGGTAATTGCATTTCACTTAGCACTTCTTGGGAAAAGTATAAATCCTACTCTCCCTCCAGCTATGGTTAAATAGTAGGGCAGACTGGGCTCTTTAACCATGGTTATGCACCCGGTCTAGAAGGAAAACTCTGAATTCAAACCTGTTAAACTCCGCTTAAGAAATTGACCTTGTGTCGCATCCTGCTCGTGCGGAGGGATTGGTAAATATATATATGATAAAAAGATTTATTTATTTATTATAGTGTACAATATATTTAAGGTGCCATTGTTACCATTGGTTTCCATGCAGTATATTAGCTACCTTTCATCAAGATAACACGCCTGTTTTGTTACCATTGGTTTCCAGGCAGCATGTTAGCTACCCTTCAGCAAGACAACGTGCCTGTTTAAGATAGATATATATATATATATATATATATATATATATATATATATATATATTTTTTATTTTTTATTTATTTATTCATTATTTTTTGATTCTTTAATTTTCTTTAAGCTGCACATGACTTTCACGATCAAAGTCATGCAACATTTCGAACGATCGTATTTTGGATGAGTTACGTAACACAATTTCGAAAGAAAATTAACGGCTAAAAAAACGCCAAATCCGTTCACTTTATTCTATTACTTTTTTTGCCCTCATATACATTTCCTCTTTTTTTTTCTTCAGACTGTCTGATATACCTTGAAAAAGGGTGAATGTTCACCCGAAATATCAGAAGAGATTAAACCAGGAACAGAGCAATGGTTGAATATATAAAGATTCTGATTTTTGTTCTGTTTTTCTTGTTTTTGTTCTTTTTTCCAATGCTTCAAAAGACCAAATAAACAACGTTCACAAAAACATAACATACATAATTATATATACATACACACACACACACACACACACATACACACACACACACATATATATATATTATATATATATAATATATATATATATATATCGGGGTGGATCTCGCTGACTGCCGCCAACTCAAGCGTAAACGCGACGCTCTTCTATATAAGGAATGGAGCACTCTGTGACGGCCTTTACATACAAAGCGATGTGTGTATTAAAACAGTTAAAATCCCCTTCACATTCTGTAAGTGAAGACAGTCTAATGGTTAAGGTGCCGGACCCAACCGATCGGATTTCAATTCCGGCTGTAGGTAGCTTACAAATTGTCTAGCCACACTGAAGAGACTTGATAAGTCGAAGCACGTGTCTGTGGATGACCCTATATATATATATAAATAGCAATTGGTAATTTGCTTGAAGCATTGTTAAGTATGTTATAATATATTAATATTTTGAAGGCCAATACAATGCGTATGGAAAAAAAATGAAAAAAAGATATTATTAAAGACAAAAATAACATCTTTTTGTTTTTATTTTTCATACGCATTGTAATTGCCTTCAAATCACTAATATATTATGTTATATATATATATATAATATATATATATATATATATAGGTGTTTAGGTGACCTTCTGGTATAACCTAGCGCATTATGAGAAATTGGTGTTAGCTACTGTATTAACATCAACTTAATCCTTATAAAATTAAAAAGCACGTAATGAAATCAAAAGAGAATAAACTTATACTAAATCTTCCTTTGAATACAAATCTTTATATTAAGCTTTGTCTATATCCGTCAATCTGTTGTCTTTGCTCAACACAATCAGATATGCATTGTTCTATTTGTAATCGCATTGATTTGTGTGTATCAACAAATCTTTTATCTTCTTAAGTCAGACATTAAAATCCTGCAGGTTATAATCATCGGTAATTGTCTCCAGTTAATGATTGGTTCCAACTCAGTATTTTCTCATCGTCCAATTAGACAACCCAACAAACTTTATCACTATTTTCAAAACCATCATTCATGCCTACAACAATTAGAAATTAAGGTTCGCTTTCTTCTTCTTCTTCTTCTTCTTCTTCTTCTTCTTCTTCTTTCTCTCACTTCTTCTTCTTCTTCTTCTTCTTCTTCTTCTTCTTCTTCTTCTTCTCTCACTTCTTCTTCTTCTTCTTCTTCTTCTTCTTCTTCTTCTTCTTCTTCTCTCTTCTTCTTCTTCTCTTCTTCTTCTTTCTTCTTCTTCTTCTTCTTCTTCTTCTTCTTCTTCGTGCAGACGATAATAAGACGCCATTTTGTTTTTCTCGACACTGTGTATCGTTTATTGATTCGCGCTTTTCCTTTCTCTCTCTCTCTCTCTCTCTCTCTCTCTCTCTCTATCTATCTATCTATCTATCTCTCTCTATCTATCTATCAATCTATCTTTCTCTCTCTCTCTCTCTTCTCTTTCTTTCTCTCTCTCTCCCACCGTCTCTCTCTCTCTCTTCTCTCTCTCTATCTATCTATCTATCTATCTAGCTTTCTCTCTCTCCTCTCTTTCTCTTTCTTTCTCTCTCTTCTACCCTTTCTCTCTTTCTCTCTCTATCTCTCTATCTATCTATCTATCTATCTTTCTCTCTCTCCTCTCTTTCTCTCTCTCTCCTACCCATTCTCTCTATCTATCTATCTATCTATCTATCTATCTATCCTTCTCTTTCTCTCCCTTCTCTCTTTCTATCTCTGTTCTTTACTTCTTTCTTTCCCCCTCTCTCTTTCTCTCTCTCTCTCTCTCTTTCTCCCCTCTCTGTCTGTCTGTCTGTCTCTCTCTCTCTCTGTCATTTACTCTTTCATTCTCTCTCGCTCTTTCTTCTCTCGCGCTCTTTCTCTGTCTTCCCCCCCTCTCTCTCTCTCTCTCTCTCTCTCTCTCTCTCTTCTTTACTTCTTTCCCTATCTCTCCCCTCTCTCTTTCTCTCTCTCTCTCTCTCTCTCTCTCGTGTTCTTCGTCTCTCTTTCTCTCTCTTCTTCTCTGTTCTTTACTCCTTTCTCTATCTATCTCTCTCTGTTTTACTTCTTTCTCTTCCCTCTCCCCCTCTCTCCCTCTCTCTTTCTCTCTCTCTCTCTCTCTCTCTCTCTCCTCTCTCTCTCTTCTCTCTGTCTTTACTCCTTTCTCTATCTCTCTCTCTGTTTTTACTTCTTTCTCTTCCCCTTCTCCCGCTCTCTCTCTCTCTCTCTGTTTCTTTACTCCTTTCTCTATCTTATCTATCTCTCTCTCTCTCTGTTCTTTCTCTTCCCCCTCCCTCTCTCTCGCTCTCTCTCTCTCTCTCTCTCTCTCTGTGTTCTTTACTTCTTCTCCCCCCCCTTCTCTCTCTTCTTTACTTTTTTTCTTTCTCTTTTTATTTTAACAGAGTCAGTCATTAATGTTCTTTTTGTCTGAATCAACCCGTCATTTAAGCTGATCTGTATTGTTTTTGTTTGTTTTTGATTCGCACCGTCTAATCTCCTAATGAAAATCTCCGCCTCAGACGATTGAATCAATCGATTGAAGTTTATTCATCACACAACATAAATAACCACCATTGCTGCGGCCTCAAGGCAAAATGGCCGACAGAATTAGATCGCTAATTTCTTTCTCAATGAATATCTTGCCAGAATTTCAGATGAAAACAAATTTCTCGATTTTAAAAAAAAAAAAACAACAAAACTTTTGTCCGCGAGCAGCTCTTATAAAACTTATTGAATTTACTGTATTTGATTTTTTTAAAAAAAAAAAAGAAAAAGAAAAGAAAAGAAAAGAAGATGACATTCAAACCGCATCAATTGGGAGGTTGTCACGAAGTGATGAAGTCGGCAATCTGTCCTTTTTTTTTCTCTCCGTTTGTTTTCTTAAGAAATCGTATACGTTTTTATTGGGCGGAGTTGCTAGACCCCCAAGACTAATTCTTTCTTAATATTGTGTTTTTCCTTGATATTTTTGCCTCGGCATAGCTGGGGGATTAATTATACCATTAATTTAAATAATTTGATTTGTTTAAAGAATATCTAATAAAGCCAGAATGTTCATCGATTAAATTAAAGATGTTTTGCGTATTATTTGTTATTCGTTTATTTACTGCTAAATAAAAAAATTTAAAAAAACAGGTGTAAAACAACTCAAGTGTATAATTCATAAATGACGAAAGAAAATATATATATAAAAGTATTTATTAAAAAAAGAGCCCAGTCTGCCCTGTTATTTACCTATAGTTGGGGGAGAATTGGATTCATACCTTTCCGAATAACTATGTGAAATTCAAACAGCTTCATCCAGGAATTGAATCTGGTCAATATATATATATATATATATATATATATATATATATATATGAGAAGAAAATATTTAAAAAATATAACAAACACAGGATGTTATGATCAGGGGAAACAATTTTATGTGTCAATACTTAAGCATTTCGGTATATTGTACCATCTTCAGGACACTGTTAAGTAATGTTTATGTGAGGGACAAAATGAAAGATGTTAAGTGTATAGTGAAACATCTTTCATTTTGTCCCTAACATAAACATTACTTAACAGTGTCCTGAAGATGGTACAATATACCGAAATGCTTAAGTATTGACACATAAAATTGTTTCCCCTAATCATAACATCCTGTGTTTGTTATATTTTTAAAATATTTTCTACTCATATTGTCGGATTAATTTCCTCATCGTATTTCCATATATATATATATAAATATATATAATATTATATATATTACGCCCGTTAAGCGTCAGTTCCTTTCACTTTTCGTTACACAACCATACCTCACAAAGAATTGGTTCGGTTTGGTTTGTTTTACGGCATATCAACCTCAGTGGGTCATTTAATGCCGACAAAGTTTGGAAATTCATTCTTAAATGTATACTCAATTTTTTTAAACACGTTTTTCTATTTAACCCATAGATGGGACTCTAACAGCTACTACCACTCCGAGTCAGAGTGGACCTGGGAGCAATGGAGATAAAGGGGTGATCCACATTCCACAAAACCCCCAAAACTTGAACTTTACCATCAGATAGAGTTTAACATCATTCACAGCGCCTTCTAGCACCCATATGATAAACAGGATTGGGGCTTGTCATAAGGGCAATAGGGTTGAGGCAATCATATAGGTGCTAGGGCTTGACGTGACCAGCCGATTGATCGGAGAGGGCCTCTCCGACCGCCCGTCTAGCCTAAGTAAGGACCAAAGTGGAGTGTTGCATGTCATGGACTGCTCAGCCACCTGGGTTCCATAGTTAAGTATCACGGGTCGCCACCCACGGCCAATAGGTGGCCCTCTTGGGGTGGTCTTACCCTCTGCAGAGGTGCAGTCGGTGCATTCTAACGCCCCAGTGGACACGTTGGCTCACAAAGAAATAATAAAACAAATACCTCTTCAGCATAAAATAAGTAAAGTCGTCGGGGCGTCCTAAAGTCGGTATCAGCTATTCAGCGAGGGAGCCTATCCCCTTTTCAATAGCGCTAGACCAAGGAGATTGTTTTTGGCGTCTGAGGTGGAGCGCCACACCTACCATCAGCTCCTTACTTTACCGCACAGACCCCTGTGCTACTCATACGCTGAGTTGGCGAGGACCGGTATCGAACTAGGAACCTTGTGGTTTCTAGCCGAACGCTCTACCGACTGAGCTAACCCGGAAACCAAGGGTTAAATATACCGTAAAAGGCGAGTGAAATAGGGAATACACCCGACGCAAGTCATCCAGACAGTCTACACAATTCAAGTCCTGATGAAGGTTGCAAAAACCGAAACGTTATAACGTCGACTTCTCCATCAAGAATAAATTTATCTTTTTGGAACACTTTGTTTTTCTATTTTCTACAAGTCGTAAAACCAACCAACCAAACCATTATATATTGTACTCAGACTATCTTTATCTTTGCTGTTTTGATCACAAGATTTTAACCGGTAAACTTTCCGACCATCCCCAGAGACATGTCGCATCTAATAATCGTTTTTTTTTCTTTTCCTTCTCCAGACTCCACCTACGTAATAACCTGATTCGTCTGGCAAATCAGTTTTATAAAGTTGAGCCAGTAGAAAAATCGACGAGACGAATGCGAGAAATTCGACTAATGAACGCCGGAATTCACTTGTGACGCGATAATTAGGAGCTTTCGATTTTACAGATTCAATTATAAAGTCATATCACCTGCGTATCTGTCCGTATCTGTCTAATTCAATCGATCATTTATTTATATTGGTACATCTGCTCTATTTATCTCAGTCTATTCAGATTTCACTCTGTTCCTATTTCGCTCAATGCATATATATAAATATATATATATTTATTTATTCATTTATATAATGGATAGAAGTAACCTACTCGAGTTTCATCGATTGATTCTTCAGGGTTACATCCGTTGATTAATCGAGTATTAATCTGGTACAATACATGCCCGTTGGAATGGGACTTATCTTTTATAGACGAACGCTTGTTTATATTTTCAAAGATTCATCGTGAACCGTTTTTGTTTATTGGATTAAAAATTTGAATTAATTTGTGGGGATTATTTTTTCAATTACTATTTAATGAAAGGTAGATTATGGGCGTAATAATGGTTAAAAAAACGAAAGGTTAAAATTATCTATTGGTTGGCTTGGGTTGGTTAGAGAGTATTAGGAAAAGGCTGATTGTAGGCTACAATATAGAAATACATTAACACACACACACACACACACCACACATATATATATATATAAGTAATCCACAGACACGTGTTTCGAGGTTTCACCTTTCATCAGTGTGGCTATACCGTAACAGCTACCCCTGGCCGGGTTTGAGAACCGAATGAACTTTCGTTCGCCAAGCCTTTAACCCAGAGGCAGCTGTCAAATATAGGAGAATATTTAATCGCTACATTTCTAAGCGGAAATGAATTCACTAGAGTCCTCAAACATTTGTAAACAAAGCGAGGGTTAGTTAGACGCCAGAACGGTGAATTTTCAATTAAATCCCTATTCAGAGAACTCAACCAAAATGGGAGTATATATAATAAATAAGTAATCCACAGACATATATATATTTCACGACTGGTTTTTGACATCTCAACCACTGATCTCATCTGATGATTGGATTACCAAGAAACTTTAAGTTATGAGTGTGAAACCATAATATCACCATTAATTATAAATCTGCTCTGCTTTATTAGCATTGAGCACCTTTCCATGCAAATACGTTTCTCATTTTT
Organism: Doryteuthis pealeii; assembly: GCA_023376005.1. Taxonomy (NCBI): domain Eukaryota; kingdom Metazoa; phylum Mollusca; class Cephalopoda; order Myopsida; family Loliginidae; genus Doryteuthis; species Doryteuthis pealeii. The sequence continues at coordinate 6,271,816 of CM042163.1, forward strand.
TCATTCACTATTCATTATATATTTTATATATATATATATATATATATATATATATATATATATATATATATGTGTTTATCCACAGACACGTGTTTCGACTTATCAAGTCTCTTCGGTGTAAGCTACCTACAGCCGGAATTGAAATCCGATCGGTTGGGTGTCAGTCCGACACCTTAACCATTAGGCTGTCATCACTTACAGAATGCGAAGGGGATTTTAACTGTTTTAATACACACATCGCTTTGTACATAAAGGCCGTCATAGAGTGCTCCATCCCTTATATAGGAGAGCGTCGCGTTTACGCTTGATTTGGTGGCCGTCAGTGAAATACACCCCAGAGTGCTCAACCCTAGGGGGATGGGGAGCATATATATATATATATATGTGATTCCTCCACTTTTAGTATTATATAAGTTCTCCTGTACCAAATCTCTCTCTCTCTCTCTCTCTATATATATATATATATATATATATGTATAAGTCGGCGTGGCCTAAAGTCGGTATCAACCAGACAGCGAGGGAGTCTATACCCATTTCACAAGCGCCTGACCAAGGAGATTGTTTTAGCGTCTGAGGTGGAGAGCCACACCAACCATCAACTCCTCAATTTACCGCACAGATCCATGCGTTACTTATGAGTTGGCCGGGGCCGGTATCGAACCTTGTGGTTCCTAGTCGAACGCTTTATCAGTCTCTTCGTATCTATCTATGTCTTTTTGTGTCAATCTATCAATCTATCAGTCTATCTATCTATCTATGCATTTTCGTATATATAAATCTATCAATCCAGCTATCTATCTCAGTCTATTCGTATCTATCTGTCTTTTTGTATCAATCTATCAATCTATCAGTCTATCTATTTATCTATCTATATTCATATATATCAATCTATCAATCCAGCTATCCATTAGTCTGTTCATATCTATCTATCTATCTACTTCAGTATGTTTATATCAATCTATCTATCTATCTATTTATATATCTCACTCAGTATCTATCTGTCTTTTTGTGTCAATCTATCAATCTATCAGTCTATCTATCTATCTATCTATCTATCTATGTATTTTCGTATATATAAATCTATCAATCCAGCTATCCACCAGTCTGTTCATATCTATCTATCTATCTATCTATCTATCTATCTACTTCAGTATGTTTATATCAATCTATCTATCTATCTATTTATATATCCCACTCAGTATCTGTCTCTTTTTTTTGTCTATCAATCTATCAGTCCGTCTATCTATCTATCTATTTATCTATCTATCAATTTTATATATATATATCAATCTATCAATCCAGCTATCTATCTCAGTCTATTCCTATGTATCTGGTTTTTTTTGTCAATCTATCAATCTATCAGTCTATCTATCCATCTATCTATCTATCTATCTATCTATCTATTTTCGTATATATAAATCTATCAATCCAGCTATTTATCTCAGTCTATTCGTATCTATCTGTCTTTTTGTGTCAATCTATCAATCTATCAGTCTATCTATCTATCTATTTTCGTATATATCAGCTATCTCAGTCTATTCGTATCTATTTATGTAGTTATCTATATATCAACTTATATGGATCAAACTCAGAATCAAAAGCCCACAATACTTGCTCTTTAAAAATCATCTCTCGATCTTTATCATAAGTTCTTTTCAACTCGCCAATCCACAAAAGTAACCTTATGTCAGGCTAGTCTCAATTTAGTCAATGTAACTCGTTGAAAATAAATACAATGCTTTCTCAAAATAACCGTGGCAAAGATGGAAGCCAGGAATTTTCATGAAATGACTGGAAAACGTTTATTGACGTTCAACCTAATTCAGAAGGTCTTATCTCTTGTGAACAGGCAAAGACGACATTGAATCTATCCTGATCAATGCAGACGGATAATTAATCGAAGTATCGATTTTGCTTAGTTATTACCAGGATAGACGTCAATTCGCCTCGACGCCACTAATCTTTAGTTCTTTAAAGAATGGTAAGCTATATTGGATTAAGGTCTTTTTCCAGATATCCGCTTCTTTTTTCTTTTCTTTTTCTTTTTCTTCTCGAAGACTGCACAACTTTAGATCAAGTCTCTGCAAGTCTTTCGGTGCTGAAATCTGCTTAATAATTCTTTCTCGGATCTTATTATAATGGAGATACGGTGTCTGTCTGTCTGTAACCGAAACTATACACTTACCTTGGTTTATCAATGAGTATTTAATTCATAGTCAAAGTCATTAATACATAGAATAAATCTTATTTATTAACGATGTATCTATGGAGATATGAGTTAGATTTGCCTCAAAACAACCCGTTTTATTTGTTTGGGTTGTTTAGTTTGTTTTGTTTTACGGCATATCAACCTCAGTGGGTCATTTAATGCCGATAAAGTTTTGGAATAAATCAATTCTTAATGGATAATACAATTTTTTTATAAATACATTATTCTATTTAACCCATAGATGGGACCCTAACAGGTACTACCACTCCGGGTCAGAGTGGACCAGGGAGCAATGGTGATGAAGGGGTGTTCCACATTCCCCGAACCTCCAAAACTGGAACCTCACCATCAGATAGAGTTTAACGTCATTCCCAGGACATGTAGACCCGCTGCCACCGCCTTCTAGCACCCATATGATAAAAAGGGGTTGGGGCTTGCCATAAGGGCAATAGGGTTGGGAAAATCATATAGGTGCTAGGGTTTGACGTGACCAGCCGATTGATCGAAGGGGGTCTCTCCGACCGCCCGTCTAGCCCAAGATAGGGCCAAAGTGGAGTATTGCATGTCATATGTCGCTAAGAGATAATGTTTTACATAATACATGGTGTAGTTAATTTGCATACTGTTTTTGTTATAGGTGATATAACGCATAAATGGAATGCGCCGACGACTACTATAAGGAGCAGGAACAATTGTGGCTTGAGGACGAAGCAAATGCGAGTCAGCTCGTAACTGTATGGTCGGACGCAATCTCCACTTTCTTTGCTGTAATTTCAATACATTTGTATCCATTTTTACCAGTCGTTTGTCTTATTTTTTACTCTTAAAAACCCCACAACATTTTTTAACAAAACCGACTTTGATAAATAATTACTTGGTGTTATTGATCTCTAATATTATTATTTTATTATCCAATGTATTAAAATCGATCCAATGAATGATTTTTATAGGTAATTTATGAGGAAGTGCGTTCCGGTCTCCTGTCTCAAAAACCGCTCCCCGGTGACCTTCAAAATAACAACCCCAGCTCGTTGTAATTCTTGTTTATTTATCGTAATTTGTAATTCTTGTTTAGATATGAAGATGGATATATAGTTTTGAATAGACTGAGATAGATAGATAGATAGATAGATAGATAGATAAACAAACAAAATAATATAGATAGATACGAACAAATGGAGATAGATAGATATTTTCGACAAGTAAATGTATTTTTTTGGGGGGGTCGCTTCTTTTTTTGTCGTAATTCTTGTATATTTAAACTAAAAACAAGACATTAAACAAACATGAATTAAAAAAAATCTTAGTATTTAAAGTAATATAGATGAATATGAACAAATTGAGATAGATAGATAGATGGATAGTTTTGAATAGACTGAGCTGGGTCGTTATTTTGATAGTCACCGGGCAGCAACTCTTGAGGCAGGAGACCAGGACGCACTTCCTCATAAATTACCATTTTATATTGAAACGAAATAAAATATAATTAAGATAAGTGTAATCGTTTTATATGCGTTCTTATTTAATTTCGTAAGTCTTTCTAATTTAATATATCTCATTACATTAACACTTAGATACTTACACCCGGTAGAGGGCGCGTATTCTTGCTAGTCTTAAAAAGAAACGTTTAGTGTGAAGTGATGTTTTACAAGTTGGGATCTCAGTGGGTTCGATAACTACCAACTTTTATGGCCTTGTGCCAAACTAGGCCAAGTTTAATACATATCGACTCTTGATGAGTTTTGATTACACGTTAGTTTCCCTAGCAATCGTAAGTGAATTAATCCTCATAGGGCACTCGTCATTGGAAGCAACTTCTTTCTAGGGCATGCATTCGGCGTATTCTAAGCCCTAACGGCAAGACGTACCAGTCGGTAGTGTGTAATATACCAATGTTACCATAAAATGTATATTCTAACGGAAAACTATTTTGCTGCGTAAATATGAATATAAGCTAAATAAACACATACTAGTTGCATAGGAACTAATGTACATTAATATCCCCTGTTCAGATTTATAGGAAATGTTTTTTTAGAGAAAAAAACATGGCGAAAAAAAAAAGAAAATATTTCTGAAATATTTGTGTCATAAGAAGAGATTATGTTTTTTTGTCTTTACAACTGGAAGATCTAAATACAAGAACGATGAGACGCAAAGACACATGAGAAAATAAATATCCTTCTGGAAATATTTAATCAATACATGTCACTCAAGTTAAAAGAAATTTTATGAAGCGATAAAAAAAATGTATATCACTCTTATTTCGTATATTTTTGCCCAATTTTCTTCTTCTGCAGCATTTTTAATAAAGTACAGGCTGTTTCAGAAAAAAATTGATATCCTTTGAAATGTACAGGGTGTTTCAGAAAAATTGATATCATTTGAGATGAACCGGGTGTTTCAGAAAAATTGATATCATTTGAAATGTAAAGGGTGTTTCAGAAAGAATTGATATCATTTGATATGTACAGCGTGTTTCAGAAAAAAATGATATCCTTTGAGATGTACAGGGTGTTTCAGAAAAAAATTGATATCCTTTGAGATGTACAGGGTGTTTCAGAAAAATTGATATCATTTGAGATCAACAAGGTGTTTCAGAAAAATTGATATCATTTGAGATGTACAGGGTGTTTCAGAAAAATTGATATCATTTGAGAAAAAAATTGATATCATTTGAGATGTGTTTCAGAAAAATTGATATCATTTGATTGTTTCAGAAAAATTGATATCATTTGAAATGTAAGGTGTTTCAGAAAAAAAATGATATCCTTTGAGATGTACAGGGCGTTTCAGAAAAATTGATATCATTTGAGATGAACCGGGTGTTTCAGAAAAATTGATATCATTTGAAATGTAAAGGGTTTTTAAGAAAAAATTATATCCTTTGAGATGAACTGTGTGTTTCAGAAAAATTGATATCATGTGATCGACTGCAATTAATCGGTACCTCGATTAATTCAGTCGATTTAACCCTGAAGATCCTTATGGTGAAACTTGAGTATGTTTCTAATGTATCCATTTTATAATAAATTTCATCTACTTCGTATTGAGCACTTTGTATTTGTTGTATCGCTGAGTTAACCCCTGAATTTTGCACCTCCTAACGATTGTGCCCATATTCACCGGTAAGCCACCTTTTATATATATATATATATATATATATACTACGCTTGTCGTATCTGAATCTATTTAGAAGTATAAACATTTTTTTAATCATAATTCCAGTGAAATTGGTTTGGTTTCTTTGTTTAATGGCATATCAACTGTTGTGGGTTATTTAATGTCAAGGAATAAGACATACAATTATAAGTTAATCCCTAAACTAACGTGCTAGACTAATCGAGTTCAAACCATCGTGGGTTATTTAATGTCAAAGCCATCCTTGTAAAAGAACACTAGTGATACTAGTTAACACATAGCTGGGGGGAGGGTATTATTCCGAAAGTGAACGTAATATCGCAACTGGAGTTCGAACTCGATTACTGCGACCAGTGAGTTAACCACTACGCCATGGGGACTCACTCAACTAACCAAAAATATGAGCCCTACTTGGGGGGGGGGTCAAAATATCAACCACAGAAAATATGAGGGTCTTAGCACAAGCCATTCTTGAGTTCTGATAGACGAACAGACAAAAAAAACTGTTGGTGGGGGATGTATCATACCCCGACTGTACCTCTGCAGAGGGGTAAAATCTTCCCTAATGGGGTCACTTAGTGACCGTGGTAGTACCTGTTAGGGTCCCATCTATGGGTTAAATAGAAAAAAAATGAGTCTAGAAAATGAGTTTAGAAAAAGAGTTAAAAAATGAGTACCCATCAAGAATGAATCAAATGTCTTTGGCATAAAATAACCCAACAAGGGTTGACATGCCGTAAAATGCAAAAAAGATTGAATACCCATCAAGAATGAATCAAACAAAACGTCTTTGGCATAAAATAACCCAACAAGGGTTGACATGCCGTAAAATGCAAAAAGATTGAATACCCATCAAGAATGAATCAAACAAAATGTTTTTGGCATAAAATAACCCAACAAGGGTTGACATGCCGTAAAATGCAAAAAGATTGAATACCCATCAAGAATGAATCAAACAAAATGTCTTTGGCATAAAATAACCCAACAAGGGTTGGCATGCTGTAAAATTCAACCAACCAACCAACCAAGCAAAAAAAAAAAGAAATTGGAGAATTGTCGTAAGATTGTATCTTCGGGTTTCTATTTTTTTTTAGCGCCAATTTTCACCCAATCTCTTCTTGTCACGTTTACTTGATTCGCACAAAAGATTTCTAATTTACTTTCGAAAATGTTTTTGCCTCGAGTTAGAATTTTTGCAGTTTCACTTTCGATTTGAGAAAACAGCAACACTTATTTCGAAATGAGGACTAACTCTGACAAAACTGTGGCAATATTTTGATGTGAGTCAATTTTGCTGATTTCTTGATAGGTGTAGCACCTTTTCCGATGGGAGTTGCTGGTGGTAAACTTCGATCGAATTGTTCTGGACTAAGTTGTGGTCCAAAAGACACTCTTTTACGTTTAGCACTTGGCACATTTACTCCAGCCGAGAATTTTCTCTTTCGATTTCCGGATCCTCCTCTTTTAGTATCTGCAGAATTTGTATCGAACAAATGAAGTAACGGGGAAGATTTTCTCGAAGACAAAGCCCGACCAATAAGTACCGCTCCTTTTGGACTTTCAGATTTCGGACTCTTTTTAACGGGAGTTTTTGGTTACTTCCGGGGATTTACTCCTTGTTTCTCGGGGCTTGATGGACTGGAACTAGTAGTCTTTGCATTTTCTAATGAATCAGAAAACTCACTAGTTTTTGGTGTGACTTTAGGACTGGGAGTTTTCTATTGGCATCCATCCGTCTACTAAAGACGAAGGCTTAGTCTTCAAAAAACATGGAACCACATAGCCTGGGCGGGTTGATATGGAGGATGAGCTGTCATAGAAACAGCAGGTTTCCCTGCCCATGGATATGCCAGTGTTGGCGGCCCAGTAAGAACGTAAATCGATCAGCTCTGTACGGATTCTGGATGCTGCATAAAAGACCTTTCTGTGTGGACAAGCTCTGAATATTTCTGATTTCGTATTTAGACGTTTTTGCATTGAATTTAGACCTTGTAGGATCCGAAATTTCTCTGCAGAGCAAAGTCCACATCTCATGAATTATATTTAAATGTATATTTAATTTCATATATTATATATATATATATTATAATATATATATACTACTCTATATAATTAAGTATATATTATATTTGCGGCTGTGTGACGAAAAAACATAACCTGTGTGTGTATGTTGTGTGTGCCTGTGTCTTAAATCTACTATCATAATCTTTCAAATCTACGTCATCAGACACCCTGTGCTTAACGTGATCACGGCGTTTCTTCAGGTGTAGCCTAGTACAGACTTAACTACCTTTCGCTACGCCACCTACATGAATGAAGTTTCCGCATGACGGTTTTTCTAAAAGCTGTTTTAATACAACTCTTTATCTAATGTATGTACCAAAGGTTGCCTACTCGAGACCCAATAGCGCTATGATACCGTCATCCCTTTTATAGATGAGCGCTTCTGCGTGTTTGCCTCTTAATTCTTAACAAATGTTGGTGGACTAAACAAACCGTCCAGCGGAAGACCCCTGCGCAAATGTTGCTCACACCCGCTGTGAACTCACTAAGATGCAGTATGAGAAATGAAGCATAATATACTATTAAACAATTATATTTTAAAATACATACTATATATATATATATATTAATATTATAGTAATATCAATATACTAAGTATATTAAAGTTTCTAATGATATTTAATGACATCTAACAACAGGAACATGTCGACAGACATGGTTAGAGAGAAACGAATAGTAATAGTATACCAACATGGAGTAGAATATATATAAACGTTTATTTATATAGTTAATGAACATAGGAACAGTCACGACCATTTGACGTTACAATGCGATTACTGCGGAAACCGCAAAGCCATTCNCTCGTTTTAATGAGCGGATAGATATTTTAGATTTGAGATCGAATGAAAGTTGTGTGTATATATGAGTGTGTGTGTGTATTTGAGAGAGGAGAGAGAGAGAGAGAGGGAGAGGGAGAGAGAGAGAGAGAAGAGTGTGTGTGTGTGTCTGTGAGAGAGATAGATAGATAGAGAGAGTGAAAGAGAGAGATAAAGAAAGTGAGTGTGTGTGTGTGTGTGTGAGAGAGAGAGAGTGAGATAGAGAGAGAGAAGAGAGAGAGAGAGAGAGAGAAAGAGAGAGAGAGTGTGTGTGTGTGACAGAGAGAGAGTGAGATAGAGAGATAGATAGATAGAGAGTGAAAGAGAGAGAGAGATAAAGAAAGTGAGTGGGTTGGGTGTGTGTGAGAGAGAGTGAGATAGATAGATAGATACTTAGAGAGAGTGAGATAGAGAGAGAGAGAGTGTGTGAGAGAGAGAGTGAGATAGAGAGATAGATAAATAGATAGATAGAAGAGAGAGTGTGTGTGAGAGAGAGTGAGATAGAAGAGTAGATAGATAGAGAGAGTGAAAGAGAGAGAGAGAGAGAGAGAGAAAAGAAAGTGAGTGTGTGTGTGAGAGAGAGGGTGATATATATATATATATATATATATAGAAGAGAGGAGAATGAGTGTGTGTGTGTGCGGAGAGAGAGAGTGAGATAGATAGATAGACAGATAGATAGATAGAGAGAGTGAAAGAGAGAGAGAAGAAATAAAGTGAGCGTGTGTGTGTGGTGAGAGAGAGAGAGAGAGAGAGAGAGAGAGAGAGAGTGAGATAGATAGATAGATAGATAGACAGATAGATAGAGAGAGTGAAAGAGAGGGAGAGATAAAGAAAGTGTGTGTGTGTTTAGAGAGAGAGAAGAGAGAGAGAGAGAGAGAGAGAGAAGAGAGAGAGAGAGAGAGAGAGAGAGGAAGGGGGGGGTGGTTGTTCTTGTTTTCTTTACGGTATATCAGATGATAATATAAGATGATAATGGGCGTAATTTTAAGGAACACGAGTAATAATATATAATATATATATAATATATATATATATATATATAATAATATATATATGATAATATATATGAGATACAGTAATAGTATAATATTAGTATTAGTTAAATTATTGGTATAGTATAACAAATTAACTCAGTCGGTAGAGCGTTCGGCTAGAGACCACAAGGTTCCTAGTTCGATACCGGCCTCGCCAACCCAGCGTATGAGTAGCACAGGGATCTGTGCGGTAAAGTAAGGAGCTGATGGTAGAGTGTGGCGCTCCACCTCAGATGCAAAAAAACAATCTCACACAGACAGAGACTTTGGAAGGCATGAGACAGAACCAAATGGACAGCCACTAGCAAACACTCCAGTTTCGAGATCTTCTGTAGAAGAGATTTTATTCTCGAAATATTAAGAATAAATCACAGGTTAACAAACAACACCATTGTTACCTTCTTTTCTTTACACTTGCATTGTGATCGCCTTCAAGACCAACAAACAAATTTGCTGAGTAGTCAAGGAGGTTAGGAAGAATCAAAGTATTTTGGCTGAGTTGAATCTAAAAATAACAGTAAGTTAAAGTAAATTTGGCGGAGTGGCTGTTGTCCGTATCAGCCAGAAAGCGAGGAAGTCTCTGGATACATTTTTGTGGTGTCCTTGTATGTTTTTTTTTAAGTATGGAGAATCTCTGATAGAGTCTTGATAATTAGAGTCCAATTCTTTGTTGGCTGGAGGTAGGTGTATAGGTAGATCTAAAGTGTAAATGGAAAATGTGTTAATAGTGGTAGGTAGAATTAAACACGAAATATATAATTAATTAACATACACATTCCATAAATACACATATAAAAAAAGAAAGTATGAAATTGATATAATATATAATAATATATATAATAATAATATGTGTGTGTGTGTGTGTGTGTGTGTGTGTACAGAAATAACCTACTCGAGTTTCACCATAAGGATCTTCAGGGTTAAATCCCTGAAAAACATTATGGTGAAACTCGAGTAGGTTATTTACACACTGTAATACTAGTCCGCTCTACTTACGTATTGAGCACTTTATATTTGTTATAACACTGACTTATCCGAGTAATACTTATACTAACCAAAATTGGGACCAATTCAATATTTTTTACTCAGGCGTAGTTTTAAAAAAGATGCTTTGTTTTGTGTCTGCATTTAGAAACTATTTCACATCATTTTTTCAGCAACTATTATGAACAATTTGCGTTATGATTTCATGTCATTTTATCTCAGTCTGTAGAGCATCCGCCTAAGAACCACGAGGTTCCGGCTTTGATACTGGCCCTCGCTAACTCAGTGTATGAGTAGCACAGCTTAGATCTGTTACGATTTTTGTGGCCATCCTTTAGGCTTCAAGCAAGAGCACTGTCCATCGGAGATCCTTTGTGTTAAGCAGGGCGCGATCCTTAGTGAATAATCCTTACGTTCCTACTTAGTGTCCCTTAATATTGGGTATGATCCTTTGGTTGTTCCTTGGTGCTCCTCAGTCTAACAAGTCGATCGTCAGTGAGTGCAAATGGTCGTCTGTCAATATCAGCCGATTAAGTACTTAACCAACCACGTATTCGGGCTGTTGATTGGCTGAGGTTTAAACCTCATGACCTTGCTTAGTCTATAAATTCAAGTTTGCAGCACACCTTATATACAAGAATGTATGGAGGCGCGTGGTCTAATGGTTAGAGTCGTAGGAAATGGACTCATCAACGCGAGTTCAATTCCTAGACGAAGCTGTTGGCGTTTCACATGGCGCTAATATCCTTGGGAAAGATGTGAATACAATTCTCCATCCAGCTACGGGTAAATAGCAGGACAGAC
>CM042163.1:6292866-6302866 GCA_023376005.1 Doryteuthis pealeii
GACAGAGAACGAGATAGATAGATAGATAGATAGATAGATGTCCGATTATCCGAATCTATTAAATTGAAAGAGAGAGAAAGAGAGAGAGAGAGAGAGAGAGAGAGAGAGAGAGAGAGAGTGTGTGTGTGTGTGTGTTATTACTAAAAACTCTAAATGGCACAAGGCAAGATGTCCCCTAGCATTCCAAGTTGGTTTCCAGACGCCAACCAACAACGAATTGTCAGCCAACTGAGTATTAGCCCAGCAACCAAGATTCGAGCCTCTCCAGTCAAGAGATAAGTATACAACTATGATTTTACTATCAACGTGTCGTCACCCCATTCGAGTTTAAATCGAATTTAATGGACCTAAATTCCACCATCATATGTCACCCCCGAAAGAAAAAAATACCAAAAATCAGGGAATTAACCGAATTTAATGAAATTTTCAGTGTTGATACATTAATGAATAAAATATATAATGCACCAGTTATTTTATTTAAAAACGTTTACATTTTTTCAGGGCAGTTAACTTTGAACCATGTATCTTTGATGCGTAACAAAGATTCTCAAAGATACGTGGTTCAAAGTTAACTGACCTGAACAAATATAAAAGTTTTTTTAATAAAATAACTGGTACATTATATCTTTTATTCATTAATATTGTTGTATACCCTTCTCATTACTTACTACTTATTTCTTCTTCTGTTCATGTTCTATCTTAGGTTCTTCTTCTTGGGGATTTCGTCTTGGTGACTTCGTCTTGGTCGGTCGAACTTAACTCATTTCTTCTTCTATATCAGTCTTGTTACCAAGACACCCATTAATCACAAGACCGTGTTATTTTTCTTAAGCTTTTAACTATACATTTCATGAAACTAAATATCTGACTAACATAGCGAGCGTATGTAGAGTGAGTCACGGTTAAGGCAGGACATCCTCACTGCCCGACGTCCAAACTGAAAACTGGGGACACAACCAGGTCCCACGTGACTTCACATATTTCGCGGGCTTTCTGTAATCTTCCATGGAAAGTCCCGCCCGTGATATGAAAAGGGCAATCCCTTTAGAAATACAGGGGATTGACAATAATCTTATGCAACCGCATAGATTATGTAACAATATATCAACACTGAAAATTTTATTAAATTCGAAGTGAGAGCCATAACGTAACAACTGAAGTTAAGCAGCGATGACCCTGTTCAATACTCAGATGGGTGAGTATTAAATTCGGTTAATTACCTGTTTTTTAGTATTTTTTTCTTTCGGCGGAGTGACATACAATGGTGGAATTTAAGTCTGTTAAGTTCGATTTAACCCCATTCGGAAGTGAGAGCCATAACGTAACAATTGAAGTTAAGCAGCGATGACCCTGTTCAATACTCAGATGGGTGTCTATTTAAGTAACCGCTGGTGCCGTAAGAAACCGAATACCAAAGCAAAATCAAATCAAAATCGAAAACAGAATTACCAAATATGGTATTTGCAAACTTGTATGAACCCATTATGCTGCTATTTAGGAAAATGTCTTGCATCTTCCAAGCAGTCCCATAATTTTATTCTCGCAAATAACTGCTTTTTCCTGTGCAAAGAACTGCCTACGGTGCCTTATCGTCTCTTCGAAGTAATTGGAATTGTTGTTGAAAAGAATTCGCCAAAGACCAGAATAAATGGTAATTCGAATTATGTTCCATCTACTGAATTGGGTGACTGCGTCAAAACGTAGGAATAACTTTTATGCAGCAAACCAAAATGGAGTTCAACGTTATCTCGAGGGAATATCTTGCTCCTTTCTATGGCCTAATTTTGGGATTCTTTGCGTTAGCTTCTATCTCTTTTGTTGTTCTTCTAATTGAGTTCATCCCATAGATCAGGAAAAGTCACAAAAATGCAGACATCACACCATGAGGAATATGACAAGAGCAACATATTGTGCCTTCGAGTAAGAGTTGAGACATTAACATTGGTTGGTTGGTTGGCTGGTTGGTTTTACGACATATCAACCCTTTTCGGGTCATTTAATAAAGAACCAAATCATTTGATATCAGGCTGCTTACAGTATCAAATCAAAATCATTATTTATTAAAAAATTAGATGGGTTGGGGGGCCCAGATGATCAGGTCCACCAAAACGTTTTTAAACAATGTGTTTTTAAAATACTATCTTAAGTTTAAGCAAAAATAGATATTGCAGTATAAATTTTCGATTCTCAGCTTGTGCCTTCGAGTAAGAGTTGAGACATTAACATTCGTTGGTTGGTTGGTTGGTTGGTTTTACGACATATCAACCTTTTTCGAGTCATTTAATAAGAACCAAATCATTTTGATATCAGGCTGCTTACAGTACCTACTGTGGCTTAACTTCGGGGATCTGGCGAGAATCGGTGCTTTTAATGTGAATTGACTGTACGAGTTCTGTTTTGTTTTGTTTTGTTTTATTGTTTATTTTAATTTTCTTTTCAGAAATTGGATCAGAAGGAATGCTGTTAGTTATTCCCAAGAAACTCACCTTTAACAACCGCGTTCATTGTACATTTACAGTTAATATATAGATGTGACCGTAAAAGGTACAACTAAATGTCTCTGTTAATTGAAGATGATATCATTATCACCAATGGGGAAATTCCTTGCTATAAAGATGACCATGAAACACTAATTACACTACCTTGACGAAATCATTTAAGTTCATCCTCATAATACTGTTTATTTTGTTTTGTTTTGTTTTGTTTCGTTTTGTTGATTGGTTGTTTTGTATTTAGAAGTCTTTGATTAAAGGGAAATAACTCGGGTAACTTTAAATGAAAAGGCCATTTTGCCATTTATTGGGACTTAGAAAATTCTCAACAGGATGTCATTCTGGGTCAGAGTGGACCTGGAAGCCTCTAGACCTCCAGAACTGTCACCAGAGTTTAACATTATTCCGAGTACATGATGAGGGCAATAGGGTTTGACAATCATATATCAGAGTCCAAATGGTATTCTTAATTTAATGCTGAATCAAGCCATTCTGATATGTGGTTACTTACAGTACCTAATGGTACTAATGGTAACTAATCCCTAAGAGAGCTCAATGTATAATAACTAATAAAGTAATTATTTACAGAGCAATATCTATATTTTCAACAAGAAAGAAAAAATAACAAACCGTCATTTGGCTATTATAAATTTATTTCGACCAGAACTTAATTATGACCCTAGTATCATCAGATAGCCTACTACATAATGACTGAGAAAACAAACTAGAATAGAGAAAATATTTTTTCTCTTTTCTTTCTCTTTTCTCAGACCAGTAAAATCTCTCCTCCACGAACCTTTTATATAATGACAATAATAATAACAACAGAAAAGCAATCAAATATATAATGAAAAAATAAATAAATTTCAGGCAGGAAATGTACATTTAATTACAATGTAACCATCACTTCCTGAGCACAAAACAATACTCTTGTATTATCTGCGTTATTCGGACTATTGTCCCCATCTTCATTGTTATTTGTACAGCGTTTCGGCCGATATGCCCTCCGGCCTTCTTCAGGTATTTCCTGTCGGACTCGGGAACCTTCTTTTCGAACTCACGGAACTTTGAACCTAACCCTTTATTTAGTCCTCAGGGGTATCCTGTTCTCATTCCGCTAACCATAGCTGGGGTAGGAGTTGTGTTAATTACTTAAATACCTGAAGAAGGCTGGAGGGCATATCGGCCGAAACGTTGTACAAAGAACAATGAAGATGGAGACAATAGTCCGAATAACGCAGATAATACTAATCTTCAAGCCTCATCTCAAATATTCAGAGAAATAATACTCTTGTATTTCAGAAAGTTAACCTACATCAATAAATAAGATTCTCCATTAACATTTGATTACTAGCGCCGGTTTAGCTCAGTTGGTAGAGTGTCCGGCTGGGAATCTCAAGGTTCCTGGTTCAATACCGACCATCGCCAACTCAGCGTATGAGTAGCACAGGGATCTGTGCGGTAAAGTGAGGAGCTGATGGTAGGTGTGGCACCCCGTCTGAGATGCTAAAAACAATCTCCTTTATCTAGCGCTAGTAAACATGGGATTGACTCCCTTGCTGTCTGGTTGATACCGACTTTAGGCACACCAACGACTTACTATTGCTTAAATAGTCACTCACCTGACCGAAACTTTCTTCTATTCACGTCTATCTCCACAATTCCATTATCGCCCTGTTACTTGTTGGCCATGATTGGCAATCCATGATGCTTAAGGACAGGATCCTGGTGGCTGAGTAGTCCATGACATGCAACACTCCTCTTTGGTCCTTGCTTAGGCTTAGATGGCCGTCAGGAGATGCTCCTGATTAATTGGCTGGCCACGTCAAGCCCTAGCACCACTATGATTGTCCCAACCCTATTGTCCTTATGGCAAACTCCAACCTTTTTTATTATATATGTACTAGAAGGCGGTAGCTGAGGGCCTTAGTGTCTTGAGTGAGACGTTACTCTGCATCTAGTGGTGAAGTCCCAATACTTGAACTTCTCCTTGATATTTAATTGCTTACGATCAAGCCCTCGTGCAATTTTTCTTATATCGGAGTCCAAATGGTATTCTTCCCGAGCGCAATATATATACACGCACACACACACACACACACACACACACACATACACACATATGCTCCCCATCCCCGGTGAAATGAAATGAAATAATAATAATAGAAAAAAATGTAGAAATGTTCCGCACACAAAGAAAATTCGAACTTCATCAGAGTAAATCCTTATTTGTGTGCGGAATATTTCTACATTTTTTCTATTATTATTATTTCATTTCATTTGGTTATTTAAAAATAATAATTGTTTAAATAATGTACACATGGATAAACTCCTGACCGAAACACGTGTAAGTAAAATTGATTAATATACCCTATATCATCCGTGTGTGTGTGTGTGTGTGTGTGTGTGTGTGTGTGTGTGTGTATTATAGCACCCTTAATCTGTATATCAATTTACCCAGACAAAACGTGCAGGTAATATACGATGTATATCCCCCTTGGGGATTAACACAAACCTGTCTACTCGCATACACACACGATTGAGCAGACAGCGAATACCATGCCGCGACTCATTCTTACACACCGAGAACTTTGATAGGAGGCAGATTCAAAAATTATCCACACTCTTGTTTTATGGAAGCCGTGTTCATCGTAGATTATTTGTATTTGATCGGCAAAATAATGACTAATCTGTAGAGAACAAGCTACCTCATCGATGATGACTCGCCAGTTTATAATTGCCATCTCTCGATCTTGTTATATCTTCTCATCAGCAGTGGAGATTGATGGACGTCCCTCTCCCTTTTCGTGCTTCACGCTTGTCCGGCCACTTTAAAAATTCTCTATCCACTCATAGATACTTAGACGCAGCAGTGTACTGTCCCCGTATTGTGCAAAAAGCTTCCGATGAATATCTGACCCTGACACTCCTTCCGACCAGAGAAATCGGGTTGCTTCTTTAGTGCGTTTTGCTACTCGAATGGCCATGTTTACACTGTATAGACAGCAAGCAAAATGGCGTGATTCGTTCCAAGTTTGCACATACAAAGATTTGGTTGATTTTAATGGCATGTGGACCCATCTAGTGTTAGGGAATCGCGTTCATTGTACGTTCTTATCAACGAAGGTGATTCAAAAAGTAAAGCCATTTTGTTTAGGACAGGTATAATTATCAACACAGGAACATGTAGCATACACCAAAATGTAGCTGATCCTCTAGGGATAACATCCCTACTTCTCCACATAGTCACCGTTTCTCTCAATAGCAATATTCCACCTTCAAATGAGAGCATGTATCCCTGCTAGTAAATTTCTGTTGACTGTTCTTTGAGCCACTTCTGCACTATAGATTTCCCTTCCTTGTCACTGGAATAATGCTTGACTCTCAAACAATCTTTCGTGGGACGAAGTAGACGGCTTGAGAGACAAGAATTATATATATATAGTCTTTTGTTAGTATTGGAGAAATGAGAAAAAAGTGCTCGATAACTTTTGTAAGAGCTGTATTTATTTACTATAGTGTACAATACATTTAAGGTGCAATAGTTACCATTGGTTTCTAGGCAGAATGCTTGCTACTACCCTTCATCAAGACAAGGCGCTTTGTCGTGATGAAGGGTAGTAGCAAGCATTCTGCCAAGAAACCAATGGTAACTATTGCACCTTAAATGTATTGTACACTATAAATGAATAAATATATGTATATATTTATATATATATATATAATTCATGCCACACACACACACACACACACACACACACACACAAAGAAGAGTTTGTTTCGATGTCGTTTATCGCAAAAGATTTATACACACACGCGCAACCACACATACAAAACACCTAAAAAATGCACAATCCTTTTTTCGATACACACACTTACACAGTCCCATACTCGCACCGTAAAAGAGAATATTTGACGTCATATTTCAAACTGTCCACTTTTTTCAGACTTCAAATTTTAAACAGACTGATAAACAAGGACTATCACTTGCTTTTCTCGTTATTTTGTGATAAAATTTTTTTATCACCTTCCATATACCAACAAATACCCTGAAGATGATCTAATTAATAGATCGAAACACTGCAGCGTCGTCCAATAAACTCACCACTTAACTCATTTAAACCTGTGTTTTTTCATTTTTTCTTAATATATTACATACGGTCGGATTCACTTCCTTTTCTTCATATATTTGTGTGTATGTGTGTGACTGTGTGTGTGTTTTTTTGTGTGTGTGTGTGTGTGTGTGTTGTGTGTGTGTGTGTGTGTGTGTGTGAGCATGATATATATATATATTTTAAATATATATATTTATTTATTCATTTATAGTGTACAATACATTTAAGGTGCAACAGTTACCATTGGTTTCTAGGCAGAACGCTTGCTACTACCCTTCATCACGACAAAGCGCCTTGTGGTGATGAAGTGTAGTAGCAAGCATTCTGCCTAGAAACCAATGGTAACTATTGCACCTTAAATGTATTTTACACTATAAATGAATAAATATATATATGTATTTGTGTGTATGTTTGTGTGTGTGTGTGTGTGTGTGTGTGTGTGTGTGTGTGTGTGTGTGTGTGTGTGTGTGTGTCTCTTGAAACAACAATTATAGTTAATATTCCCAAGATTTATTCACTGCATCTCATATTTGTTTTGCGAAAATTGCTTTAAGGCCTGCCTGTCTTTTCAGACTGAGTTTCGCCAGAAAAACCCAAAAACGATTCGGATGTAATTTCAAAATAGGATTCCAATAAAGAAATAGAACAAATTACTTGTCATAGATGAGATCGGTTTTGCTAGTCATTTTCCAAACTTTTATCGACGTATATATATATATATATATATATATATATATATATATATATATATATATATATATATATTATGTATTTGTATGCTACATAAACAAAGCAAATATATATACCAATTATTCATATATATATATATATATATATATATATATATATATATATATATATATTATATATGAGTGTGCGTTCGTGTTTGCTTGCTTACATAAACAATGCAAACACACACATATATATATATGCCAATTATATAAATATAATTGGTATACATATATATAATTGTATATAGATTGTTTATTTACATTGTTTATTTAAGCAAAATAACACACACACACACACACACACACACACATACACAAATCCACCCACACACACACACACACACACATACACAAATCCACCACACACACACACGTACATATATATATCATTGGTATATATATATGTATTTACATTGTTTATCTAAGCATGCAAACACATAAACAATACATATACACTAATATGTATATATATATATATATATATATATATATATATATAATATATATGTGTGTGTGTGTGTGTGTGTGTGTGTGTTACTGATACAGATATTGTGTGTGTGAGCGTGCGCGCATGTCTGTCTGTTATATATATATATATATATATATATATATATAAAGATAAATCTAATGAGTCAGACGGACCTACTATTAGTTTCGCCTAATGCACTTCAGAGTCAGATCTTAGCTCTGAAGAGCATTAAGCGAAACTAATAGTAGGTTCGTCTGACTCATTAGATTTATCTTTATTATTTGCTCTATTTAGGTATTGAGCACTTTTTACTTATTAGCTTATTCTCCTAGCGGTTGTATGAATATATATATATATATTATATATATATACATATAAATTGTTTTTTCTTTTGGCCAAATACTGTACCAATAGATTATTTTTTGTTGGTACGACTATCTTGGTCTTTTCTTTTTTTCAAAAATGTTTTTCTCACCGGTTGATGTTTGGTAGTATATTTTTACAATCAAACTATTTGCTGGGTTTTTTCTCACCGCAAGGATTTACCAACACGCTTTGTGTATATATATTATACATATATATATATATATATATATATATATATATATACGCAAAAACCAAAGAAATTCACCTCGTCTCTTTTCCAAGCCTTTGAGGCTCGTTTCCAGTGCTCCAATTACAATTGGTATCACTGCTATCTTCATGTTCCACAGTTACTGGTTTTTTTGTTTGTTTGTATTTTGTTTTGTTCTGTTTGGGGGTGGGAATTTTTTTTTTCAGTTCTCTGGCAAGATCTTGTAATGACGAGGCAAACCTACCTGACTCAAAACGGTTCCGGTGCATGGCTTGCAGGGAGAAAATGTAGCGAAGAAGAAAGGAATGTGGTCGGGGCGGTGTGTCGTGGAGTCCGGTCGGAGTGAGAAATGTTGAAAAGTTGGAAGGGGGGCAGAGAAGACATTTTTATTGATATTGAAAGGCACTATGGGTAATGGCCCATGGTGCATTGCAACTCCTGCTTTCACCATAAAAGTGGCCCATTTTGGGCAGAGAGGGTGTGGCGATTTTTGCGTGCTTTTGTGACACGGCGTTCTGTATGAAGAAGGAAGGAAGGAAGGAAGGAAAGAAAGAAAGAAAGAAAAGAGGAAGGAAAGAAGACATAGATCTACATATTTTTTATTTCTTCTAGTTGTCCATTTCTATTCTATGGAAGGGCAACATTCACTAGATAAGTTCCTTTTTTTTTCTTATTAATTAAAACTAGGCCTTCACCTTTTTGGTGATTCGTTTGTATCTCAATGTTCCTGGGAATTGTATGCGTCCCATTTTGGGGAGGGATTCTGGTTTTTGCATATACCTTTGGCCAGCATCTCCTAATTTTAATCTCTTACACAATTCCCAGTGGATTACCTTTTGTCTATATCATTGTAGTCCTTTTGTGCCAGTTAGCTGCAATCACTCTATTTCATCGCTGTCACCACATAACCTACACTTGTTACTATGTTGAGTATTATTATTATTATTATTATTATTACTAGCAGGACCTATGGATATACTACAGTATGATAATTTCACTCTCTTTCATTCTCTCTCTCTCTCTCTCTCTCTCTCTCTCTCTCTCTCTCTCTCTCTCTCTCTCTGTCTATCTATCTATCTTACTGTCTCTCTCTCACACATAGACTCTCTCTCTCTCTTTCACACACACTTTCTCTCTCTCTCTCTCTCTCTCTCTCTCTCTCTCTATATATATATATATATATATATATATATATATATCTGTGTCTGTCTCTATCTCACTGTCTCTCTCTCACACACACACACACACACACTCTCTCTATCTATCTATCTATCTATCTCACTGTCTCTCTCTCTCTCTCTCTCTCTCTCTCTCTCTCTCACAGACACACACACACACACTCTCTCACTCTCTCTCTCTATATATATCTATCTATCTATCTATCTATCTACTCACTCTCTCACTCTTTTATCTCTCTCTCTTCACTCTCTCTACCCCTCTCTCTATCTATCTATCTATATGTCTATCTATCTATCTATTTCACTCTCTCTCTCACACACACACACTTTTTGTGTATATCATTGTAGTCCTTTTGTGCCAGTTAGCTGCAATCACTCTATTTCATCCCTGTCACCACATAACCTACACTTGTTACTATGTTGAGTATTATTATTATTACG
>CM042163.1:6307866-6322866 GCA_023376005.1 Doryteuthis pealeii
TAGAAACAGACCGCCAAAGAGAGAATACGTACATTGTAGTACCTTGACTTAAGAGTTAATTCGTTCCGCTGGTAAATCAATTTCCTCGTATATCAAATCAATTTTCCTAATTGAAATGAATGAAATGCCGTTAATCCGTTCCAGATAGAAAGAGACCACCGAAGAGAGAATACGTACATTTGTAGTACCTTGACTTAAGAGTTTAATTCGTTCCGCTCGTATATCAATTTCCTCGTATATCAAATCAATTTTCTGATTAAAATAAAGGGAAATCCCATTAATTCGTTCCAGCCTCCCCTCCAAAAAAAACACCTAATTTGATTTTACATTTTTTTCAAACAAGAAAAATAGCACCGTATTTTTTTTTTAATAATAAAATAGAATGTGATAAAAACATGTGTTGTAATATGTTTGAATATTTATTTTTTTAATGATATTTGTCTTTGGTGCAATAAATATACAAACTTCGCTGTCCAACACCTTAACACACTACGCCACGTTCACCCTCTGCTCAGGGGCGATTATTTCATTTATCCAATGTCATTCCACCAAATCCCGAAGCTAAGTCAGCTACAACAATATTAAATAGATACAGTCGATTAATAATGTAATTATTAACATTTTAATCCCACTAATGTAACTCCTAATTAAATTTGCTTATATTCAATTTTAATAAGGAATAATATGAGCCCATTTATATATATATTATATATAATATATATATATATATATATATTATACCAACCCCTCCGCACGAGCAGGATGCGACAGCAAGGTCCAATTTCTTAAGCGGGTTCAACAGGTTTGAAATTCAGAGTTTTCCTTCTCCTAGACCGGTTACCTAACCAAGGTTAAAGACCCAGTCTGTCCTAACATTTATCCATAACTGGAAGGAGAGTAGGATTCATACCTTTCCCAGGGTATTAGCGCTAAGTGAAATGCAATTACCACATCCAGGATTTGAACTCGGGGCGACGGGTCCATTTCCCATGACTTTAAACATGCTTCCATAGCTCATTTATATATGAAATATATTAGTTATATTGGAATGTTCTCTGTCAGTTCTATCAGAGCGATGAATAAATACACGCACAGAGGCGATGTTAATATATGGTACAGGCATGGTCAGCTATAAACAGATTATATATGGGTCATTCCATGTCAAAACACCAAGCAAAAAGTTAAATCTGCACCCACCGACACCGAATTACTTGAATTTGGCACAAATGCTCCCCTTCATGAGTTAGGAAAGTGTGCCAAATTATTTTATCTTAAACCTTACCATTCCGATTTTAGAGGGGGGATATAATTTTGCTATTTTGTCTCAAAATTAAGGCCGCCCTGTCGGCTGGGGCGTTAGAATGCAAATGTAGATACCCACTTCATTTTTACTCCACGTACATATCTAAAATGATACCAACCCTGGCGTGACTCGAACACACAATCTTCTACTCCGGAGGTAGACGCCTTATCCATTAGGCCACAGGGTCATTGCACAGCTGTTTGCTTTAAGTAATCATTTTTGTTCTTTTTTAAAATCTCATTTAACTCATTGATTGAACCCTAACAGGTACTAACACAGCGAGTAAGAGTGAACCTGGGAGTAATGGAGATGACAGGTATTGTATATACCCTAGTGCTTCTGAATTGGAACTTCACCATTAAATATCCTTAGTTTGTATGCCGCCCTGTCGGCTGGGGTATTAAAATGCACAGACTGCACCTCTGCAGAGGGGTAAGACTCACCCAATGGGTCCACCTGTTGGCCGTGGGTGGCGACCCGTGAGGCTTAAGGATAGATCCCGGTGGATGAGCAGTTCATGACTTGCAATACTCCACTTTGGCCCTATCTTGGGCTAGACGGGCGGTTCTGAGAGGCCCCCTCCAATCAATCGGCTGGTCACGTCAAGCCCTAGCACCTATATGATTTTCCCAACCCTATTGCCCTTATGGCAAGCCCCAACCCCTTTTATTATATGGGTGCTATAAGGCGGTGGCTGCGTGTCTACATGTCCTGGGAATGACGTTAAACTCTATCTGATGGTGAGGTTCCAGTTCTGGAGGTTTGGGGAATGTGGAGCACCCCTTCATCACCATTGCTCCCTGGTCCACTCTGACCCGGAGTGTAGTACCTGTTAGGTCTCATCTATGGGTTAAATAGAAAAATGTATTATAACAAAATTTGTTTATCCATTAAGAATTGATTTATTTCAAAACTTTATCGACATTAAATGACCCACTGAGGTTGAATATGCCGTAAAACAAAACAAACCAAACCAATCAAAATTAAGGCCGTGCGGTGTCGCAAAATCTCAGTGTTTTTTTTTTTTATTTAAAAAAATACTTTCATGCATTCAATATCTCTGAAATCTGTATGTAAGGCAAATAGGGCTGTAGAATCCAAATATTCAACTATTTTAACATATCTTCTAAAGTAGACTTTACCCCCCACAAAATTATTTGACGAACTTAGGCAGACATAGTAAATGTTAAGAAAAAATATATGAAAATGAAGAGACATATTATCGATAGACTGACCGTAAGCTAAATAGGTGAAAAGTTGTTGATTTTGGAGTCATGCATTTGGGTGGGCAAAATAAAAAAATTTCTATCAGGTATAATATATTTACCAACCCCTCCGCACAGGCAGGATGCGACACAAGGTCAATTTCTTAAGGCGAAGTTTAACAGGTTTGAATTCAGAGTTTTCCTTTCTCCTAGACTGGTTACATAGCCATTGGTTAAAGAGCCCAGTCTGCTCTACATTTACCCATAGCTGGAGGAGAGTAGGATGCATACCTTTCCCAAGGGTATTAGCGCTAAGTGAAATGCAGTTACCACGTCCAGGATTTGAACTCGGGCGAGCGGTCCATTTCCCATGACTTTAAATATGCTTCCATAGCTCATTTAATATGAATATATTAGTTATATTGGAATTTTCTCTGTCAGTTCTATCAGAGCGATAATTATAACACGCACAGAGAGCGATGTTAATATATGGTACAGGCATGGTTAGCTATAAACAGATTATCTATCTATTAAAAAATTTAAGTGGTTATTCTTATTGTATTTTTCTGTGTAGCATGTTCCTTTTTCCTATCTTTATTTATAATAAAAACGGAATAGTCCATTTTTAGCTGAGTGACGACACTCATAAGAGTTGATAATTCGACGAATAAGCAACAGTAGATAATCAGGATTTACATTTTGCATTTATCTTAAAACGATTTGGACATCTAATTTTAACCAAATTTTCACGAAACTTTTATACTTATTCACTCTTAAATAAATTTACGTTTAAAAATATTTTTCCTAAAATATAATAGGGAAATATTTTTTTACAATCTCGACCCCCCCCCCTATTTCATTTTATGAAATCCGAACGAAATATACTATACGATTTTAAAATTTTCTATAAAGATACGAGTCTGAATATATTAAATCAGAAATTTTTAAGAAAGTTTTGAAGATCTTACTGTCGTAAAACAAAACAAATATCTCAATGGAGTAGAGTGAATATGATGCTTTTTAAGTAATAATTAATATATTTTTTAAATATGAAACTTTTTTTTTTTAATTCAATTTTTCCACGCCCTCGGGCAATATCTCTTAGCAATTCATTTTACACCGCCTAGAGGGCGTTTATTTTTTTGGGGGGGTGGGCTAATATTGGTAATTAACAGCGATTGTAATGATGTAAATAATGTTAATGATGATTATGTTTGTTTTGGAACGAATTGTGGATGAGAAATAACAAAGCCAGATAATTGCGATTAAACATGGCCGTCGTCGTCGTCGCTCGTCGTCGTCATGGTAGTGATAAATTGCCTTTTTTGCTTCATAATTTGTTTTTGTCTTTTCTATTTTATTAATTTCTTTGTTCGTTTTTCGTTAGTGATTCCTGCTGTGCGTGTTGTATGCCAATAATGAATTGTTTGTCCTAGCTCAACAGAAAGCGAACGACTTCAGTTGAAATAAACGCCCAGAGCGAAATCACAGGATAAAAAGAAGAAAAAAGAAAAAGAACAAGAAAAACGAAAACGAAAGAGAGGCTTGGTTAACACTAACGCCATTTTGTCATCGTTCAATTAAAACAAACTCTTCTTCTTCTTCTTCTTCTTCTTCTTCTTCTTATTATTATTATTATTATTATATTATTATTATTATTATT
The DNA here is from genome assembly GCA_023376005.1 of Doryteuthis pealeii. Lineage (NCBI taxonomy): Eukaryota > Metazoa > Mollusca > Cephalopoda > Myopsida > Loliginidae > Doryteuthis > Doryteuthis pealeii. Next base: position 6,312,038 of record CM042163.1, read on the forward strand.
TATTATTATTATTATTATTTGTTTTCATCTTTTTCTTCTTCTTCTTCTTTTCTTTACTTCTTCTTACTATATTTGTTTTCTTCTTCTTCTTCTTCTTCTTCTTCTCTGATATACCATTTTTCTTTTTTCTTTTTTTCTCCCTTTCTTTCTTTCTTCTCTTTCTTTCTTTCTTTGCTCTTCTGCCCCGTTCACTTAATTATCATTGTCTCTTTTTCTTTAACTTTTCTTTCATTTTTTCTTTCCCTTTTCTTTCCCTTTTTACCATTCACTTACATTAGTTCTTCTCTCTTCTTCTTTTCTTCTTCTCTTCTTCTTCTTCTTCTTCTTCTTCTTCTTCTTCTTCTTCTTCATCATTACCGTTTCTTTTTTTATGTTCTCACCTTTTTCTTTTCCACCTCTTTCTCTCATACACACATACTCACACACACACACGCACGCACGCACACACTACACGCACTCCACACTCACACACACACTCATACAAACACACTCACATACATACACACACTCACATACACACACTCACAGACACACACACTCCACACACACGCGCGCGCACGCACGTACACATACATACACTCTCTCTCTCTCTCACACACACACACACTCACACGCACGCACATATACACCACACACACCCATCCACGCACTCCACACACACACCACTCACACTCTCACATTATACCACACACACTCATACTCAACACACACATCACTCACAACTCTGCATACGCACCACACATACACTCTCTCACACACACACACACAACACGCACACGCACACGTACACACACACTTATAAATTATTGCTGTTTATAAACTTTCAGCAAAAAAAACTGCCTCTCGTATTTGAATTTTATTTTGAAAAAATCAACCGAATTATCATTAGAGTGGAGAATTTATGAAAGTGTAAAACAAGCAACAATTTCATTTCCTTTTGTTTTGTTTTTTCGGCGTGGAAAAAATGATTCAACCGAAAAAAAAAAAACAAAAAAACAAAAAACAAAATGAAACTCCACAGATTTTTGTGAGACGACATTGCTCTTCTTCTCTCTCTCTCTCTTCTCTCTCTCTCTCTCTCTCTCTCTCTCTTTCTCTCTCTGGTCACGTGATTTTTTTTGGTTTTCTTCGATGAAACCAGAAGTCAAATAGTCAGTCTCGTTTCGTTGAATATTTTCTTAATGGAAAAATGAAAGATTTGGATGGAGATAAGAAGCTTTCTCATGGGAAATCCGGTTAAATCGAACTTAACGGACCTAAATTCCACCATCGTATGTCACCCCGCCGAAAGAAAAAAATACAAAATCAGGGAATTAACCGAATTTAATGAAATTTTCAGTGTTGATATATTAATAAATAAAAATTATAATGCACCGGTTATTTTATTTCAAACTTTTACATTTTTTCAGGTCAGTTAACTCTGAACCGCGTATCTTTGAGAATCTGTGTTACGCCTCAAAGATACGTGGTTCAAATTATACGTTGCAGACTCGATTAAATGAAATCAACTTGTAGGTATATCTCTATATGTGACGTGGCATCTAATTGATGGTATATGTATTTGGATTGGCTGGTATCTCTCAGTTTTTCGGGTCTGGAAATAACTTTTAAAGGACATGCTACACAGAAGAAATGTGATAAGAAAGACAGAAATAAAAAAGAAATTAGAGCAAAGATCGAGAGAAAGGTGAGCGCGAGGAAGCGATAACGCTAATCTGTTCAATGGAAGATGATGAAAAGAAGGAAGGAAAGAAAGAAAAAAGAGTGAGACAGTGAGTTAATCAAGATTATTATACTTTTTACATATTGAACTATTATGCAATATCTCTTAAGTAAACATATCAATGCCGTAATAATTAAATTATTAGCAGGACCTGAGGATATACCACAGGGTGATATTCTAATTATGACAACGTTTGATATGTTTACTTAAGAGCTATTGCTAAATAGTTCAATATGTAAAAATATAATAATCTTGATTTAATATGTAATTTTTATGCTTATCTGGATCTTGTGATATCGCTATTCTTGATTAGTTGTTGGAATAGCTGGCATCTCTCCGTTTTTCGGGTCTGGAAATTACCTGGGATCTTCTTGAGCAAAAATCAGACTATATTTTTGCTACAAATAATATTCAATATATATGAAATAATAATAGAATGTTTTTTATAGATGCAGTGCCACATCGGGATATTGATCTTGTTAAGTGTTTAAGGGCATTGCTCGGCCTTATAGCAGAAGCTCTTATCTGGTGGAATTCTTGATAAAGAGTCCGTCGACAATGTGAATCCTTTGGTTACTAAAGTGTCCTCAGTTACTGGTAATTGTATAAGTCCTTCGTGAGTATTGGTAAAGATCCTGGCAATCCTATGTGCGTCCTCAAAGAGTGTATTTGATGTGTGACCAATATGGGGGGTAAATATTTTATGAGGCCAGTAGTACTGTCAGTGATTGGTTAGAAGAGTCAATCACGTGACCTTGGGCAGTCTATAAGTATCAGCGGGGAACTAGCACACACCTTATATATAGAAAATAACTCAACAGATCTTGCTATGAAAAAATCAGAAATCATTAATAACTTAAAATTGTTTGACTTTAAGATTTTTGATATCATTTTTGGAATCCTTGGGCAAAGATACTTTCATAAACCAATTTTTAGTAGTGTAAGATTCAAAGTGATAATACTGAAGATAAAACTCCGACAAAGGTTAATAGACAAAACATTTTATATACAGCACAGAATAAACAGGGTACATAATACATAGAGGTGTACATAAACATACATACATAAGTAATATAAATACATATACAAGAGTAGAGATAATGACACATTCATGAATGGTAAAATACAAGATATTTAGGTATCAAAGAGATACCTAAATGTACATAAAAACGTAGTTACGGATACATGACTAAAGGATAGTCATATATCGTATAAGAGACTTACTAGCAGTGAGTGGCCAGTTTTAAGGGCCGAAGCCCCAACGAGAAAGGGGTAGATAGAGTCTAACCCATAGTGGTGTCTCGTAGGTCGGCAGGCAAAGAGAGAGAGAGAGAGACGTTCAAATCAGCCGCTTAAATATCAAAGGCCCCTAGCGGGAACCAGCGAAACTAAACGGGCAGACAACTCCCCAGGCAAATACGAAAATAACGCCTACAGTAGTAAGGATGTTTTAGAACTCATTTTACAGACAAAAATAAATCACAAAAAGTTGCCATTTTTCGCCAACCCCACCAGATTTGGAGAGTTAAAAATCGACATAACTCTGCCAATCTTTGGAATTGGAAGCTCAAATTTTGGGGATTGTCTAACGTGAACATAGTCCACGCCTGGAAAAAAAATTCAGAAAAATTGAAAGGTGGGGAGATAATTTTACTTTTTTTCTGGATGATTTTGACATGGAAGTACCCAATTCGTAATAATGAACACAAGACATTGTTGTTTTTCTCAGAGCTCATATATTTTATTCTAAACCTGAGTAAAAATGCCTTGGAGGACATACCGTCTCTCCTCATCAAACACTCAGTCCAGACTCTGACGTTCGTCCTCACCGAAAAAAACTTCCATCCGACTCACACCTCTGACTATCTCCTTTTCACTTTTCATCCTGTTGGCATTTTTCAACGAATCAAAAGCCAACAGGTCAGCCTTTCACACGTCATCCCAAATTCTAGTCAATTTCCTCTATTACATAACGTATAACTAAAATTTTGGGTTTTTCCACATTTCCCATTATTTTACATCATCATCATCATCATCATCATGTCGCGCATGTAGCACGGGTATCGACAACAATCTTGCGCCAACCTTCCCTATCATTCATTGCACCTGGAAGCTCCCCTGCGGAACAGCCAGCATCTTCACATAGCTGGTCAATGTAGGTCCTTGCTGGGCGCCCCACACTTGCATGTCCATGTGTTGGCTTCCACAGGAGAACGTCGCTTATGAGTTCATCCTTACTTCTCCAGTATTGTCCTGCGTGCCTTGTCCGTCTCACTCGGATAGTTTGTGAGATGGGGAGCAGGTGACCGTAAAGCTGTTTCCTTGTGGGGTGCTGTTTCCATGACTTGTTCAACACTGCTCGCATCATCCTTGTGCAGCATCCATCTAGCTTATTCTCGAGACGTTTAGTTAGGGTCCAGGTGGTGCAGCCATATAGCAACACCGACACAACCAAAGCCTGGAAGAACTGTCGCTTTAGCTTGTTAGGGAGATCAGACCTCCATATGACTGATAATCTATTTGTGGCCGACCATGCCTTTGCTATCCGCGTATTCACGAAAATATATCCACATTCAAATATTATTTAATTGATAAACGTTAGTTTTATCGTGAATTAAGCCACCACTACAAGGAAGGCCTTTAAGGAAAGTTAGATTACTGTATTTAGTTCCCTAAATACATGTATACATTGAAAATGATACTGTCCAGAGCATGACTCGAACACGTAATCTTGTATTCCAGAGGTAGAACAATTTATCAATTAGGATACAGGGTCAGGATACTAGCAAGACGCACTTAGTGCAACCTTTGATAAAAAAAAGGGATTAGCTAGATTAAAACCATCCAATGAAGATCGTGACAGACATTTCCTTGTGGTCTAAAAGATAAGGCATCTACTTCCGGGTCAGAAGAATGCCTGTTCAGTTCACGCATATATATATATATATATATATATATATATATATATATATGAAAATGGAAAAGGAATTGAATCCGACAACATGAGGAAAAATGAGTAAAGAAAAGAAATGTAAATGGATAAAATGAATTTAATCGATATCACATTAATCGATATCACTTACACATGTGTTTCGGTCAGTTTATGTGTGTGAAAATATTTCGCACACATAGAAGAATCGACCTTCATCAGAGTGAACATTTATTTTGAACGAAAAAATTCGTAGGGAAAAACAACAGAGATTTTTGGAAATATTCGAAAATCGAATTTTTTTCTCAGCGTTCCAAATTTTAAAAAATTCGATTTTCGAATATTTCCAAAAATCTCTGTTGTTTTTCCCAACGAATTTTTTCATTGAAAATAAATGTTCACTCTGATGAAGGTCGATTCTTCTATGTGTGCGAAATATTTTCACACACATAAACTGACCGAAACACATGTGTAAGTGATATCGATTAATGTGATATCGATTAAATTCATTTTATCCATCTACATTTCTTTTCTTTACTCATTTTCCTCATATATTATTATATATATATATATATATATATATATATAAGTTAAAAGAAAGGAAATGAATCCGACGGTATGAGTATATATAAAAAGATATGAAACAACACAAAATGCTGTTAAAGTGAAAACATTTTATAATTTCGCTGATATTGAACAATATTTCGATTTTATGAAAATCGTCATCAGAGATTTTTTATACTCCGTGTTGTTAAGAACGGAGATAAAAGTCATATGAGTTCAAAGCAAAAACCTTGGCGTTGCAAAAAAGAAAAAGTTATACAACAGTTTTGAATGTGAGCCACTTCCGCCGCATTTTTCTCGGTCATCAGATTATGTATCATATTATTATTATTATTATTTTTGAGTTTTAACATCAGCATTAGCTGATGGTCTTTCACTGGAGTCTGAGACAGCAAGTCTCCTCAGGTCTCCATGACTCTTCTGAGTATTCTGGCAGATTGCAGCAGTGCAGTGTTTTGAATGGTTTCAATCCTTCCTCTGATTTCCAAACTTTCCAAACCTTTTTCTAATCCTTTTGGGACTGTTCCAAGTGCACCAACAACAATTGGTATCACTTTGACTTTCATATTCCATAACTTTTTCAGTTCTCTGGCAAGGTCTAGATATTTGTCCATTTTTTCATTTTCCTTTAGCTTCACCCTGTGATCTGCTGGCACTGCAAAATCCACCAGTTGACAAGTTCTTTCTTTTTTGTTAATCAACACTAGGTCTGGTCTTCTTGCTGGGATAAGGTGATCCGTTTTTATTTCAAAGTCCCAGAGAATTTTATGCGTTTCGTTCTCAAGAACAGATTCTGGTTTATGCATATACCATTTTGTGGTATGGTCAAGATTTAATTGTTTGCATAATTCCCAGTGGATCACCTTCCCAACCCAGTCGTGTCTAGTTTTGTATTCTCGTTGTGCTAGTTTGCTACATTCGCAGAGTATATGGTTTACAGTTTCATCTCTATTACCGCAAAGTCTACATTTACTATTTGTTGGGTCTTATCGATTTTCGCTTTGATATAATTTGTCCTTATGGCATTATTTTGTGCAGCAATTATAAGTGATTCAGTTTCTATTATTATTATTATTTTTTATATATACTCTTTTTTTTCTTTTATACATTTTTCTCGGTCATCAGATTATGTCTTTTTTATATATACTCATATATATATATATATATATATATATGTGTGTGTGTGGTGTGTGTGTGTGTGTGTGTGTATGTGTATGCGCGTGTGTGTGTGTGTGTTTTACAGAAACGGAATTATTAATGAAACACCAATGCTCATTGGTTGATGATAATTTACCGTTTAGACTCGTGTAAAAGTCTAATTCATGAGACCAAATGCTGCAAGGGGTTGGGGGAGGGGTGGATTTTATACATGATTGCAATTCTGTTTGAGCAACATTTGATCTTAAGCAAGGTGACATTTTACCATGTCAGTCGAACACGAGGATCATTATAGCGGAGAACCACTCACAAACCGAAACTCATGAGTTATTGTATTCAAAAATTGTGTGAATCCCCTCGGCATACCTTTTTGTGGGGCGTCGGGCACTGGGCAATAAATCATGTCCCTTTTAGACGAGGGGTCAGGTGCGTATTATAGAAACGGAATAATTAATGAACACCAATGCTTATTGGTTGATGATGATTTACCGTTTAGACTCGTGTAAGAGTCGAATTTATCAGACCAGACACTGCAAAAGGTTGAAGGAAGGGTGGAATTTATACATGATTGCAACTTTGTTGGAGCAACATTTGATCTTAAACAAGGTGCTCAGATACTAAGTATTTATTGACATCCACTATGTCAGTCGAACACAAGGATCATTATAGTAGGGAACCACGTACAAACCGAAGCTCATGTGTGGCTCGTGTTTAAAAATCGCGTGAATCCTCTCGGCATTCCTCTTTTGAGGTGCCTCAGGCACTGAGCAATAAACCCAGCCCTGCCCCTTTTAGACGAAGAGTCAGGTGCCTGTTAGAAAAACGGAATAATTAATGAAACACTAATAATTTACCGTTTATACTCGTGTATATATATTTACCAACCCCTCCACACGAGCGGGATGTGACACAAGGTTAATTTCTTAAGTGGAGTTTAACAGGTTTGAATTCAGAGTTTTCCTTCTCCTAGACTGGTTACCTAGCCAAGGTTTAAGAGCCCAAACTGCACATGATAAAAAGTTTGCCATAAGGGCAATACGGTCGATAAAATCATATTGGCACTAGGTCTTGACTGGACCAGCCAATTGATCGAGTGGACCTCTCCGACCACATGTCTAGCCTAAGTAAGTGATAAGGTGCAGTGTTGCATGTCATGGACTACTCAGCCACTAGCAATCCCTTTCTTAAGCATAACAGTTCGCCACCCACGGCCAACAGATGACCCCTTGGGAGGTCTTACTCCTCTACAGGGATGTAGTCGGTTTATTCGACAGGTCAGGCGGAGAAATAAAGAAAGAAACAGAAAAATCCATACCGGCCAATAAATAGACCCATTAAATTAACAAATGCTAAAGAATACAAAATAATTACAGTACAAAAATAGTACAAAATAAAAAACACCCTCCGGGCGATGTAAAAGTAGATTTTTGAAACATATTGCCTGAAGGTTGGGAGTAAAAAAATTCAATGTCAGCGAGTTTGTACCCTAAGTAAGTAAAACCATCAAATTCATTAAAGGATTTTAAAAATAAAACAATTTGAAATGTAAATTTTAAATATGTATTAAAATAAAACAAACTATATATAGATATATAATACCAGTTTTGTATTTATTAAAACTTGTTTTAAAAAACAATGAGGACTGTCTAATGTTCAAATTTTGAGTGTATTTATTCTATGTTATGACGGTTTCGGCTAATATGACGTAGCAGTGACGTAATTTTTGTTAGAAAAAACCGGAAGCAAATCTCCATTATTAATAGATATTGCAATTATTAATGAATTCTGGGGTTCAGGACAAGGTCTTTTCCTTGCTACTGGTACCTTGTACTGCCTGACAAATGGCGGTATTACCACATTATATCTATGTGAACAACTTTTATTATGGTGGCACCGGAACCAGATAGAAATAAAAGTATGAGAGCGGTCACGTGTTCATGATCAAAAAGAGCCACCTAGATCGAGGAATTCAGCTGGGGTCAGATCTGGAGAGAGGGGGGAAGTTGTGTCATGCTATTTCTGTCCATAACACGATCAAATTAGGTTACGGAACCAGTGAAGAAGAAGAAGAAGAAGAAGAAGAAGAAGAAGAAGAAGAAGAATGCCAGAGAGAAAGAAAAAAGGAAATCATTTATGTAAATTTGATAAGAAAGAAAGAAAGAAAGAAAGAAGAAAGCTGTAAAGTAAATGAAGAAGAAGAAGAAGAAGAGAAAGAGAAGAAGAAGAAGAAGAAGAAGAAGAAGAAGAAGAAGAAGAAGAAGAAGAATGCCAGAGAGAAAGAAAAAGGAAAACATTTATGTAAATGAATGATAAAGAAAGAAAGAAAGAATAAAGAAAGAAAAAGGAAAGAAAGAAACTGTAATGTAATGAAGAAGAAGAAGAAGAAGAAGAAGAAGAAGAAGAAGAAGAAGAAGAAGAGAAGAAGAATGCCACAGAGAGAGAAAAAAGGAAAACATTTATGCAAATGAATGATAAAAAAAGAAAGAAAAAAAGAAAGAAAAAGAAAGAAAGAAAACTGTAATGTAAAGAAGAAGAAGAAGAAGAAGAAGAAGAAGAAGAAGAAGAAGAAGAAGAAGAGAAGAAGAAGAAGAAGGTATAGGAAGAGGGCGAGACTGGAGAGGAATGAATGAATTATTAAGTAATAAATGAATTCCACTGTCTCATCAGCAGATGAAGTTAAAATTACTCTAGACTAATTTAGAATAATCTGTGCCGTATCTCCTAAGTTCAGATCAGCTGATGTCATATTTTATAAGACGGTCGCCATGTTTATTGGAAAAATAATTAAAACATTTTTGATATTTTCTCATTTAATATAATTAATATCAAATTTCACGCAAAATACTTTTTAATAATTACTATGACCCTCTCTTAACATCACAGCAAACCTGAAATAGATTATTTAATAAGTTTGATAAATTTATCAGATAGAAGAACATTATATCCGTTTATACTAGGGAGAGTCGAAAGTTTTGCAATATTGTGGTAACGTGGGGTACAATTTGGGTGAATCAAAAGTTTTGCAATATTTTGGTAATGTGAGGTACAATTTGGGTGAATCAAAGTTTTGTAATATTTTGGTAATGTGAGGTCAATTTGGGTGAATCAATAGTTTTGCAATATTTTGGTAATGTGAGGTACAATTTGGGTGAATCAAAAGTTTTGTAATATTTTGGTAATGTGAGGTACAATTTGGGTGAATCAATAGTTTTGCAATTTTTGGTAATGTGAGGTACAATTTGGGTGAATCAAAAGTTTTGCAATAGTTTGTGAATCAAAATATTTGGTAATGTGAGGTACAATTTGGGTGAATCAATAGTTTTGCAATATTTTGGTAATGTGAGGTACAATTTGGGTGAATCAAAAGTTTTGTAATATTTTGGTAATGTGAGGTACAATTTGGGTGAATCAAAGTTTTGTAATATTTTGGTAATGTGAGGTACAATTTGGTGAATCAAAGTTTTGCAATATTTTGGTAATGTGAGGTACAATTTGGGTGAATCAAAAGTTTTGCAATATTTTGGTAATGTGAGGTACAATTTGGGTGAATCAAAAGTTTTGTATATTTTGGTAATGTGAGGTACAATTTGGGTGAATCAAAAGTTTTGCAATATTTTTGGTAATGTGAGGTACAATTTGGGTGAATCAAAAAATAGTTTTGCAATATTTTGATAACGTGAGGTACAATTCGGGTGAAGGTTTGTAATATTTTGGTAACGCACACAGTAAAGCAGCGCACAACGTGTCAACGCACCGACTACCTCGATACTACCAACCACTGCGAAAATGTGTTGATTTGCTCTGGTCACATGGTAATCGAGCTGTAAACTTGCACACACCAAAATATTGCAAAACTTTTGACTCATCCCCAGCCTTTCTCAAGGGCAGTAGTGCGTAGCGAAAACGCATCAACCTCGTCCAAGATTTGAACTCGTGTCACCGATTCCATTTCTCGAGACAATAACCGTTACTCTCTCGGCTGTCTCAAGATTTTTGACGTATGGATTCTTAGAGCGCAAAAGTTTGTCTAAGTTTTTAAGATTAACAAAAAAAGTCAGTGATTTATCGGAATTTTCTTCGTCGTTTTCCATCAACTTCAATTTTAATTAGTCAATTAAAACTGTCTGAGTTATTTTGCACCGCAAACAAGTGCTAGTCTCTTTTTGTACTTATTTTCACAAATTATATTTATGTCACGTGATGAAGTTCAATTTAGAAAGTTGTATGTATATCTCTATATGTGACGTGCTGGGTTCGATTTTGGAATGTATAGGAGGTTGTGAGGGGACATACGGCATCCAATTGATTATGTGACGAGGCGTCTAATTGGGGAGTGTGTAATTTAATTTCTATATTCATCAGGATCTGTGGTATCTGCCATTCTGGATCAGAGTAGCTGGGTCTGTGGTTGGGCTAGCATTAACTGAGATAGATAGATAGATAGATAGATAGATA
>CM042163.1:6325366-6340171 GCA_023376005.1 Doryteuthis pealeii
TTGCAGCCCCAGAAGGAAAAACAGGAGACCGGAACAGTCTCAATTTATATATAAAGAAAAAAAATGTCCTTTCATAATCGAGATCAAAAAGGGGTGCCTAAAGGTAATATGGTCCGAAAATAGGAAGTGCGTGGTGTAATGGTTAAAGTCATGGGAAATGGACTCGTCGCTCCGAGTTCAAATCCTGGACGTTGCATTTCACTTAACGCTAATACCCTTGGGAAAGGTATGAATCCTACTCTCCCTCCAGCTATGGGTAAATAGTAGGGCAGATTGGACTCTTTAACCTTGGTTAAGCAACCGGTCTAGGAGAAGGAAAACTCTGAATTCAAACCTGTTGAACTCCGCTTAAGAAATTAACCTCGTGTCACAACACCGCTCGTGCGGAGGGGTTGGTAAATATAAATATGGTCCGAAAATACAAGAAAAAAGAAAAAAAGTGAGAGGGGCCATTCACTTTTTGCAGGGTCAAGTCCCGAGTCAATAAATAGTACACAATCCAGTTCAGCATTAAATCCAGAAAGGGCAAAATGAAGGAAAATGCAAGTAACTCGAACATTGGCAATATGCCCTTTTACCCCTGCTTCTGTGACTTGAGATATAGGTTAAATAATACTAAACGGTTACCGTTATTTATATATCTAAAAAGATTTTTAATTCAGTTGAAAATTCTAAAATATCTTTCAAAATGTTTTTTATTTCTCTGAATGTTCGAGATGAGGCTTGATGATTAGTATTATCTGCGTTATTCGGACTATTGTCCTCATCTTCATTGTAAAACGTTTCGGCCGATAGGCCTCCCGGCCTTCTTCAGGTATTTCTTGTCGGATTCGGGAACCTTCTCGGATTCGGGAACCTTCTTTTCGGACTCTGGAACTTTCTTGTTGTAATCGGGAGCCATCACGGAACTTTGAACCTTAACCTTTATTCATTCCACGGGGGTATCCTGTTCTCATTCCGCTAGCCATAGCTGGGGTAGGAGTTGTGTTAATTGTTTTTCTATGTTACTGCCTCTACTCAGGTTTGAACTCGGGATCCAGAGATAACTGTTACTTAGAACAGTCTTAACCTAACTACCTTATCCACTAGGCCATGTGTCCAATTGGACAATTGAGTGTGAATTTTGGGAATTTATAAACATAATGACAAAAAACAACAAAAAAAAGCACAATATGAGTCTAGGTAAAAAAAAGTAATACATAAGTAAATAGGTAGATATTCTAGCCAAAACAAGACATTCTTTCGAAAATTTTAGAATTGTTAAATGTTTACATCATTTTAAAGTTTGAACATATGGCTAGTTTCCTACATAATCGCCATTTCAGTTGATCCCTTTTTGATCCAGTGCAGATCATCAGTGCCGTGGGTCTTGGCAGTTTTAATCCTTCTGCAGATCTACAGTCCTCTTTTTTCCTTCCAGTTTATTTAACATATCTTTATGTGCTCCGACTATGATTGGTATCACTGTTACTTTCATATCCCATTGCTTTATCGATTCTCTAGCAAGGTTTTTCGGTTTATTTTACTTTCTCTCTGTGGTATACCGCCACACCAAAATTCATTAGATAACATGCTATGCTGTTGTTCTTATTCTTCTCGTTCTTGTTCATCTTTTTTATTAAACATTATTATTATTATCATTTGAGTTTTCACATCAGTGTTAGCTGATGGTCTTTCACTGGAGTCTGAGTGACAGCAAGTCTCCTCAGGTCTCCAGGACTCTTCTGAGTATTCTGGCAGATTGCAGCAGTGCAGTGTTCTGAATGGTTTCAATCCTTCCTCTGATCTCCAAACTTTCCAAACCCTTTTCTAATCCTTTTGGGACTGTTCCAAGTGCACCAACTACAATTGGTATCACTTTCACTTTCATATTCCATAACTTTTTCAGTTCTCTGGCAAGGTCCAGATATTTGTCAATTTTTTCATTTTCCTTTAACTTCACCCTGTGATCCGCTGGCACTGCAAAATCCACCAGTTAACAAGTTCTTTCTTTTTTGTTAATCAACACTAGGTCTGGTCTTCTTGCTGGGATAAGGTGATCCGTTTTAATTTCAAAGTCCCAGAGAATTTTGTGCGTTTCGTTCTCAAGAACAGATTCTGGTTTATGCATATACCATTTTGTTGTGTGGTCAAAATTTAATTTCTTGCATAATTCCAGTGGATCACCTTCCCAACCCAGTCGTGTCTAGTTTTGTATTCTCGTTGTGCTAGTTTGCTACATTCGCAGAGTATATGGTTAACAGTCTCATCTCTATTACCGCAAAGTCTATATTTACTATTTTGTTGGGTCTTATCAATTTTCGCTTTGATGTAGTTTGTCCTTATGGCATTATTTTGTGCAGCAATTATAAGTGATTCTGTTTCTCTTTTGAGGTTTCCCTTTCTTAACCATGTCCAAGTCTTTCCATGTGCAACCTCATCTATTTGTCGTTTGAAGCGTCCATATAATTGTTTTTCTTCCCATTTTTGTTTTCTAGTCTTTGTCGTTTTTCTGTTTGTCCATCTGCCGTTTCTACTATTGTTGGTCGCCATAAGTAATTTGTCTTTGCTCTTCCTTGTGTAATCTTCAAGTTGTTGGATTGTGGTTTCTACGCATTCCTCTATGTTGGCAAGACCTCTTCCCCCTTCCTTTCTTGACACATACAATCTATCTCTATCATCTCTAGGGTGGATTTCACTCTTAGCAAAATTTTCGTACCAGCGTTAGCTGATGGTGTTTCATTGGTGTCTGAGTGACAGTAAGACTCCTCAGGTCTCCAGGACTCTTCTGAGTATTCTCACCGACCTTAACAATGCTGTGGTCGGGATGGTCTCAACTCTTCCTCTGTTTTCAAGCTTTTGGAGACCGTTCCAAATACACCTGCAATGAGTACCCATCAAGAATGAATAAAACAAAAACGTTTTCGACATAAAATAACCCAATGGGTTGAGGCATCGTAAAATCCAACCAACCAACCAACCAACCAACCAACTATAAAACTAAGAAATAAACTATCAAGGATTTGGGATATTTTCTATGGACAGCAAATTAGGTTTAATTGATTTTTGTTTGGATGGTTGCTTGGTTGGATTTTACGGCATATCAACCATTGTTGGGTTATTTTATTATACTGGTCTTCGCCAACTCAGCGCATGAATGGAACAGATTGGGTAATCTGTGCGGTAAAATGAAGGAGCTGGTGGTAGGTGTTGCGTCCCACATCTGCAAATACAATCTCCCTGGTCTAGCGCTAGCGACTATCAATGAATGGGACAAAAAATGAGTTTGAAAAAAAAAAACGACAACAAGAATGAATAACTTAAAAATGTCTTCAGCATAAAATAACCCAACAAGTGTTGACATGCTGTCACAACCAACCAACCAGCTTAGTAGAGTTGACTAAGTTAAAAAAAAACCACTGGTCTAAAAATATCGTGTTTATACTTCTGAGGAGTTTTGTAATGTTTGGGTTTTTATTTTACAAGTACGTTGTGAATGAGATAATGTTTCAAGTCAATTTGTAAGATGTTGATGAAGACAGTGAAAGCAGTGATTGTCCGAGACTCGATGCTAGTGAGATTTTCGTAGATATGACGTCTCACATGGATATCATATATATAAACATTAAGTGAAAACAAAAATGACATTTTTCACCAAAACGTTTCAAAATGTCTCGTCTGCGACCAAAAAAAAGAGTAAAACAAAAAAGAAATCATCCCACTCGCAAGCAGTTCATAACTATTCCAATTCAATAGGTGATTAATCTTGAATGATATGACAAATTGTAATCATTTTAAAATAATCGCAATTTGAATTAAAGTTGCTGGAGTGACTGTTATAGGTGATATAACTAGCTATGACAAACTGAGCCTAAAATGCGTTTCTGACAAAATGACTTTAGCACCCCCCCCCTACAGAAAACAATTTACCAAAAATCCGGGAATTATCGGATTTTAATGAAATCTTCAGTGTTTATTTATCAATGAATGATCTTTATAATGCATTATGTATTATTATTTCAAAACTTTCTCATTTTTTTCAGGTCGCTTAATTTTGACCCCCCTTATGTTGGGGGCGTAACGATTTGTTCAAGTTGGTCATATATTGTACTAATTACAGTATAAATAAAGAGATAAAAGACCGGAATTATGAATAGAAACAAAAAAACAATTTTTACGGTGGCTTTTCTATGCGAAAATAAGTACCAAAAATCAAAAAATAAAATGTAAAAAAATAATAAATAATTAATTTTTGGGAGATTTTTTTTACTCATTTCGATAATTATTTAATTGGCTATTATCTTATAAAAGAAAAGAAATATACATCGATATTTTTTCTGCTTAAAAAAGGGAGGGGTACATTTTCAATCTAGTTTTTCTTCAAAACGTTATGTATCTAAAATAAGGTTTGCATTGAATATAAATTTATTTCTAGAATCTAAAAATATAACATTTTAAACTTAAAATCCGAATATTTTTATTTTAAATAAATTTTATATATTAATTTTTCATAGCAAAAATACTAAATTAAAGTTGAAATAAAATAACTGATGCATTATAAAATTCCTTAATTGTTAAATCAATACTGAAAATTTCATTAAAATTTGATAATTACCTGATTTTTGGTAATTTCTTTTGCAATCGCGAATGTTATATTAAAATTGTAAAGAAGCGCTTAAAACCCATTGAAAAAGAGACAGAATGGGGGATCGCGTCGAAATTGACCAAAACAAATGGTTTTAAATCTTTTAAAAATAAACTGCATATGTAATTATATTTTTCTTTTTTTAATGATGGTCATTATGTTACTACTTATCGATTTAGACAAAGTTTGACCTTAAACAATAGATTTAATTATTTTTAATTCGCTTTTAAAACTCGTAGAAGCTGATTTTTTGCCAGTCCCTAGATATAACCTACGTACATAAATAGAATGCACCGACGACTACTATAAGTAGCAGGAACAATTGTGGCTTGGGGACGAAGCAAATGGGAGTCAGCTCGTAACTGTATGGTCGGACGCAATTTCCACTTTCTTTTCTGTAATTTCTACTCCTTTTTGTTCAATACATTTGTATCCATTTTTACCAGTCATTTGTCTTATTTTTTACCCTTAAAAAACCCACAACAGTAACCTATTGTCGGTATCAGCCGGACACTAAAGGAGTCTATCTCCTTTTCGCTAGCGCTAGACCAGGGAGATTGTATTTGCTGATGTGGGACGCGACACCTACCACCAGCTCCTCATTTTACCGCACAGATTACCTAATATGTTCTATTCATACGCTGAGTTGGCAGAAACCAGTATAATAAAATAACCCAACAATCGTTGATATGCCGTAAAATCCAACCTACCAACCAACCAGCCATCCAAACAAAAATCAAATAATCATTTTAAAATAAACCTAATTTGCTGTCCATAAAAAATATCCCATATCCTTGATAGTTTATTTCTTAGTTTTATAGTTGGTTGGTTGGTTGGTTGGTTGGTTGGATTTTACGACACCTCAACCCATTGGGTTATTTTATGCCGAAAACGGTTTTGTTTTATTCATTCTTTATGGGTACTCATTGTAGTTGTATTTGGAACGGTCTCTAAAAGCTTGAAAACAGAGGAAGTGTTGAGACCATCCCGACCACAGCATTGTTAAGGTCGGTGAGAATACTCAGAAGAGTCCTGGAGACCTGAGGAGTCTTACTGTCACTCAGACACCAATGAAAGACCAACAGCTAACGCTGGTGCGAAAAATTTGTTAGGAGTGAAATAATAATAATAATAATAATAATAATAATAATAATAATAATAATAATAATAATAATAATAATAATAATAATAATAATAATAATAATAATGTTTAATAAAAAAGATGAACAAGAACGAGAAGAATAAGAACAACAGCATAGCATGTTATCTAATGAACTTTGCTGTCGCGGTATACCACAGAGAGAAAGTAAAATAAACCGAAAAACCTTGCTAGAGAACCGATAAAGCAATGGGATATGAAAGTAACAGTGATACCAATCATAGCTGGAGCACTTAAAAATATGTTAAATAAACTGGGGAAAAAAAAGAGGACTGTAGATCTGCAGAAGGATTAAAACTGCCAAGACCATGGCACTGTTGAATCTAGCTTCAATATTGGGTTGAGTCCCGAAGAATTAAAGAGGCATGCTGTCACTTGAACTCCTGTGAATGCAATTAGCTTGTCCTTGATAGTTCATTTCTTAGTTTTATGGTTGGTTGGTTGGTTGGTTGGATTTTACGGCATGTCAACCCTTATTGGGTTATTCTATGCCGAAAACGTTTTTGTTTTATTCATTCTTGATGGGTACTCTTTTTTTTTTCAAACTCAATTTTTTTAAACATATTTTTAGAACTCAGTTTTTCTATTTATCCCATAGATGGGACCCTAACAGGTACTACCATTCCGAATCAGAATGGACTTGGGTATAATAGTGATGAAGGGGTACTCCATATTCCACAGCGCTCCAGAATTGGAACCTCACCATCAGATAGAGTTTAACTTCATACCCAAAACAATATTTGCTTTATAATTCACCTACTTAGCTTATTTTTGGTACACAGCCAGGAAAATTAAAGTGTCTAGCGAAAATTGAACTCACTAACAATAGTCCACTATCTTTACTATTATCTGCGTTATTCGGACTATTGTCCTCATCTTCATTGTTATTTGTACAACGTTTCGGCGATATGCCCTCCGGCCTTCTTCAGGTATTTCTTTCGGATTCGGGAACCTTCTTGGACTCGGGAACCTTCTTGTCGTAATCGGGAGCCTTATTCTATGTTACTGCTGCCCTTGATCAGGACTGAACCTGCAATGTACAGATAACTGTCACCTAGAACTGTTTTAACCTAACTCCTTTATCCACTAGGCCGTGTGTCCAATTCTCCGAGTCTGAGAAGGTTCCCGAGCCCGACAAGAAATACCTGAAGACGACCGGAGGGCATATCGGCCGAAACATTGTACAGATAACAATGAAGATGAGGACAATAGTCCGAATGAAGAAGATAACAGTAATCACCCGACCTAATCTCAATTATTCAGAGAAATATGATCAATATCATACAAAGTAATTATTTTTAAAATATTCCATAGTATTTTGGCATATTGCTAAAATGAAATATTAAAAAAATAAACTTTTAAATGACTACAAACAAAAGTAAATATAATAATAATAATAATGATGAAATTTATTGTGTACAGTGCTCAGGTGCGCCACAACTCATCAAAATCTCATGTCTAGTACACAGAAAACTTTGATGAGTTGTGGTGCACCTGAGCACTGTACACAATAAATTTCATTATTATTATATCTATATATAAATAATAAAAATAAATAATAAATATTTGTATAAATATACAGTGTACACAATTCCCTAACCTCTTGGCATAAAGTAACCCCAAAATGTTTTATCTACAACTTTTATGGCAAAGATCAGTTTGTTTATTCATATCAAATAAACCCAGAAAAACTACTTGGATACATAAAAGAGGCACACATCTACAACAAAATCTAAAAAATCTTCCCAAAAAAATGAAAACACAAAAATATATGTTAAAAAGAATCATCTAAAAGTTCCATTCACAAAAAATATGTCAAAAACAAAAAAACTTTAGAAAATTAAACATTATCACCAATTCATTTCAAAAACGTAGTCGGCATTAAATGACCCATTGAGGTTGATATGCCGTAAAACAAGAACAAAATCAAAACTAAAAAATCATATTGATATTTCTATTTTTAATTCCCGAGTCCGAAAAGAAGGTTCCCGAGTCCGAGAAGGTTCCCGAGTCCGACAAGAAATACCTGAAGAAAGCCGGAGGGCACATCGGCCGAAACGTTGTACAGATAACAATGAAGACGAGGACAATAGTCCGAATGACGCAGATAATAGTAATCATCCAGCCTCATCTCAAACATTCAGAGAAATCAGCCATCTTTGTTTATTAATTACTATACAACGCAATATGTCTTTATTATATTTTGACTAGTACAAAATAAAAAACACCCTCCGGGCGATGTAAAAATAGATTTTTCAAACAAATTGCCTGAGGAGTTGGAGTTAAAAATTCAATGTCAGCGAGTTTGTACCCTAAGTAAGTAAAATCATCAAATTCATTAAAGGATTAAAAAATAAAACAATTTCAAATGTAAACTTTAAATATGTATTAAAATAAAGCAAACTATATATAGATATATAATACCAGATATGTATTTATTAGAATTTGTTTTAAAAAACGATGAGGACTGTCTACATGTTCAAATTCTGAGTGTATTTATTGAATAAATACACTCAAAATTTTATTTTTTGTTATGACGATTTTGGGTAATGTGACGTAAGCAGTGACGTAATTTTTGTTACAGACAAAAACCGGAAGCGAATCTCCGTTATTAATAGATTAGCATGATAACGATCTTAATAATCTAAAACTTACGTCATAATTCTTTGAAGAGCAGAAATCATTACTTAAACTTAACCGAAAAGCAATGTCCCTGTAGCCTAATGGATAAGGCGTCTGCCTCCGGAGCAGAAGATTGTGTGTTCGAGTCACACCAGGGTCGGTATCATTTTAGATATGTACGTGGAGTAAAAATGAAGTGGGTATCTATCCAACCCATTCGCCAAGAGTAGGATGTGACACATTTTCGTATGTATGGGCTATACAGCAAGGACCGAACTTTCTATTTGGTAGTAAACTATACGAGCTTGCTAACGATGCGACGCCCTGGTATAAAAAGAAGTAAATGATTCTATAACACGCCCTCGTCAACTCCCTGATGAGTCACATTTATATCAAATTTCTTAGACCAATTTCTCAAAGAAAAACCTTTAGAATAACCATTTCTCGTAATCTTAAGGAACTTACAAAAATATATTTATAAACGTACAATATGCGCAATTCCCTAACATTTAAGCATAAAATAACCCCATACTAGTTGACATTACTCCCAGGTCCACTCTGACCCGGAGTGGTAGTACCTGTTAGGCTCCCATCTATGTGTTAAATGGAAAAATGTGTTTTAAAAAATTGTGTTTTAAAAAAATTGAGTTTGATTTTAAAACAATTGAATATCCATCAAGAATGAATAAAACGAAACGTCTTCGGCTTAAAATAACCCAATAAGTGTTGACATGCCATAAAATCCAAACTACTACAATTTTACACCATAATCCTCTGAAGAACACAAATTCTTTCACTAAAAACTGTTGGTAATGTATTGGCCCTGTGGCCTAATGGATAAGGCGTCTGCCTCCGAGCAGAAGATTGTGTGTTCGAGTCACACCAGGGTCGGTAGCATTTTAGATGTTTAGTTATTTACTGACGTCTCACTGTGTCAGTTGAACATAAGGATCGATTAATGAGGAGAGTCACGCACGCACTGATTCTGATGCTTGCTCAGTGTTAAAAATTATGTGATATCCCTTCAGCATTCCTCTTTTGAGGTGCGTCAGGCACTGGGCAATAAACCCAACCCTGCCCGTTTAAATCTAGGGGGAACGTGTTGCCTGTTGTATGGCACACAGTGATTGCGTTGATATTTAGTTTATGCCTTTATTTTATTTTAATATTATGATAACGATCTTAACAATCTAAACCTTGCCTCATAATCCAGTGAAGAACAGAAATCTTTACTTAAACTTAATCAATAATCGATGGCCTTGTGCCCTAATGGATAAGGCTTCTGCCTCCGGGGCAGAAGATTGTTTGGACCATTTGACCTTAAGGCACCCCTTTTTTTATCTCGATTAAGAAAGGACATGTTTTTCATTTACGCCGTCAATATCCGGTTGTTTGTTAGGGGTTAGAGTTAGGGGTTAGGGATTAGTTTGTTTGTTTGTTTTGTTTTACAGCATATCAGCCTCAGTGGGTCATTTAATGCCGATAAAGTTTTGAAATAAATCAATTCTTTATGGATAATACAATTTTTTTATAAATACATTTTTCTATTTAACCCATAGATGAAGACTGTGTGTTCGGGTCACACCAGGGTCGGCATGGTTTTAGATGGGCATGTACGAAAGTTAATAATTTTATAAAAGTACCAACCCCACCCCCAACCCGTGTAGTTTAACATTTTATCTGTATTCATCTTTCTATGACCAAATTATGAATGAAAAAACTTTAAATGTTGGTTGGTTGGTTTTTTTGATTGATTTTAACGGCATTTCAACACGTATGGGGTTATGTCATGCCTAACGGTTAAGAAGTAATATATGTTCTGTATTGATATTTATATTCTTTTAGTAATTGATTTTAACAATGTATTAACACTATCAGGGATCATGTTGTATGTTATTGATTAAGTTCATGTTTATATTCTATGGTATAATTTTATTTCCCCCAAAAAGAACAGAGTATCCTCAATGTTGACATTTTCAAATAGATCTTTCATATTGTTTGCATTAAAATAACTTTTCTGGTGTGATAAAAAAAACCTGCATTCTATGAATAAGTGTTTAACGGTAAAGTGTGTTTGACATGTTTCACACTGTGGTTGTTGTTCTTATTTGAGTATACAGGAGTGCGTTAGTCTGCGTTGTGTGACTAATGCGTAATCGGGACACAATGACTTGTTCCTTTCTAGACTTTCTTTAAGCTGGTCTCCAGTCTCCCAAAACCTTTAGATTAACCATCACACTTAATCTTAAATAACTATACGAAAATGTAAATATAAACGTACAATTTACACAATTCCTTAACCTTAAGGTATAAAATAACCCCCACTGATTGACATGCCGTTATGATTAATCAATTAATCATCATTTTACAACATAATCCTCTAAAGAACATAAATCCTTTCATTTAAACACGTATGCAGCCACATTGGCCCTGTGGCCTAATGGATAAGGCGTCTGCCTCCGGAGCAGAAGATTGTGTGTTCGAGTCACACCAGGGTCGGTAGCATTTTAGAAATGGACGTTTGTGTAAGTTGAATAAAAAGTAAGTATTAAATTCTACTAGCAGGTCCTGTGTATATACCACAGTATGATAATTTAATTATTACGGCGTTTGATATGTTTACTTAAGAGTTATTGCCAAATAGTTCAATATGTGAAAAAAAAGTTTTATAATCTTTATTTAACTCTCTCTCTCTATCTTTCTCTCTCAGTTATCTTTTTCTTCTTTTCCTCTTTTCATTATATTCAATTTAAACAGATTAGCGTTAGCTCTTCCGCACGCCCCCTCTCTACATTTCCCATAATCTCTTTCTTTCTCTTTTTCTTTTTCTTTTTCTTATCAGATTTTTCTGTGTAGCATGTCCCTTTTCTTCCCTTTCTTTCTTTATAATAAAAACGGAATGGTCCATTATTTAGCTGAGGTGGCAACACTCATAATAAGAAATAAGAATTCGGTGAATAAGTTTTACATATTAATTGGATCCCTATTACTTTTTAAGGTAGTATAGAAATCCTTATGGCGATCAGTGCAGCTGATGGCCTTGAGAGTGAGTGACAATGCTTGACCTCACTCTCACCTTGCTTTCTGGGGATAGAATCGTGAGAACGGAACCCCGATAGAAAGCTCTTGTCCGGTTTAAGGTAGGCAACTCAGTTAGTCAGTTGCAGTTAGTCAGTTGAGAGTTAGGACTGAAGCTAGCAAGATGTGACTCTCCGCGCGCATTTGTCTGGTCCTGGGGTTCCAGAATAAAATAACATCAAAAGCAAATCGAAGTCTTGTTGTTATTACTAAAAGCTAACAATGACACAAGGCTTCTGATAAGAAATGATCCCCAGCAGAACCAGACACGGAATCCCCAGATAAGAAAGACCAGACGAGACCATTAGAAGATAGAAGATAGAAGACAGAAGACTAGACGATCAGAAGACGGCCGGAAGAATAGAAGACCAGAGTAAGACGTAACAAATATATCTATATGGTACCGTGGCGAGCGGCTACGTAACATAAGCAACACCAGATAATCTAGACTTGCGTTTTACCATTTCATCTTGGACGATTTGGACGGTCTCATTTTTAATCAAAGGGTGATGCAAGATGATGACAGTCGTACTTTTAAGGGATACGAGTATTAATTCATAGATAAGAACCCCCTCACTTGAGGATTAACATTTTTGTCCATATGTGTAAAATCGAATTTGTAAGACGAGTTTCCGAAAGAAAATTCTTCAGAAAAGACATTTCTCTGAGTGTAACATTATAGGGGGGAGAAAGAGAATGGAAAGAGCGAGGAATGTAAGAGTTACGTGTAGTTTAGCATAGAAAGTTTTTTGGGATGAATCAGTACAACGAAAAAAGGTGTTTTCTTACTTGTGGAAAAGTAACAGTGAGAGGTGAGAGTGTGCAGTCAGTTTGGAACGAAACAGTGACAGGGTGAGATGTGTCTCTCACCCAAGGCAGTTTTACTTGGGGGAAAATGAAAATATCTCATGGAGAAAAAAATACGTTTTGCCTTGCATTATTGCTAAAAAATTATATATATATATATATATATATATATATATATATATTCACTATCTTAATTCCCCCCTCCCCACACACACCCTGACTTCTTTCTTGTCTTAATATAAAAAATAAAAATTCTCCTGACGCCCATAACATCTTTTCCCCTACCTCTTACTAATACACACACACACACACACACACACACACACACACACAACCTTAAGGTTCATTTCCGCTGACGTCCTTCGCAAAAAAAAAAATTTATACACACACACACAACCACACACCTAAAAATGCACAATGTTTCCTTTCGATACACACACATACACCATCCCATACCAACGCCGTAAAATAGAACATTTGACGTCACATTTCAAAACCGTTCTTCTTTCAAACTTCAAAAATTTTTAAACTGAATAACACATAACTACCACTCGCTTTTCTCGTTATTCTGTGATAAATAATTTCTTATCACCTTCCATATACCAACGAATGCCCTGAAGATGATCTAATTAATAGATCGAAACACTGCAGCGTCGGCCAGTAAACTCGCCACTTAACCCATTTAAACCTGTATTTTTTCATTTTTCCTAATATATATATATATATATATATATGTATATAGCAACACAAGATAACCAGCTTTTATATTTTTGCATTTCACCTTGGACGATTTGGACGGTCTCATTTTTAACCAGCAGGTGATGCAAGATGATAACGGTCGTACTTTTAAGGAATACGAGTATTATTTCATAGATAAGAACCTAGCCCCCAGCCCCCACCCCGAGGATTAACATTTTTGTCCATGTGTGTATCATCAAATTTCTAAGTCGATTTTCCGAACGAAAATTCTTTCGAAAAAGACGACTTTCTCTGAGTTTTATTGGGTTAAAATCTCCTTTTCTGATGGCAAGGACATTGCAATTATTGGCTAAAAAAAAGAATTCTTCAATTTAACGGGAAATTCTTGCTTCTTTTTCACCATTTTGAATTTAATTAAGCGTTTCTCTATCGCAACTGAAGAATATTCCCAAATGACGTGTCGCACTGTAATCAATTCAAATATAAATAACAACCACTGTCAACAAATATTGTAGACAGATCTTTTTTACTATTTGTTTACTGGTTTTATAACGATATATCAGCGGCTACCATCAGATCCATTATTATTGAATCGTGAGTTGAATCCTCGTGGGATGCCCCATTTAAATCCCCATGTAAAAGAAATAGACCTTGCATTGATCCAGCTACTCTGAAAAGAAATGTTAATGTCTACTATCTAAAATATTAAATGAAAAAAGAATCCATGCTGTTATCATTTAAATTTTATTTTTTAATTATCTTCACAAATATTAAATCAAATCTCTATTATTAGATTTAACAATGAAAATCCTGCGTAATAAGAATCTTCTGAAGAGACTCCAAATTAATAAAATGTTATGGTTAAATCGAACTTAACGGACCTAAATTCCACCATCGTATGTCACTCCGCTGAAAGAAAAAAATATCAAAAATCAGGGAATTAACCGAATTTAATGAAATTTTCAATGTTGATATATTAATGAATAAATGATATAATGCACTAGTTATTTTATTTAAAAACTTTGATATTTTTCAGGTCAGTTAAATTTGAACCACGTATGTTTGAGAATTTGTGTTACGCCTCAAAGATACCGTTGACTCTCGTTTCTACGATATCCTAACTTCTCCACACACACACACACACACACATATATATATAGGGTCATCCACAGCCACGTGTTTCGACTTATCAAGGGACTTCAGCAGGATAGTCAGAAACTATGGTGTTTCGGCCACGATACAGCACGGAGAAATTCCTGTGAAATTAACCTGTCAATGATACTGAGACGTCTCTACCATATGAGGCTTATCTTTGTAAGCTACCT
Organism: Doryteuthis pealeii; assembly: GCA_023376005.1. Lineage (NCBI taxonomy): Eukaryota > Metazoa > Mollusca > Cephalopoda > Myopsida > Loliginidae > Doryteuthis > Doryteuthis pealeii. Next base: position 6,339,681 of record CM042163.1, read on the forward strand.
ACAGCCGGAATTGGAATCCGATCGGTTGGGTGTCATTCCGGCACCTTAACCATTAGGCTGTCTTCACTTACAATATGGGAAGGGGATTTTAACTGTTTTAATACAGACATCGCTTTGTGTTGTAAAGGCTGTCACAGAGTGCTCCATTCATATATATATGAGAGCGTTGCAGATATAATATATATATATATATATATATATATATATATATGGAAGTAAAGATCATAATATCCCGTGTTCGTTTATAAATGTTCTCCACACATATATATATGATAATCAAGAAATGCGATTTACACCAAGCCATAACATCAGTGATGTGATCCCAGGATGATTAGGTGTTTCGGGTCTTTCAACATCGAATACCTTCACCTAGGGGACCCAGCTGGTTGTTAAATCGAGCCCACAAACTTCTGGTCCAAGTAGCGAGAACTCCAAATAACTAGATGATTCTATGAAGGGACGGGGGAACTTTGAAAGATCTCCTCCTTCTT